>BSBM01000604.1:0-217500 GCA_027924585.1 Larix kaempferi
AATAGCCAAATGCAAAGGATATCCCCACCCCATTCCTGTGTCCTCAGTATGCAAGGGCTGCATTCTCATGAACTGTAGTGATTTTGTAGAAATCATATTAACTAATTGGGTGCACTCACCAAATATCATATGGCTCTGCTAGATTGACTGTTCCTACTCTTCCCTTCCTTCTTGGATTCCTAATGAAGGATTTAAGAGCTTTAGAAATTTCTGGGATGATACTTAGTGTCTTTAGTTGTATTTAGTGTCTTGGATTTGTAGAGGTCCACATCTGAGACATATCTAGATTATTGTGTTTTACTTATCCCATATTCACTTGTTTGTATACAATGAAGGTATTCAAGCCCCCAGGGTGCCTTGGGAGGCTCTAAGCCTCTAGGGCCTGTCATAGGCCCTCGATAGGCCTTGGGGGCTTGAATACCCAACCACTCGTGCCTATTACAGGCCTTGGGAGGTTTAGTCAAGCCCACAATATCATGGAAATATACTAGGTAGATATATAAAGGGGTATAAAAAATGTAAATGAAAAAATGGATACATACAATATATAGGGAAAATAGGGTTTTTTTTTTTATAATTGGGAAGGCATATTGGGATGGGGTTAAAAAAACTAGTTTTGGGAAGTTTGTTTCCAAATTTTTTTGAAACTAGGGGTATTGTTTCATATTCCACAAACGAATGTGCTATGGTAGGAAGTCATTGAGTGAAGTCCCCGTGGATGATTGTTGCAACAATGAAAATCCAACCCTATACAAAAGCATGGTTGGAATTCTAATGTATTTGACTGTAACAAGACCTGATATATTGTATGCAGTGAGTTTCATTTCAAGGTTTATGGAGACTCCAATGGATACAAATTGGATGAAAGCTAAAATAATCCTAATATATTTTAATGGAACCAAGGGATATGGTAATTTGTATAGTGTAGCAAATGATTTTAATATGGTAGGATACATAGATAGCGATTGGGAAGGAAATGTAGATGATAGAAAGAGCACATCAGGTTCTGCATTTCATTTTGTCTCGGCAGTCATTTCATTGGAATCCAAGAAATAATTAATTCTTTCTCTTTCCATAGCTGAAGTTGAGTATTGTAGTAAGCAATAAGGGCAGCATGTCAAACCATTTGGAAGAGAAGAGTGTTAAAAATATTTAAGGAATGAATAAGAAGGGGAAACTAGAATCTATTGTGACAACAACTGAGCAATTGCATTATCAAAGAACTATGTTTTTCATAAGAGAAGTAAACACATTAACACAAGGTATCATTTCATAAGGGAACTAATTAATAATGGAAAAATTGTTTTGGAGCATTGCAGGTATGAAGAACAATATGTTGATATTGTCACAAAGCCATTAGGAATGAAATTTTCATTCATGAAAGAGAGAACTTGGGCATCATAGATACTAGCAGTTGTGATTAAGGGGGAGTGTTGGAATTAATCCCAACTGCCCAACTGCCCACCTACCCAACTAATTCCTCCATAACTAGTAAAGTCTTAATCATCCTTCTCTTCATGTCACGGTTCAATATGCAAAAGCAGTAAAATTCATTTTTTTGTCATAATCTCCTCCACTTTATCTCATTGTAGATGGAAGAAGTCTCCAGATTTTATATTTTTTTAGAATGGATGTATTGCTCACTATTTAAATATATAGCGATAGGGTGATGAAAAGAAGATAGAGTGTTGGATGAATGTAGGAGACAAAGTATTCTTCCTTTGGTTCTTCAATTACATGTCTATTTTGTTGTAGCTAATGTAGTAGCAAGTTTTATGTGTTTTTGGTGTAGCTGTTGTAACATGGGTTTAAAGGATTTTTGAATGTATGGAAAGAGAAAGAGCTTTGTTTTGTGATTAATGTTTAGATTATAAACTCTACAACAACTTATCTTTGTTTTCTTTGTTGTTCATTTTTGCTTTGTTTCTAGTTTGCCTCTGCCCTTCAAGGTTTACAAACTTGTTCACAATCAGTTGTGTCATTAACAACTTATATATGCAAAATTATGCTAGAAAATGCTTTCTAATTCATTCCATTACACTTAAATCACTGGGATATTAATAGTATTTTGTGCTCAATATTTTTAATAGAGATGCAACCTAACATTGTGGTGCATGCCCTCACATGCATTCAAATATTAAAAAATCCTTTAAGCATTGGAAATTTATCATTATAAATCCTTTTAATGTTTGAACATTAATGATAGATAATGGTGTTGTTCTAATTTTTTATTGACATATCGAAAGCCTATGATGTAATATTATTTGCTTATGAACAATGTAATGGTCTCTTTTCTTTTCTTCTTCAGAAAAATGTGCTTTTGTGATGCAGATGACCAGTACAAACATAGCATATTTTCTTTCACAAAGGGATTGAAATTTAGGAGCTACAATTCCCTGGCCTTGAGTAGAAAAAATCATAGACTTTATCATTATTCAAATTATATATATATGAAATTGGGTTTAATACTTTTACATTAATTTTTTATTTCAAACATCTTAGATGAAAAATATTTAAAGATAAATTTCTTTATTAACTTTTAATTCAAAATTTAATAAGAAAAAATTTCCAAATATCTAAGTAGGTTGTCTAATTAAAATGAGTAGGTGTTTCACAGGTGTTTATATCTTAGAATTTGGGGTAGACTAGCATCTATGTTTTTCCTATATGACAAGAGGATGAGACAAGTGTATTGGTTCAAAATTTGAGATGAACAATTGTAAAAGAAAAAAAATATAAAAAAATAGCTTATAGTTGATGCATGGATAATGGTAACTAATGCATAGATAACTCTTAGCTGATGCATGGATAAGGAGCGTCGTGATAAACAACAAGTAATAGATAAATTATTACTTGTGACACTTAAACTTGTGGCCTATCAATGTTCACTAGCCACAAGTTAAGTAGTTGTACTAGTGTTTTAAGAAAAAGCAAAAACAACACATGTTTAAGAAATCCATGTTTATGCATAAGAGCTTAATAGGTACAACAAGGCTTGAAAATATAAAAGCAAACTGAACTAACATAGCATTGAACACAATTTTTTTTTTTATGTTTTTAGATAAAATTGTTCACTTTTAGCATATCATGTTTATGGTGTTAGAATATTAAGATGATTGAAAACAAGATGCAAATTAATGTTTTTATTAATTATGTTTGTGTTATACTTGCATTGCAAATATGTCAATTAAGTAAATTAGAATCATTGTATGATGTAAAATTCGACACATGAAAATATATGTCAATAATTTTTTTATCATATGCATGTTACTTTGTGTTGAATTCAGCATGTACATGTATAGAAAAATATTGAACAAATTAAAACTAATATTGCAATTAAAATCACAATAATGAATTCTAACATACATATACATGGTTTTATTGGCTATAATCTTCTTCCAAAAACTTATTTCTCTCCTAATTCAAATATAATCACTAAATCTAAATGCATTGAATAGAATTCAAATAATGATTAGCAAACTTCAATCATTACAATGCCTTGCTAATGTTCAGAATGTGTGTGCATCCAATAGACCTAATAGAGCCATTTCCTATGTTAAACGAGCAACCCAACAAGTTTCAGTAGAAAAAGAGATATCAACCTCAGCTATGCACCAAATCTATATCCGTTTAAACATGCAATAGAAAACACAAGTCAAGGGTGTTCTTACAAAGGATAATCAAGGACGTTTTCATTGTAAGAGGATGGAAGCACTTAAAAAATGTGTAAAAAGAAATGACAGACAATCAATTGGGTAAACCAATTTTAAGCAGTTTATCATGGAAATGATTTTATTTTGTAAATAGAATGACAATGATTTATTGCAAACATATCGTATGTTGTAAGATCTCCGAGATCTGATTCATAGTGCTACCGTACATCATTATTTTACGATAGATCAACTAATTCATTGGGAGTGATTACACTAGACAAAGCTACCAGCTTTCCTTTCCAAAACACCTTGAGGAATTAGAAGCAGTTGGAGATAAAATTGAGGTCTTGCTTCTTCCACTTGGAAAATCAATGATGTAAACGGTCCAATTTCCTTGATACAGATATGATTTGGCAGTCTTAATAGGCTTAGGTCTAATCAAATGGGCTATGGTGATCTCTTAGCAAATTTAGGAAAACTAAAGGATTCGGCATGATAGATTGGTTCACTGAAGCTGATTGGAAGATCGTTGGTCTAGATCTAAGAGAAACCATTGAAGGAACAAGTATTTGGCAGATAACTGCTCAATGGTGCTATTGGTATCACAGCATATGCCCATGCACATTCACCGACTAATCTTAATGCTTGCAGCCTCATAGTCATCACAGATCTTTGATCTTACCTTGGATCTACTCATTGGATCTCAGAATTTAGTGTAGCAGCTGACCAAATTGTGGGTTACTGCAGACAATGGTTTTTTATTTGGACTGGGTGCCATCATTGCATGCGGACATCTAGATTGTGCCTTTCTCACACATATGTATGCGATGGTCCTCCTCCAACTCAGTGTGTAAAGCATCCTATGCGGAAAACGCTTCACATCTATGGCCCTTACCTTTTAGTCAGGGCCTGCTCAAACGGTCTATGGTACTCGTGGAATTCATTTTTTTGTTCTTGTTGTTCTTGGATGTTGTGACTTCTATTACAAAGGGTGACCATGGAACTCCTTTGTATTGTTATTTTTCTGTATGGGCGTCTAGAGCTACTCATCATAAATTTGAAATTTTACAAGAGTATTCTACCGCAGTCGGTCGAGACATGTCCACATCTAAGAGACACGCCCAGAGATTCTCAAGCTTATTGATACTTAACCTGGATCAAGCACGCATCCAGAGTGAAGATTTTTTACCTTCGATATATATATGGTTTCCTCTACTCAGGCAACTGATTCTCTCTTCGACATCATAATTTTGGTGCACCGGCTCTTCGTTTAAAAGATTAAATGCCAATAGTATGTGGCAATGTTTGAAAACATGAACACTTTGTGCAAGGAAGGATAGCTAACTTAGTGTTCGATATTTTAAAAATTATAACCTTCATGCAACTAACGCTAGGGGGTTCAACTATTTGCCTTGGGCGAATATCCTCCCAAGGAGCTGACACAGAGATTCTATGTCTTCCTCAGGTAGCACAAGATATCCCCCTTGAATTCACTTGTCAGGATCATAGCAGAGGAAACTAAGCTCACCACTTCACCCTTGGAAGTCAAGCAGAACAGTCGGTGGATAGATCTTCTATGAATGGGTAGGGAACGTAGAAACATAAGTTTGAGACCTGAAGTTGTCACTAAGCACTCGTATCACCCTGAGGAATTATCATTCCTAAACAATTCCTAAGCTTGCATAACCCCACTAATGGAGGAACAATCTGCCCACTTGGACTAGTTTTACCTACCACTTGTCGCCCATGTTAAAGGCGCTTTCCCCGACAAATACTTCACACTACTAATGGATTTAACACTATTTACTTGTTCCTAGTCTCAACCTTATGCAACCTTGCATAAGTTAACTCACAACACCTATCTCCAAGTTCCTAGAACCTAGACTATTAGATGAGTTTCTAGAACAAAAATATCCTAATTCTTTACAATGCTTTATGCTTTTAAAAAAATAGCAATTTCAAAAAAAAAAATCAAAAAAGAAGAAATTAAGTGCAACTAAAGATATTTTGATGCCAAAGCAATCATTGACACTCTTTTTAAAAGAAAGACGAATAATTTTTAAATGGCATTGTCTAAAAATGCAACGATTTTCACCTTGGTGGCTGGAATCCGACAACTCAATTTTTGGCAGAGTTCCCATCGATCTAGAACTCTGCTCGACTTTTTGAGCATCTCGGTCAGTTTAAAATGGTCCAAAACCCCCTAGGGGGCAGAGTTTCCATACTGCCACTACACCCTTGGAACTCTGCCCCCACCTGGAATTTTGCCAGATTTATAGAGGAACTCTGCCATAAAAGGCCACCGGAAAAATGTCAAAACGTTGTAGTTTTAGACTACTTGTTTTTAAACCACACAATCAAGTTTATCAATGCAAATGCAATCTACCAACTTTTTGTTTCACATTTACCAAATACAAATTTTTTAACATCCAAACCTTCTACTTATTTTTTTATGAAAATGCAAGTTTCTAAATAAGAACTAAACTAATATAATAAAAAAGAGCAAGAATGATATATGCATGTCACTATTGTGAAAACAACTTCTAACACTAGCCTCTTTGACCATAAGCGAAAGGAATGTTAGTGAACAAACAAGTTCTTAGACTCAAACAAATTAATATGTTTATTGGGGTGACAAGGTTTTGGAAGCCAAGTTTTGCTTTTAAGCAAAGATAATCAGAAGCACAAACAACTTGATTATGCTATGGTTTTTCACACTCAAGGATTATTAATCGCTCAAACAAATGAAAAGAAAATGAAGTACAAGACACGCCTTACACTTTTCACAAACATTTGACCAAATCTCAAGGCAAACACACTCAAACACCACCCAGAATTATCTAAAAAGGACACAGAGGGCCCCTATATTACTCAAACAATCTAAAAAATTCAATAATTTTAAGAAAAAGAGAGTATAACTAAGAAAAAATTTCAAAGTTCAACAAATACACACCTTTCCAAAAGGAAATGTGCAAGCATTCATGCCTTTTATCACTACAAGGTGTGAATGATGCCTACCATTCACTACTGTCGCAACTATAGGGTGCTAATGGCTCCTGTGATGGACTAAAAAATAAAATATTTCAAGAAAATTTCAAAAATATGGGAACTTCTAGTATCCTTGTCATGATTACGTTTATTACAGAGTGAAAAACCCCCCAAAAAATTTAAAAATCAGCCAACAAGGCCCTACATAGGTTGGTTATCCTGAATGGGGTTGCCAGTCCTGTTGCTCAAGATTTGATACTATGACAAGGGTAGATCACCAATGTACTAATTAGGATGAGATACAGGAAAACTAGACTCTTATACACAAATAAGACCACATACAAACTTCAATAATCAAATCAAAACTAGAGAAGGGATTAGGGAGAGAAGAGAGGTATGTACCCTTTTTCGAAATTGTCATAGCTTATCCTTTATCTTTCTCTACATATGTTTTTTGTTTCCCCAATGTCAACCTGTAAAAGCAACAAATACAACGTATCTCAATCCAATTTGGCACTAACAATGAATGTAAAAGAATCAAAATACAAGAAAAGCATTGGCTTTTGGTCAATTTCAATATAAATGAGAAAACATTCTTTATGTCAAACCACAATCATAAAAGTCACTTGATTAGGGTTGGGAAATATGTCAAACCTTTAATTATGACAATGAAACAAGACACAATATACCTTCTCAATGCTTGGCACCTTATTGAACCTCAAGGTTGTGATCTATCTACTCATGCACTTCGACGATCCCACTGTGCTCCACCGTATATATATTAGGGGTGAAGATATGTGAGGATGATAAGTTCAATATTTAGGGATATAAGAGTCGACAACAAGGATTACTCATTGATAGGTATGAAGGGTGTTTGTAGTGATTACTCTAGCATTTCTTTGCTAACTCGAGTGTCAAGGTGTGCACCCCTGGTCCATTTCATTTCCCTTTTATGTTTGGAGGAAATAGTTGTAAATGGTTCAGAAGTGGTTTAGGGAATTGCAATAAAATTAGTTTTGTAAATTTCCTAACTCCCAAAACTAGTAGAAAAATGGTGATATGACCACGCGACTAAAAACGTTGGTCACCAAGTGAAATAAATGACTAAACCACCAAAAATTTGGTAACCACAGTGTTATTAAGTTAAATATGACCAAATTTGAGCAATTTTAAGTGATCACAACTAACAATGAATAAAATAAATGACTAATTTAGTCAATGGAAAACAAATATGACTAATTTAGTAACGAGATAAAAAATATGACTAGACAATTTAGGTTAACTAATTATATAAATTTTAACAACGAACATCTTATATAATTCTTAATTTAAATTGTTCACGCTAAAATTTATTAAGGACAATGTATAATCGTAGTTTTGACAATAAAATTTTACAATTTCATAAATTTTAATGTTGCAGATGGATTTAGATATGCCCTTATCTAAATCCCTCTACAACGTTAAAATTTATGAAATTGTAATAAAATTATTACAATTGTAATACAATTATTACAATTTTGAAAATTTTAACAATGGATTTTTTTATGATTTCATAAATTTTAATGTTGTTGTGTTAAAATTTATGAAATCATAAAGATCCATTGTCAAATTTGCAATTTATGTGCAATTTATATGATACCTTTTATTGCCTATTTATTTCTCCTGGTTGTACTATTTCTTGTTCCATACCTTCTACTACCCTAGGTTCTTGCTATCCCCACTAAATTGTAATGGACTACGATGTTGAAGATAGATATGCCCAATTAGATTTATCTTGTTTACAAGGCTATTCTCATTTATTTTCCTAATTGATATTGAAGGTACCTCCCTAAAATAAAAATAAAAAAGTGATACCATTTCTCGAAACGACCATTTTAAATTAAAGCATATTATCAATTTGTAGATGGATTTAATGTTGAACATCAAGATGTGATCATGAATTCGTTTTTACAAGCCTTAAAAGAAAATTCTAAAAGTGGTATAAAGACACATGGTGTTTTCAGGATTACACCTACGTGATTACTTTGAGAAATAACTTAAACAAGAGTGGGGGAGGAATTGATGCAAGATGGATCAACAAAAACCAATCCCCAGCTTGCTTTCCCATGATTAGTTTGGTTCCAAATTTAGTAGAACCTCCAAACTTAGCAGAATCAACTAAGTCTTTCTCTGAACAATCATTGAAGGGTGGATTTCAAACTAGAGGTGAGCTGGATTTCATAAAAATTATGGGTCTCACCTAAAGGCTAAGTATCAAGCAAGTGTGCCTTCCAAAATTACCTTGGACCATCAGATCAGGAGCAAGCCACATCAACGGTGGATTTTAATTAGCTTAGGGGTGCATTTGATCGAGATTTAGCGTTTGTGTTTTCCATTAACCTCCTCTCACTTACACGAGCGAGATACTGTTCGAGCTGTTGATCAGTTTGCGGATTCCCTCGTCCATCGATCTGTGATCATAGGGAACATTCACTTTCGGGAATTTTGTAGATCTATATTCCCACCCATGTTCACCCAATGAAATACTTTCTTCGCTTTCGATCTCCTTACTTCGACTCTGGATCGTCCAAACTCCATGGAATGACCAAACCAAATCACTGTGACCGTGCGTTGATTGATTAGAGAATCGATCAATCGATCTTCACTAGACTTGATCTCCCCTTGCTAAACCTACACATCATCTCTTGAATAGAGAATAGAACTTCAATTCAACTTCACAGGCTTGTTCCAGTCCAACCATGAGCTTCACCTGCAACTTCATAGGAAAAGGAGCATCGATCCTTTCAATGATCGATGACACAGGGTTTACAATGCCAATTATAATATTTACTCATGCACTCACACACAGAGATCAATGAAACATCCTCTGCAACATTCAATTCTCCAAAACCCCAATTTTAGGATGCTATATACACACAGAGTAATCAATCATTTAACAAGTTTTCAAGCTGTCAGCATCTCATAAGTCACACACAAAGGCAATTGCTTCCCTATCACTGTTCAGGCATACATAGAATTATTCTCTTGTCACATAATTCAGACATGAATTCATCCATTCATATAGAGATATGCATAATTATCCTTCTTCATTCAATCATAAGGAACCAATACATTCACATCGATTCATAACCTGTGTTCTGATCTCATAGGCCTGATACAACCATGATCACCTTCCTTGTCCTAATTTACCTTGTTTGGCCACTTCTCTAGACTGATTTACCTTATTTGGCCACCTCTCTGATGCCTCATAGGATTACACACATTTATACAAAAGGATTCTGAAGCCAATTATGTTTCAGATCCAGAAACCTTTCAACACACTCCTACATCTTATCAATTGTTTCTAATATTAGAAAACTCTCAATCCTATCTCTATGACTCGTTCATGAGGTATTAAACCTTCATCAAATGCTGCCATTAGATGTGGATTTTGTTACATGAATCACTCAATGACTCATCTAAACTAATGACTCATCATCTATCTAAAATCACACTTAAAACATGGTATATTTACAATATTCATCAAAGAGCTATGCTTAGGAAAATTGCAACACCCTAAGGTCTAACCAAACATTGGCTTGGGTGGAGAGCAGGAAGCTCCTGCATCATGAATTAATGATTAAAAACAAATATTATGAAGAGGTCCATGTTTTCCCATGTGATATCATAACACTTGCATAAATTACACACATGTTTCAAGAGATATTTCGAAAGTGAGGTTCCCATGGGGAAAAAAACCCTAGAGTAGTTTATAGTTCCTAAGGAAATGCTTTATGGCCCAAAACTATATCATTTGTGAGCTAACACATCCCAACTATGTGAAAAGGTGATTATTTCACTCTTCATAGACAAATTATGTTTATTCTCATATTCTACAACCCCATGCATTGCTAATGTTCCTTGGATCTTTTGTTTTAGAGCCAAATGCATTAGTTTTTATCACCAAAACATGCACTCATAAATATTAATTCTATTGAGTCACTAGCATGATCTAGTGACTTGCGCATGCATAAATCTTACAAGCTTATATAATTTGGTGCATTGAAGATCTTATTTTCAATCCAAATATTCTTCATAAACCATCATTTTCAACCCTAGGCATGCCTTAGTTGAAAGATCCTTCTAGTGCTTCCATAGTACTTACACTACCTTATAACCATGAAATGTAATTTCCATTTAGTTTTTAAATATAAATAACTATTTATTTTTCTTAAAACAAATATTTTTTTAAAACTAGATATAATAAAGTTTATTATAATACTATATAAAATATTGTATTAGTTAAAAAAATTTATTTTATAATTTTCCTATTAATATTTGATTAAGGAGTACAATGGAGAGAATATATTTTACAATGGAGGAGAAATATTTGGTCAGGCGCCACATTAGAGCCAGTAGCATTGTCGAGTGCTTCACATTTTCATCTATTTCATAATTTTCTTCTGGCCTGGGAGCTCGCGGCTAGAGTCTCTGCATCAGAGGCAAGATGAGATCCAGGCTTCAGAAACCAATCTAGGTTAAATTCGACTATACTGTAAACAAGATTGAGGATTGTTTATGGTTATGATTCACCCTCTACATAGTCAAGACAGTGGGGGCAGTGTATTGTATAGTTTTTAAAGCTCAATCATTGCAATTCTATTACCCTAGATTTACCCTACTTTTAAAGCTCAATCATTGTAATGTTTTTAGCCTGGCAGATGTATAACTTATCCATATTCTTTATCTGTCATTCCTCTTGCAGCATTTCAGAGAAATTGAAATTAGTCTAATGCAATCTCACCTGGAGAACTATAGCAGAAAAATGTTGTCCTTTTCCTTTTATCGCCCTGTTAAAATCGACATGGACTTGCTAGTGAGTTATATTTCCAAAATATTGGTTGAAAGGGAAATCCCTTCACTCGTCACATTGATAAGAGCATTATGTGCCACATGGAGAAGGTCGTTCTCTTTGTAGATGAATTAGTAGTATCCCAAGACAAATAGGTTTAGATTCTGCCAAGGGAAGTATTGCTATGCAATAATAAAGTTGTCAAAAAACTATGCACAGCTTGTGGATTTGATGCTAGGAACACGCTCAAATGGGAGAGAAAATTGTTTTCCCTGCTCTAGAAAAGGAAGATAAAGGTAAATATTGGAGTTTCCTGACACATAGTTTGCCTTTGTACTTTCATGCTAGGGACTGATTTATATTTCAATGATTCAGTAACAAATAGTTCACTATGGACAAAAAATAAACATGAATCATCCTGAAAAAACTGTTTCATCACAACTAATACTTGAAATTTTTGCAGGTATTACTCAACTTGCAAATGATGAACGCGCATGAGATTTTCCAATAATGAATGGCATCCGTGAACAACTGAAAACAGTAATAGTATTGGAAGCTGTAGCCCAGATCGTAGTCAAGCTCTTCTTAGGCTTTTTGTGAAGCTTAGGACATTACAGGCTTTTTTCCAGCTTACTGAAGTGGGGCTTCTCACTGTAATTTTCATGGCACCAGATCCCATGTTTTCTTTGTATTTCATCTATATTCTTAAAGATGATTATATAAAAGATTTGTTTTTATTGACGCTCTTAGGTTTTTCTATCTCTGACATGTAATGAATAAAGTGCAGAAATAATTTTGTGGGTTCAAATATATAGTTAGATAGGGGTGTCAGATCCCTCTTTAGTCTTAAGAGCTTGATTACCGATACTCCTCCATGGTAGTTTTCAATGAGAGGTTTAGTGAAATTTGGTGCTAAAATGAGGAGAATCCACAAAAGATACATCATCAAGGTATGAATGTGCTCAATAGATTTGCAATCTGCATTTGTATCACGAGTGATCTAGATCTCTGGTATCAACGTGAAGGCAAATCAGTAGTTTGGTGATTGGTATTCAACTATCTGCGATATAATTCCTAAAGAGAAGTGGTGGATGTTGGCGGATGAGTGATTCAAAAATCTGAGTTGATGGATGATGGATCTTCTCCACATGACAACAAGTCTAGCCTCTTAAACAAGAAAATGAATGGAAGAAAGCCACGAGGTTGTAGTGCTTGTTGGCTATTAAGTTATCTTATTTTTTAGCATTTTACATTTGAGTTTTTGTTGTTGTTGTAAATGAAAAAGAGTGAAAATATGGTTGTGAATAGAGCATATATCTGGTTTTAGATCTATATATTGCTCATGTTATTTTTTATTTTTTTTTATGATAGATAGCATTAGATATAAATTCATATGACTACAAATATCTACATTTGATCAATTTGCAATCCACAACTAACGAGGAAGGGTTTGATCTAGGCATTCTAATACAAATGTTCTTTAGTCTACATGTTAATTTTTTTTGAATTACCAAAGTTATTGGTTTAACTTATTAAGAAGATAAAATAAAACTATCTAGATTTTGTGTGGTGTTTATGAACAAAAGGGTACCTGCACGAAGTTGGTACCCAAAAGGGCCGCAATGAGAGCGCGCAAGCGGAAAAGAAAAAAGTGACGTGTACGTGCTTCCAAACGCACGCACGCATCCCGGCTTCGGCAATGCTGAACTTCCACGTGGTTAAGTCGACGTGGACAAAAGGTGCACGCACGCGTTTATTAACGCGGTATGCACAAAAGTGCCTGTTTAAAAAAAAAAAATAGAGCACGGGTTTTGTCATTTTTGACAAACCCGCGAGCACATAGCGGCCATCAAGTACCCCGTGAGTGAGCGCCTTGTGGAGCACCAAACGGCCTCAGAAGACAACATTGGAACGGACAATGAACCAAATGAAAACCCTAAAGATCAATTACAGCAAGATTTAAATGAATTAAGGGTATTAAGCGATGAATTGAAGAGCACCAAGGAACCCTCTCGGGTTTTCCTTGGCTTCATCATTGCAAAACATCATTGAATCCATCAACATTGCCCATAGTGAGATCACAAATCTGAGCCAATATAGGGCTCGAATGAGGGAACACTACTCCACTGGGATGTCCAAACAATAGATTAAAGACCTCAACATCACCAAAGCCTAGTTATACAACAAATTCATAGTTTCCCTCGACAGGACAGCCTCCAGATTTGAGGAAGAGACGGGTTTGCATGGACTGGTGTATTTACCAACCATGGAGGGATAACTGGAGAAAGAGATGGTTTATGGTGTTTGACAAGCCCCCATGAAATAATTTGGAGGTCCCACAGTATTTCCTTCGGAAATTATGGGCTGAGTTTGAGTTAGGCTACCATATCAACTATTTTGACATCACTGAGTTTCAGGGTGTCGGTCTTGGCTCTACCTAAGATCGACCTCAAGCCCACTACAACCCACTTAGAGGACCTCCTGCACCTAGGAAAGAGCCAAACCCACCCCCTCAGCCAGCAGGGTTTGGTAGTGGCCTAGATGAGATTGATGACTCAGTTAGACGTGCCACACATCATTTTCTTAGACATACCACATTTGTGGCTATGTCTTCATAGATCCGGGAGGACATTGATCAGACAAACACAGTTGCACAGTTTATGGGTGGTGGTCGCGACATGTTGGGTATAGGTGGAACCAAGGCGGGGCCTTCTAGGTCTACTGGAACAACGACACATCGTTGTTCTCACTATGGTCATTCTTGCCATGGTCTTACGCAGTAGCATGCCACAGAGAGCTACATGGAGTAGGTTAGCTATTGTTTTATTTAATGTTCAAGTATTTGTTGTATTTTATTTGATATTGTATTGTTTAATATATTTAACTTTGAATTACACATTGTTGACTTTATTTGTTTTAATGTACAATTACTCAGGGTCAAGTCTCCATCCTCCAGGTGGGAGGACATCGGTTCCTTTGACCTAAACCAAGCTGTAATGTCCCCATTATTGACCCCATTACATTCAAATGTAATTGATGTAATATTGTTATGAAATCATGGAGAGGAGCTCAAGGCCAAGGCCCCGCCATCGATTTATTAATGCATATGGTTTTCGTGCTAGCCAGGCACATTGGAACTTCAATATCATGTAATATGCATTTTAATAAAAATACCCACAACTAGCTATGCAATGCAACAAAGAGATGGGGGCATGATTTTACAAGGAATTGGGAGGGAAAACATTCAAACCCTTGAGCCAACCAAGTCAAGCCAAGTGTCAATGAGAGAACTCATCAAACCCTCAACTACCCATGTTGACTTTTGTACCCAACCATTGATTTCTCCCAAGAGTTGGTTGAGGTAGTTAATGCCTTGGGAATGGAGAGGTATGGCTGTCCAAATTTGGGTATGGGCAAGCCACCCTTGATGGAAAATCGTTTTTTGTCTCCTTGGGCAAGAAAAGAGCCACGAAATTGCTCTCTAGGGGATTATTCACCATGGCCTTGCTCTCTCACGCAGCTCTAGCTGCCTGGGCGTTTTCCTCCCTGGGTTTTCTGTGTTCCCCTTCATCTTTTAGCTGGGAAGGGGGCGTTTTTGTGTTGATTACCAGTGGGGAATAGAACATAACATTTTTGGGTCTTCCTGGAGGTCGTTTAGGCCATTGGAAAGGATCATAACCAGTGGGAGAAATCGATTTTTGCTCCCTGGGGTTTGAATTCAAAATTCCACAGTTCGTTTGGGTGAACCACGAGTTGGGAGAGCCAATGTGGTCCCTGTGTTGTGAGTACCTCTGTTGTAATTGTATTGGGGTATGGGTAATGGGTAATCCATTGTTTTGGCTTGAGCTTGAGAGTAAGCATCCAGGGTTCAAGTGTAGCCTAATAAACCCAGTTGGACTGGCTTGGCTGAGATGAAATGGTTAATGGGCTTTGTGTGAGCTTGAATGTCCCCTTTTTCTTGTACGAATCATGCCCATCTCGGGGGTGGCCTTCGGACGGACTCAGTATAAGCTGTCGAAGAGCCTATGGTTGGGTGGAACGTTGCAGCGACATAGCTAGTTGTTTGGGACCAATTGCACAATGAAGATAAGTGTCTTTCTGTCTATGTATTTACTTTTGCATTGTTTTAATTAATTGATGATTGATATTGATATACTGAGTGCATATGAAGATATGTGTGTGGATGAATTTATTTCCGCTATGCATATTTGTTTGATTTACATCTGCACACTTTGTTTTTTAACTGTATGCATCTAATGAATGGGCTGAGTTTTATGAAAAGCCTCACAGATTGTTATCATGTTCCCTCTCTTATTGGGTCAGCAGGTGGGTACGTGACACAAGCCATGGCAGCAGCAGAGGAGATTGTGGCACCATACACATAGGTAACTTCTTTACTTTGAATAATTAGATCCAGTTACGAGTAATTTGTGTTCAGTACTTACAAATTAATTAGCACTGAGTAATTACCATATTATCATTGTATTTTACAGTTGTGTTGATCATATTGTCTAAATTATTTGAGAACTATAAATTCATATAATCCAACCAAACAAAAATGAAACCTTATAAAACATGAAAACCTAAGAAAACTAGAAACATCTATTCATGTTCACTTTAAGCATCCTAGACCTCTAATGATTATAGAATTGGGAGAGAAATTTCCAAAATCTATCATTCTTACTTGACCAATGATGAGAGAAATTTCCATCATCAATTTGTTCTAGGTGACATTGTCATCATTCTGTCAATCATCAATCTGTCCATAAGCTGATCATCTTCATTCTGTTTGATAGCATGTTCTCATTCTATCCCCAAACATATATTCATTTGTCCATGGTCATGCTGTCATTAATCTACCATTGCTGCTACCTTAGTGAACCCCAAAAGATGCCCGCATCACCCTCTCTGGATGCCCGCACTTGTCCTCAACTCTTATCATCATGCCCACATATGTGTTGAGAGGGATGCCCGCAAGGGCTTGCAAACTTCTCCATGTCCTGTTTCCCAAACTAGCTTCCAAGATTCCCACATATCCCTTATGAATCATGCCCACAAGCTCATGCTTGCTTGGAATGTCTTCTTAATCCATGTTGTCCATCCATTCATTGTCCCATGATCTTTATGACCATGCTCGTCATTGCCATTTTTCCTCAATACTTGTGTTATGCATGTCAAGTCCATCTTCTTGTCATTTGCATTGACCCTTCAAGCCATCCAATGCTTGCTTGCTCTTCATGTGCTTGACCAATGCCATGCGTGTTATTGATGCTTTTCCATTTGTCACCATGTCATTTAAGTTATCTTTTCCATGCATTCTCCTTTTCCAAATCATCTTCAAATGACCACAGTATGGGTCATTTGACTCTTGGCTCAATAGGTGTGCCAATGGCTCCAATGCCCATCACTTTATCCACCAAATCAACCTTTGTTGCCATGCCCTTATGCCATGTGCTCTTAAAGCTTAAACTTTGTCATTAATGTTATCATCAATGACAATAATAGACAACCATATTCATCAAGCTCTCCTCAATCTCCCGAAACCTTCACACATTTCTTCCTTAAAAATGAAACTTGTCTTTTATTTATACTCTTGTCTTCTATGAAACTTGTCTTCTATTTATAGTTTTATCATTAAAATGATTAAATAAATAAAATATGATATATTTAATTATCTCCATGCCATGTCACCTTATTTAATTTTAATTTCATGCCATGTCATTTTCTATCCTTTCAGAATATTAAATCTGAGATACACATATTCCCTTAAGATGCCCACAATGCACTCTTAAAAATTCCCGCAATGGGCTCCACTTTGATTCCCGCAAGGGCTATCAACACATGCCTATATTGGTCTTGGATAATGCACACAATGGTGTCATGTAAATTCCCACATGCTCTTATCAATATGCCCGCAATACACCACAAATTCCCACAGTGGGTGCTTCAAAGAATGCCTGTAGGGTCCTTTTGATTATGCCTGCAATGGTGCTTCCAAATGCCCGCACATCTTCCTTGTCCACCTCATCATCTTGTCTTTGTCCTCTAATATTATGTTTACCAATTCATCGTCCTCCATGTTAGCAAGTTGTCAATCCTTCTTGTCACCAAGCATGTCCTCTCTGTCATGTTCCATGTCATCAAACACCATGATTGATAAGTCATCAAGCTTGGTTTCTTGTCACTTGTCTTTGTCTTGTCCTTATCTTGCCATGTCCCTTTTCCATGCTTGCCATGTTTGATGCTTTCCATGTTTTTCATACTTGTCACCTTTGCGATTCCTCAAGCGATGTCACCATCTCCATTGTGCTTGCCATAGTGTGTATGCTCCTTGTTCTTAACTCTTCAATGTCTTTGTCATTAATGTCATTATCAAGTGTCGTCAATCCTTTGTCATGTCTCCACTTTGTCAACTCTCAGCAGATCTCCATGTGTGCAGGTATCATGTGTATTAAAGCATAAATTTAATTTCAAATATGATGAATTGTCTGTGTATATTTATATTTCTCTATATTAAACTATGAGGTTATAAATGTGTATGCAGGTGCGAGCACCTCGGCCTGGCAATGTCATTATTCCTCAATCCTCGAGCTTTCAGCCAACATATATGCTAGTTGTATCCCCTAGAATACATGCCCCATTTCATCCATCCCTCCCCATCCCCTTCCATCCAGCCCCCCGCCTCCTATGCAACACCACAGTTCCATCCAGCTGCCCCTTCTGTTTCATATCCTACGTCCCATCACCCCATCCCAACCTTTCCACCACCTCCGTATCAGTTTCCCATGTTCCCACCCTCCCCAATCTGACCATGACACACCACCCATACACAGTTACCCATCCCTCCTATGCAACACAGACCTCGCCCCCCCCCCCCACATTCCCTCAACACACTTTATTCCCATTCCAAGGTGCCCCCATCCATACTACAGCCAGTTGTGGTTTATCGCCCTAGACATGCATCTCCACTTTTCCCACCCCAGTCCATGCCTCCTTCTTCCACCTCTCCTTCTTCCATTGTGCCCCCCAGTGGTGTAGCCACCATTGATGTGGCTACATCCTCCCTTATACTATCCACCCTAGCATTGGAGCAGGTTGTCCAACCGACTGCTCCATCCGCTAGCCCTGAAGACCAACCGTTTGTGTTCACAGTGAGATTGACTAGTTTATGAAAATCTCGTTCAATTTTAACAAAAAATACTATATGCATCTAATTTCATAATTTATCTGATTGTTCTAAATGTTGTAGGGTGGCATTGCTGAGAGACTAGGAGCATGGAGGAGGGAGATCCCCTCACGACTTACAGTCTCGCATGCAGTGAGTCATCTAAGATTTGAAAACTATTTTTTATTTTTAAATTATGTTTTATACTTGTATAATTGCCAGGAAAAGTTGACATATTATTGTTGTCATTTTAGGTCTCAGGGGGACCTGGTTCAAGTCGCCCGAAGGACCTAGCTTCCTCTAGCACGAAGAAGAGGAAGATCGATTTTGGAGATGCACCTAGGAGCTCCGAGGGTGGACAAGAGTATTGAGAGACCCTCCTATGTACACTAGCCACAATGTGGCATTTTGGGTAGGAGTTTCCATATTTTGTATAGGGCACCATAGGCCATATTTTGTACAGGGCATGAGTCACCATTATATAGACGTTGGGAACGAAGTTCCATTTTTCCAAAACGTTTACATGATTGGATCATTTTTGCATATTAATAGATGGATCTGCACTTGTCTATATGACTTTGTCTTTGATTACATTTTTGCATACATGATTATGTCTTCAACAACAATGTTATGGAAACCTTTTCACATACATATAGATATTATTTCTAGACACCAACTGACATCAATATGAGTCCCTTGTATTTGAATGGGTCTTGCATCTTACACTTTTTTCACACATCAAGCACATGGATGTACACGTGAGTTTGCATTAAAAGTAAACTCAAACTATAGATAACCAAAGCTGATAACATGTACATGTGAGTCTGCATTAACATGAATGTCTTCCAAATGTTTTCATAAATGAGCATAGAAACAACAATGGTCGAAACAAAGAATTAAATAATAACAATTTTGAAATATGAAATAATAAATGATAAAGAAGCTCATGAAGATAAGACATCCTCAAAGAATTGCTCAAAATGCAAGACATATAACTTCAATCCAAGCACAATATGTCCTGGTAATAGTTAGCATGGGTGCAAGGTTTTACTTTTTACAACTCTTCACTAGGTTTGTAGAAATGTTGTTGCACTTGTCTCGTCTCATGCTCAATTGAAGTGTTTATTTTCAGTGTATCTCAGAAAACAAATTGGAACCAACCTCTTTTGGAAGCTCACCCATTATGGCCTTGATGGAGGCTCACAAATCCACACTATATGTTTCCATACACTTAATTCTCAGTCCTTCAAAATGCATAGTTAGAAAGAGTATGCATTGCATTTGCCTCTCAATTTGTTTGATTGAATGTGCACGCGTTCTGTAATGGGATCATTACATAGCTAATCTGGATTGTTTATGTGGATGGAGACACTTGGAAACCATTGATGCCTAGAGCTCTACATACAAGTTAAACAATAAAAAAATAAAAACTCCTCACATTGGGAACAAATAGCCAAAACCAACAATGCAACTAGAACGTAATGACCAAGGGAACTTCAAAATGCAACACCACTCGACAAAATAAGTTGCTCTAGACCTACCTCATTTGGTATGAGAGAAGCTGCTTTAGATACCTAAAGACCTACCTACAACTTCTATCATTTGGTATGAGAGAAGTTTCTTTAGACCTACCTTACTCATGTCAATGCTTGAGTTTTTGGAGGCCGACCTCCCACCCCACATGTCCTCTTCAACTTTTTTTGTTCTCTTGGTTTTGTGCCCACCCAAATTTTTTTTCATGCTTTGGCTACCTTGAGGTATATCCCCAACCCAAAAAACTCTTATATTATGTTGATTATGTTGGTTATTGGCTTCACCCAACAAAATGATATTTAACAATACACATATTCATAGATTTGGTTCCCCATTCTCAATGCTCACTATATTTAACAATATTCTTATCGTAAATTTAATTCATGTCTTGTTAAATATTTCATAATGAAATAGATATTTGAGAGCACCACCTTAGACCAAACCATACCATTAATATAAAATGTACATTACAGAAATGACCTAATTCAATTTCCTTCTATAACTCTAACCCTAACCCTAACCCAAACCCTAGAACTAAACCCTATGTACCCTTTAGATACTTCCTCCAATATGTCATAATCTCCCTACAAGTAACACTACCTCTTCATCCTCTCCACAATGGTGCCACTATCATGAAACTCAAAACCCTTCATCATCATTGTCATCTCTAGGTTCATCATCAACATCTCCATCATCATGATCTTATCCATCATCATCATCATCATCATCTTCATCACCATCACCATCATCATCATCATCACCATCTTCATCATCAACATCTTAGTTTTTTGTTTCCCGTAGAAATGATGAACGGGATGAGTGTGGATCATGGTGTTGGATGATACACGGAAATTGGTTTTGATGGGCATCTATCAACATATAGTTGTTAAAATAAACCTATTAGATGAGGACCTAACATACATTTCTATAGATTACACTCACATACTATATCTTGTTCAAAAAGATGCGAATATGACATGTTTAAGGATTTTATATTACACGCTACTCCATTTTTAACAAACACCATCTACATATTGTTTAATTTTTTAGGTCACATTACAATATGGAATTTTTCCCCCAAAAAATAATGCATGGTGGAATGATGATTGCTTGGCACATTACCTATAGGTAAAACAAACCATCATAAAAGTTGTAAAACTAATGAAAATAATGATTTTTCAACAATGTGAATGGTTATCAAAGGTGAATACTTTACAATAGTTGGGAAAAAATGAACATGTATCTATTTTAGTATTATATATTAAGTGTTTTACTATTCCGCTTCACCAAATTAATAGTTGATTTAAACATCAAGCTATGGACACTTGCCAAAAAACATAAGTAACAAGTTCACTACTTCCTACCTCATTGTGAACATGTGGAATTGATGGGCACTATTAAAACAAATAAGAGTGAGATGGGATTCTTTAATGAGTGATTCAAAGGATGTGTTGTTACTTCTAGGTGATTTATTCCTACTTAAATTTCATGTTTTACATTTTCATTCAACTTCTCTTATTCACTTTTGAAATTTCTAACTAAAGCCCCTCATATGCTAAGGTTGAAAACTAGAACAATGGCACGTAAAGATACAAAGAATATTGGTGCCATGGAGACCACTAAATAACAATCAAATAAATGACCTCTTCTCATTTAAAAATATTGTATTTAGTACTTTTTCATCTTTTCCATTTCATTAACATTAAATTAAGTGTTTCAATGAGAAAATGGAAAATGTCTTGAGGTTTTCTTATAAGCCTATATTATCAAATATTCTTGGAGAAGGGTGTAACTAGCACATTCCTAGCCATAAGTGCCTCGTCGACAATTTTGCAAATTTGACCACAATGTGCAAAAATTGCACACCCCCTTACTGAGCAAAACCCTAGTTTCCAAAATGGACCTACAAGATGATACCTGGGCCATAGGACCGGAGGAGAGGGGCACCCCTAGCAGTATCGCAATGTCCTGAATCCAACGGATTCAACAGCTTGTCGATCTGAGCCATGGTCATCGTTCTATGGCTCATTCCGTCTCGCATCCAAAAGGCCTTTAGGGTCACTTGCTAGATACCTTCCGGGGGCATAGAATTCCAACCGTGCAACAAAACCATGTTCTGGGGAGTCCTGCACGTGTGTCTAGGAAGGTTCCAGCTAGGAACGAAGCCATAAGTGCCCGATCGATCATTTTGAAAATTTGACCCCAATGTGCAAAAATTACACACCCCCTTACTGAGCAAAACCCTAGTTTCCAAAATGGACCTAAAAGACAACACCAGGGCCATGGGACCGGAGGGGAGGGGCACCCCTAGAACTATCCTGACATTCGGGATCCAACAGAGTCGATGCTTTGTCGATCCGAGCCACGGTCGTCATTCTATGGCTCATTCTATTTCACATTCAAAAGGTCTTCACGGACACCTGTTGGATACCTACCGTGGGTATAGAATTCCAACCGTGCAACAAAACCAGGTTTTGGGGAGTCCTGCAAGTGTGTCTAGGAAGGTTCTAGCTGAGAATGCTATCCATAAGTGCCCGGTCAACGATTCTTCAAATTTGACCACAATGTGCAAAAAATGCACACCCCCTTGCTGAGTAAAACCCTAGTTTCCAAAATGGACCTACAAGATGAATCCTGGGCCACGGGACCAGAGGAGAGGGGCACCCATAGCACTATCTCGACATCCTGAATCCAACGGAGTTGACGATTTGTCGATCTGAGCCACGATCGTCGTTCTATGGGTCATTTCGTGGCCCCGGGACAAATCCTCAAATTGTCCTTGGATGGCCCTGGGGTGCCCGACTAGAATGCCCATAGCACCCAAACCATGGCTCCATTCGTGAATCCATCAATTCTGATGGGCCCGGGATGTCGGGTTTCAGCTAGCCCCCCCTCTGACCATGCCTCGAAGACCCGTAAATGGTGTCAATGGGCCATCTCCGGAGCTAGGGTTTTGCTTAGTGAAGGCCATTCCAAATTCGCTAAAGGGGGCCATTTCTCATCTAGAGGCCCCTAGGCGTGCGTGGCCACCGTGGACAGGTCCACAATAGCCACATGGACCTGTGGGAGCCGATGGAATCCAAGTCCACTCGCAAGTTTGGGTTTTGTGGCCCTGGAGAAAATCCTCAAAGTGTCCTTGACTGGCCCCAGGGTGCCTGACTAGAATGCCCGTAGCACACAAAACATGGCTCTGGTCATGAATCCATCAATTCCAATGGATCTGGGCTGTCGGGTTTCAGGGACGGTGCCAATAAGCCATCTCCGGAGCTAGGGTTTTTCTCAATGAGGGCCATTCCAAATTTGATTAAGGGGGGCATTTCTCATCCGGAAGCCCCTGGGCATGCATGGCCACCATCAAAAGGTCCATAATGGTCACATGGACTTGTGGGAGCCGACGGAATCCAAGTCCGCTCGTTGGTTTGGCTTCCATGGCCCCATAGAAAATCCTGAAAGTGTCGCTGAATGGCCTCGGGGTGCCCGACTAGAATTCCTGTAGCACCCAAACCATGGCTCTGGTCGGGCATCCATCGATTCCGATGGATCCGGGACGCCGGGTTTTATCTAGGGTACCCCCCACACTGTGCCTTGAAGACCCAGAAATGGTGCTAATGAGCGATCTTTGGAGCTAGGTTTTTGCTCAATGAGGGCCATTCCAAATTCGCTCAACGGGGGCATTTCTCATCCGGAGGCCCCCAGGCATGCATGTCCATCGTGGACAGGTCCATATTGGCCACGTGGACCTATGGGAGCCAACAGAATCAAATTCCTCTTCCCGGTTTGGGTTTCGTGGCCCCGAAGCAAATCCTCAAAGTGTCCTTGAATGACCCCTGGGTGCCTGACTAGAATGGTTGTACCAACCAAACTATGGCTCTTTTTGTGAATCCATCGATTCCAGTGGGTCCAGGGCGTCGGGTTTCATCTATGCCCCCCCCCACACCGTGCCTCGAAGACCCGGAAACAATGACAATGAGCCATCTCCGGAGCTAAGGTTTTGCTCAGTGAGGGCCATTCCAAATTTGCTCAAGGGGGCCATAACTCATCCGGAGGCCCCTGGGCAAGCGTGGCCACCGTGGTCAGGTCCAGATTGTCCACGTGGATTTGTGGGAGCCAATGGAATCAAATTTCGCTTGCCATTTTGGGTTTCATGGCCCCGAAGCAAATCCTCAAAGTGTCCCTAAATGGCCCCGGGGTGCCCGACTAGAATTCCCGTAGCACCCAAACCGTGGCTCCGTTCGTGAATCCGTCGATTCCAGTGGGTCCGGGGTGCTGGGTTTCAGCTATGCCCCCCCCCCACATCGTGCCTCGACGACCCAAAAATGGTGCCAATGAGCCATCTCCGGAGCTAGGGTTTTGCTTAGTTAGGGCCATTCCAAATTCGCTCAAGGGGGCCATTTCTCATCGAGAGGCCCCTGGGCGTGCGTGGCCCTTGGATAGGTCCAAAATGGCCATGTGGACTAGTGGGAGCTGACAGAATCCAATTCCTCTCGCCGGTTTGGGTTTCGTGGCACCGTAGCAAATGCTTAAAGTGTCCCTAAATGGCCCCAGGGTGCCGGACCAACATGCTCACAACACTCAAAGTGTGGCTCTGATCACCAATCCGTCGATTTCGATGTATTCAAGATGCTGGGTTTCAACTAAGGGACCCCACACATAGTGCCGCCAACCTCCTAAAATGGTGCTATTGTGCCATCTCCGGAGTTAGGGTTCACTGAGCAAAACCCTAGCTTTGGAGATGGAATAATAGCACCATTTTAGGGGGTTGGTGGCACGCTATGGGGGGCCCCTAGCAGAAAACCGGCGTTCTAGATCCACTAGAATTGATGGATTTGTGATCCGAGCCACGGTTTGGGTGCTGCGGGCATCTTGGTCCGGCACCCCAGGGCCATTCGGGGACACTTTCAGGATTTGCTCTGGGGGCACGAAACCCAAATCGGCTAGCAGAATTGGGATCCCTCGGCTCCCACAAGTGCGTATGGCCCTTACAGACATTTCCAAGGTTGCCACACACGTCCAGGAGCCTTCGAACGATAAATGGACCCCTTGAGTGACATTGGCATGGCCTTCACTGAGCTTAACCCTAGCTCTGGAGATGGCACATGGCACCGTTTTCGGGGGTTGGCGGCACACTGTGGGGAGTCCCCTAGATGAAAACTGGTGCCCCAGATCCACCGAAATCGATGAATTCACGATAGGAGCCATGGTTTTGGAGCTGCGGGCATCTTGGTCTGGCAACCCTAGGCCATTCGGGGACACTTTGAGGATTTGCTCCGAGGGCATGAAACCCAAACCGGAGAGTGTAATGGGGTTCCGTCGGCTCCCACATATGCGTATGGCCATTTCGTACGTGTCCACGGTGGTCACGCATGCCTGGGAGTCTTCAGACGAGAAATGGCCCCCTTGAGCAAAATTGGCATGGCCTTCACTGAGCAAATACCTAGCTCTGGAGATGGCACAATGGCACCGTTTCCGGGGGTCGGTGGAACGATGTGGGGGTCCCCTAGCTAAAACCCGACGTCCTAGATCCACCAAAATCGACTAATTTGCAATCCGAGCCACGGTTTGGGTGTTGTGGGCATTTTGGTCGAGCACCCCGGGGCCATTCGGGGACACTTTGAGGATTTGCTCCCGAGGAATGGAACCCAAACGGTTGAATCATATTTGATTCCGTCAGCTCCCATAGGTGCAAGTGGCCATTATGGACGTGTCCATGGTGGCCACACATGCCCGAGAGTCTTCAGACGAGAAATGACCCCCTTGAGCGAAATTGGAATGGCTCATGAGGTTTCAAATTTGGGGAGCATTTCATTCCAGGCTGAGCTATTCCATTCATTGTCGAGGCGTTTGAGGCCGAAAAGGATCTGGTAAGCATTCGTTTTTCAAAAGTGGTTCAGAGGCTCTTGCATCTTGACTCTATTCCATTACTTGACTCTCAGCTAGTAGCTTGCATCTCTTGGGAAGTTACTCCATACTGTTAGGGAAGAGAAGATAGGAGACCATACTCAGAAGGATTTGGCAAGCATTTCATTCCATGCCGAGCTATTCCATTCATTGCCGAGGTGTTTGAGGCCGAAAAGGATCTGGTAAGCATTCATTTTTCAAAAGTGGTTCAGAGGCTGTTGCATCTTGGAAGTGACCAAGAGTATCTTGCAGTGTGATAAGTATGGCCTTATCCTTAGGCCTTTCACGAATTTGAGGCCAACTGTAACACTAGAGGAGAAACCTGAGCTGTTTCTCTAGGTCGTGGGTTTGATTGTTCTACATATCCAAGGAATCGTATTGGCAATAGGATTGAAGAAAAATAATTCGTCATAATTCAAGTGACTTGAGCCGTGTGACTCTATTCTTTATTTTCATGTGCTCTTATACTAAATTGGGTTTTCATTTTTATTTTTTTAATGACAGTTTTTACCAATAGGATTCTGATGTGAATTATGTTTGGTGATAAAGGATTTTACTGTGGATTGTGTTTGGTGACATTTATGGCGACCCCCAAGGAACATATTGAAAATATCAGGAAAGACAAGTTCTGTGTTGGGGAAAAAGAAAATCCACTTACAAAAGATTTACATGAAGCAATTAAACAATTGTCTGCTGAATTATACACTAGGGATGTGTATTTTCTGATGGAGCTGATTCAGGTAATTACCGAGTTACAATTTTAGTAGTCATTTTATAATCTTATATGTTTTCTATGTTTTCATGGTAATATTAGTGTTTTGTTTTGGGTGCAGAATGCGGAGGACAATGACTATGAACCACATGTGGAACCTTCCTTCGAATTTGTCATTCCAACTGAAGATGTCGTTGGCGTAGGTGCTCCTGCGACCTTGATAGCTTTTAACAATGAGAAGGGATTTCAAAAACAAAATATTGATTCTATATGCAGTGTGGGACAATCCACCAAAAAGAATAGCAGGGAAGGTGGTTATATTGGAGAAAAAGGTATAAAACGAGCCATATATTGACGATCGTGGCTCAGATCAACAAACCATCAAATCCGTTGGATTCAAGACATTGAGATAGTGTTAGCGGTGCCCCTCTCTATAGGTCCCATGGCCCAAGTGTAACCTTGTAGATCCATTTTGGAAACTAGGATTTTGCTCAGTAAGGGAGTGTGCAATTTTTGCACACAGGGGTCAACTTTGCAAAATCATCCACCGGGCACTTAAGGCTAGTGTTCCCAGCTAGAACCTTCCTAGACACACTTGCAGGACTCCCCAGAACCCATTTTTGTTTCTCACTTGGAATTCTATGCCCCCGGTAGGTATCCAGCAAGTATCCCTGAAGGCCTTTTCGATGCGAAACAGAACGAGCCATAGAATGACGACCGTGGCTCGGATCGACAAACCGTCGACTCCGTTGGATTCAAGACGTCAGGATAGTGCTAGGGTTGTCCCTCCCCTCCAGTCCTGTGGACCAGGTGTCGTCTTGTAGGTCCATTTTGGAAACAAGGGTTTTGCTCAGTAAGGGGTGTGCAATTTTTGCACGTTGGTGTCAAATTTGCAAAATGGTCGACTGGGCACTTATGGCTAGCCTTCCTAGCCAGAACCTTCCTAGACACACTAGCAGGACTCCCCGGAACCCAGTTTTGTTGCACAGTTGTCATTCTATGCCCCCGGTATGTATCTAGCAGGTGTCCCTGAAGGCCTTTTGGATGCGAGATGGAATGAGCCATAGATTGACGACCGTGGCTCAGATCGACGAACCATCGACTCTGTTGGATTCAGGACATTGGGATAGTGCTAGGGGTGCCCTTCTCCTTTGGTACCATGTCCCATGTGTCATCTTGTAGGTCCATTTCAGAATCTAGGGTTTTGCTCAGTAAGGGAGTGTGCAATTTTTGCACATTGGGGTCAAATTTGCAAAATCATCGATCAGGCACTTATGGCTAGCATTCCCAACTGGAACCTTCCTAGACACACTTGTAGGACTCCTCAAAACCCATTTTTGTTGCACTGTTTCCATTCTATGCCCCCAGTATCCAACAGGTGTCCCTGAAGGCGTTTGGGATGCGAGACGGAACGAGCCATAGATTGACGATCATGGCTCGGATCGACAAACCGTCAACTCTGTTGGATTCAAGACTTCGGGATAGTTCTAGGGGTGCCCGTTTGCTCCATTCCCATGGCCCAGGTATCATATTGTAGGTCCATTTTAGAAACTAGGGTTTTGCTCAGTAAGGGAGTGTGCAATTTTTGCACATTGGGGTCAAATTTGCAAAATCGGCTAGATATTCATGAGGAACCTAGAGATGACAATGACTATGAAGATGTTGATGATGATGATGATGGTGATGATGATGAAGACATTGATGATGATGGTGATGGTGATGAAGATGATGATGATGATGATGGAGAAGATGATGATGATGGAGATGTTGATGTGGAACCTAGAGATGACAATGATGATGAAGATGTTGATGATGATGATGATGATGGTGATGATGATGAAGATGTTGATAATGATGGTGATGGTGATGAAGATGATGATGATGATGATGGAGAAGATGATGATGATAGAGATGTTGATGAGGAACCTAGAGATGAAAATGATGATGAAGATGCTGATGATGATGGTGATGATGATGAAGACATTGATGATCATGGTGATGGTGATAAAGATGATGATGGAGATGTTGATGAGAAACCTAGAGATGACAATGATGATAAAGATGTTGATGATGATGATGATGGTGATGATGATGGTGACGTTGATGATGATGGTGATGGTGATGAAGATGATGATGATGATGATGGAGAAGATGATGATGATGGAGATGTTGATGAGGAACCTAGAGATGACAATGATGATGAAGATGTTGTTGATGATGATGATGGTGACATTGATGATGATGGTGATGGTGATGAAGATGATGATGATGACGATGGAGAAGATGATGATGATGAAGATGTTGATGAGGAACCTAGATATGACAATGATGATGAAGTTGTTGATGATGGTGATGATGGTGATGATGATGAAGACATTGATGATGATGGTGACGATGATGGTGATGGTGATGAAGATGATGATGATGAAGAAGATGATGATGATGGAGATGTTGACGAGGAACCTATAGATGACAATGATGATGAATATTTTGATGATGATGAGCATGTTTTAAAATAAATTGTTAGGGTACATATCTAAGAGTCTAGACAATCTCTATGCATTTGTCCATCAAATTTGGTCAAGGAGATTCTAGTATCTAGTTAGAATATATTAGTGGAAACCCTAGGTTGATGACACGATGCTTGGATAAGGGAAAAAACCCAAAATCTAGCTATATTTGGGTGAGCATTGAGCATGGGGAACCAAATCTATGAATATGTGTATTGTTAAATATAATTTTTGTTGGGTGAAGCCAATAACCAACATAATCAACATAATATAAGAGTTTTTTAGGTTGGGGATATACATCAAGGTACCCAAAGCATGAAAAAAGGTTTGGGTGTGCACAAAACCAAGAGAACATAAAATGTTGAAGAGGACATATGGGGTGGGAGGTCGGCCTCCAAAAACTCAAGCACTGACATGAGTGAGGTAGTTCTAAAGGAACTTCTCTCATACCAAATGAAAGAAGTGGTAGGTAGGTCTCTAGGTCTCTAAAGAAGCTTCTCTCTTACCAAATGAGGTAGGTCTAGCAACTTATTTTGTGAAGTGGTGTTGCATTTTGAAGTTCCCTTGGTCATTGTGTTTTAGTTTCATTGTCGGATTTGGCTATTTGTTCCCAATGTTAGGAGTTTTTCTTTTTTTTTCTTTAACTTGTGTGTAGATCTCTAGGCATCAATGGTTGTTGGTTGATTAATATACGCTTGTTGTTGAAGCCAATGAGGGATTCCTAGATGTTCTAGAGATTATAGGTTTGCTGAGGAAACCCTAGGAGTTATATGGTAGGGATCATGAAGATATAACCACTAGTGAAGATAAGGGAAGAGACCTGGCTAGAGTTTGCATGAGAATATATTATGTCCTTTATTTAATAGAATGTTTAATTCTCATCTTAAAGGGGTCATAATGTCTAAGAGTAATATGCCATAACTGTGAAAAAATATAACATAACCTTACACAGAAAAAGTGAAGATATTAATTGTCATAATTGTAAGGAATCTATAATACTAGTATGCCCACTTGGAGTCCAAATACCCCCTATTGAGGGTACGTGTGGTGGTTCACGGATTCTAGGGCTAGATTAGGTTTCTAGGATTCTAGATCAGTTTCCTAGGGTTAGATTAGTGTTTCTAGGGCTAGTTTAGGTTTCTAGGACTATATTAGGTTTATGGTATTCTAGCTTAGTTTTATAGTGTTAAATTAGTGTTTCTAGGGTTAGTTTAGCTTTCTAGGATTTCTAGGGATAGATTAGGTTTGTAGGTATATTAGTGCTTCTAGGGCTAGACTAAATTTCTAGGGATAGATTACGTTTCTAAACATTAATGACAAAGGGTGAAATTATGACATGGAAGATGGATGTATCTCTATGTATGTATGTAACAACAAAAAATGCATGTACCAACAAAATAACATAAAACTACACATACTTCGATGTAGAACATAATATTGTTTGATGCAATTATTTCTCTTATGTAAAGTTGATTGGCCTCATTCAATAAATCCATCTGGATCCTCTCTGTTGCTAATTGTCTCCATCAATCTCTTGTGCTCTGAATGAGGCAAGTAGTAGAGTACCTTAGTCGAGCTCTTGCTTGAAATTGTCTACAGATGAATGTTTGTGCCAACGATCAAGTTTGTGAAGTGATACACCACTGAATCTAGTCTGTAATCCATCGGACTACATGCCCACTAGTCTTTCTTGACTTCCCATCTAGTGTAAGATATTCCCCCTTAATAACCATCGATCCAATAGGAAATTCAATGCCTTCATCATTGATTAATGATCCGTAGAGGGTTTGCTTACATTGGATGCACCATGTCAACCAATAATCTGTGCCCCATTCATTGTCTTTCGAGACAACAACTGCGTATATGTGTCCTGGTTGTACAAGATCTGAGATATGGTTGTAGCCTATCGAAATCGCTGACTAACCCTCCTCTAACTAGGTTATTTCAACAACTACACGTTGGTCTACTGCAAGTGACACACAATCCCATTCATCAACCCAGTCCATGCATTCGCATTCATCCCATTCGCCACTGATGCAAGGGCTGCAAAAGCAAGTAAGCATTCGCATCCATATTTCAAATAAGGGGTCATTTGAGCTTTGAACTGAATGAAATCCATGTGCTCCTTGTATTATGCCACAACTATAGGAATGTGATTGATCTATGTCAAACACTCGCCAAAAATTTCTTACCACACATCCTGCCACTGATGATGTTTGTTGGTCTCTTGCTAGGTCTGACATTGTTGTAGAGCACCATTGAACTATGGATTCTGGATCTTAGATATGAGGTTCTGTTTCAAACCTCATCTTTTCCCTTCGTAGTGCAGTCTTGATGCATGCATCGACCCCATCATGCTCGCCTTTTCCGTGCCCAGTCTCAAAATAGTTCCAGATATGCGGCACATTATAAATATTATGAAAAATACTCATCCAATGGAATACTTGGGCATTTTTGAACTAGCCCACACAACCATCTGACCATATCCAATGGTGATCCATCTATATATCTCTCTCCTTCAACTGATCATAGAAAATTTGAAAACAATGTTGCACATAATGCAGATCATGGGTTCTATCATCACTTATGTAAAAGTTTGTCTTCTTCAGTATTATCCTCTTGTCATTGCTGCTCTCTGGCCCATGCCTATACATAATATGTACCATGATGCTGACTTGGTATGAATGGTAGTATTCACTTTGGATTTCATTTTGTGGCTGAAGAGTGTAATTTTCTGCAAAATCTACAATTGACAATATGGTTCCAACAAGAAATGTGTCCTTTCATTTTCTTTACTGCTCATCTTGCCATAGCACTACATGCACATGTTGAACATACTACTCTGTTTTCTTGTAGAACTCTGTCATGAAGTCACATACCCGTACCTGCTACCATGAAAACAAGGGAAATATTACAATGTGGCCTTTGGAAAAATGTATATGTCATAAATTGAACGTGTAATATGAAAAATATGCAATATTGATTTGTACCCGTTGTTAGGATATTTAGACACTTAGGAGTTAGTTAAGATCAACTTGTGTAATATATCCGTTAGGGATAGTGTGTTTCTTTAGTATGCATTAGTATGCATTTGTAAATACTTAATCCGACGGTCACGATATATTCCCGACATAGAGTGATCCGAGGGCTCAACTTCTCTTAGATCAAACCTAACCTTGATCCATGGCTTAACACCCGATTGGTCCATGATCTCTATTTAAAGAGCATGGAGGGTCATTGGTCCATGATCAATTATGAGAAGCTCATTTGTAACTTTCTTTCTTTGCATAATAAATTGTCCCGTAGAAGCTATTTGGCCGGGGCCGTGGAGTGTTTCCCTCAAGAGGGTTTAAACCACGTCAAAACATCGGTGTGTTGATCTGTGATCTGTTTGTGTGAAGTGGCTGCTCTTGGTGTTCGGTCCTTTGGTAGTACCCTGTGTACCCGAACACCCGTGACTTCACAAATGCAATATTTTTACATTCCCTGGCACCATCTAATTGATAGGTTACGTACTTGAAGCTCTGCATCTCCACGCCCATCCTACCAAATTCATGCTTGTCACTTTCATGGATGCAATGGTTCAAAAGAGAAAACCCACTGCACCTAGAACATGTCCCATATAGACACGATTTTTCATAATATTTTTTTCATTCGGGCCTTGGACACAGGATGTTGTGGTTAAAGATGAGAGCATGGACAAAATTTCATGAACTAATCAATATGGACCCTCTCCCATGATTGCTTCTTAGGATTTTATTCAAATTGAAGAGGGTCAAGAGAGAACCTTATCATAGATGGGAATGTGTGGGGAAGGAATAGTTTGATAGTTTATGCTATAGGTTTTGCTATGGTGTACAATGTGTAAATAATGGAGGTTTATTAAACCATTTAGTTGTATTTTTTTCAAATGAAAAAGAGTTTATGCTAGAGATGCCTTGGGAATATTTTGATAGTTTTTCTACATCAAATAAACATAGCATGAAGATCAGAGCATGGACAAAATTTCATGAACTAATCAATATGGATCCTCTCTCATGATTGCTTCTTAGGATTTTATTCAAATTGAAGAGGCTCAAGAGAGAACCTCATCCATACCATCCTTGTGTGAAATCAAAATATATTCATGGTAATAATTATTGGTTTACATTGCATACTTCATCTTATTTAGTGTTCATATCAATTTTTTTAGATGTGAACTTGGGAATTCTTCTTGACCAATTCATTGATGTCTATGCATGGATATTGCTATAGGCATATGATAAAAACAAAAAGGCATGGGAGAATCTCAAATCTTGTGAATGAAAAGAATTATTTACAATTCACGATACCTATAGAAATGATCTCCACTTGCAATGGAAACTAGTAGCTTGAATGTATCCACTAGATTCCAAGACCACTGAAGATGTTTGTTAGATTCCAAGGGTGATTTTGTGTCCAATAGATCAATGAGTGTCCAAAATACCAATGAGTGTGAGCCAATGAGCAACCTATAAGAGCTTGAAACCCGCGAAAGAAAGAAAACCCGTGTTTTTTGGTAGAATTCTCAGGAATAGAGAACTCTGTTTTTTTTACTAGCAACAAGAACACGCACGCATGCTTAAACGCGTGCACGTGTGCTTAAACGCGCGCACGCATGCTTAAAAATGCGCACGCGTGTTTGTAGCGCATACACATCACTGGCGCGCACACGCTAAAACACACCCATGCAACCCTACATAAAGTTTACACCATTTATTACCCAACGTTTACACCATTTAATTCCAAACCTTCCCCCACTTCGAAAATATATGCATAAACTGGTCTCGGTGATGAAATTTGAAGCGTGGGTCTTAAATTTTATTGGAAGGGAATTTGTTCTTGGATTACTTCAAAGATGAAGGGCAATTTAAATAATTGTACTTCAATTGACAAGTATAATTTAACTATACCCTCCCCCCCAAAAAATGCAAAAAAAAAATACTGGCCATCCAAATTATTACAATCTTAAATAATTGAGCACTCCTTAATATCTACATGATAAAATGGTATCTTTTCAATAAAACCTAATTTGAACACATTAATTATACAGTTCATTAAATTAACAATTGTTTTGTTGTATTTTTTGGGTTAGACCACACTTCATTATACATAAAACTACTTAGACTACGCAATAACCATATTGCGTCATCTGCATGATCATATGCATAGTGCAAGACGTTGTAACTAGATATAGTATTAAAATAAAACTAGAACCATGAGAAAATTACTTATTGTTAACTATATACAAAAACAAGCCACTAAGCAAAACGAGGCTATAATAAACCTACAACCAAAATATACATATAAAACCAACCAAAACCTTAATTCAAACCAGAGAGAGGGAAATCATCCAAGCTTGAGAGATGTAAGAATGATGGACATTAAACACCTAAGAAAAAATAATACATAGCTCAAAAAAACATAAAAAAAATCCTCCATTCCAAGCAAGTTAGCAACGCTACCATCATAGGGGCATCGGCATCAAATTTTGTTGTTCAAGACTTGTCATGACAACATAAGGTATGGGATGGAGGGGGAATGGAATCAAGCCTAAGTCAACTGGAGCCTTGCGAATCGCTACATGTTTGAGTCTCGACAATCTACCTTTTAAATTGAACTAGAATAACAAAAGAAGTTTGTTAATGGCTCAATTTGCAAAAATTCTAGATAGATGAGTAATTAAGAGCTCAAGGCTCTAAAATTCTATGTGTTTTTTACCAATTCACGATTCGGTGAATTCATAGTCACTGGCATGAAATTTAAGTTATTTAATGAAATAATTAATGTATCTACCTCTATGTCAAAACTGTTTTCCATGCTGATGCGTGCCACTGCCCTCCTTGTTGTCTTACCAAAAGGCATGAGAATGAGGAATAAGACATAAAATTATGGACTTCGCCATCAAAGAATCCTTACAATCACATTGTTAAGGAGTGATAATAATATCACAACAATACAAGATGTCAAATCTCAGATGATAGTGTCAATTAAAGACTTATATGGTAAATTTAATATAATACTTACTTATAGTTGTCTTGGAAGCTTACTCTTTGCGTCTTGACACATTTGATAATTTATGGTTGTCTATGCGCCTTGACCCAACTGATATTGTAAGGTGAGGATGTGCATGCATAATAATCCTTATTTATGACTATGCGATGAGGATTTAAATGGAAGAGGATGTAAATACATGTTATTTTTATACGTATTTTGGTGGCAAGTGTCGAAGAGAAACGTGGTGATAAAACACATATGTTTGGAAGGACGGAGGGAGATTACATGATCATGATCATGCCACCCATCAAATTCAAGACAATTCCTGAGCCAAAAATTGTTTTTTTTAATTTTATTAATAACTGATGCAAGAGCATCATGGCCTAGGAAGATCAATCGAAGTTGATCGACATGAGGAGACCAACCAGAGGGAGTGCCAATGACCGCTGGTGCGTGAAGCAGATTGATTGGTCGAAGTCAATAAGTCAAGCAGAGAACTGTCGAAGCAGTCTACAGGAGTGCGAAGGTCGAGAGTCGACAGACGACAATCAATAGTCAACATGCGAATGTCGATAGGCGATTATTTACACATTGGTGGGATTATTTTACTATTTAATATTGTTTTAAAAAAATTAATTTTTCACCAATACAATTGGTTTGGCTTCCAAGCGACAATTGGTTTGGCTCGAACAACATTTAATGATGTTGTCTCACGATCCAATAATTAAATAGCAATAATATAGTAAGTATTTGTGTATGTGAAATAATACTCGTCACCACACAGTTGATATCTCAAGTTACATTGATATACCTTCTTTGTTTTTTCTAGATTGAAAGAGGATGGGACAAGTGTACTGTCCATATTGATTTGATGGTAGTCATTCAAAATTTAAAAATAATTATAATATATATATATATAGTAGTTGATGCATGGATAACTCGTACATCTTGGATGGACAACAGGTAGTGAAAAACAACCCATTTAACTAAAGAAGGTAATAGGTAGCTGAGATAACTTGTTTGAATGGCACTTCACTCAAGTCACATATCACTCATCACAATCTAGATGGGAACTAATGATCTTCCAAAAGAGGCTCACATACGAGCTCTCATCAACTCAAGAGGGCTTTGGCAATTAAAAAAAATCATAAATAGAATATGATGTAGAATGTGATGTATTTGTTTGTTTGTTTAAAATAATAGTTTTATTTGAAATTATATTTATTATAATATCAGTTTTTTTGCAAAGGAACGAACAAGAAAGTAAAGGTGTAAAAGAAAAAAATGAGAAGTAGATGAGAAATAAAGTGGATGGAAGGGGATGAGGCTAAAAAGAGACTATTGAAATGAATGCTATTTGGAACTTATCATGTGGTTTAGTTTTAGTGGTCTAAAGGTGGTTCAATAAAATTGTTTATAAAGTATGATGTTAACATCTTTGGGGGAGATTGCAAATGAGTTAACACCATAATTTTCAAAAACATTAATCAAACATGGGTCAACCCCAAACACTTTATAGAAGGAAACTTAATATGGTAGGAGGAATTTGTTCTTATATTCCACTACTAAGGCCTCGTTTGTTATCTTCCTATTTTCACTCCTCTCAATTTCTTCTTTCTCGAATGCCCTTATTCTTCTTTTTATGACTTGGATCGTTGTCTCTCTATTGATCCTCTTCACACTCTTTAATTATTTTTTATGGTGGCTTGAATCTCTTTCCTTATCCTTTATTTCTCTTCTGGGCTTAGTTGTTCATCTCTATTTTCCACTTTTTCCTACATAAGCAAACAGCACATTAGCACTAATTGGTTCTTCTTTGATTTCACTAGGGAAAATTACTTTCTCCACTATCATTTCGATGCAAAGGAAAGAGGGATGGGACAAAAGATATATGAATTCATAAATCTACAAACAACTCCTACACATGGTGATGCAAGAAATACCCAATCTATAGCACTCTCACTATCTAGGACACATAACTCTCTCAATGACCGAAAAGTCTCACCGTAGGTGTCTGATAATTCCTACACAATAGGTTAAAGACCACCTTACTACATATGTAGGCTCCTACCAATGTGTAAATAAACACATTAACAACAACAATTCTATTGTAAACAAAAGAGGGTCACATAACACTATTACACAAACTCTACTAATGGAATGCAAGGCACAAGATTTATGTTCAATGAATTTACCATGCACAACTCCTCTACGTGTTTCCTTTTACAAATTCTCTCTGAGCATGTCTACATTGCTATTGAGCCTCCTTACCTTGTGATATTTGATCTTTCTATATAGAGATGTGATCTTAAAGAATGGAAACCATGCATGCAATTGGGTGTCACTTGGAATGCTCAAGTTTAACATTTCGTTCTTACATTCAATGTGTGGTGCTTTCATTTATTGCTGGTGATATTACATTATGGTGTAAGTCAAAGATTTTAAAAGTGACTAGGGAATTCTTATACAAAGTGTGAGTAATTGCTTCTGAGGAATAGAAAAACGGTTAAAAGTAATAGAATATATGATGATACATGTGAAGGAGAATATTATGTTATGCATTTGAAAGTGCACATCAAAGAGGGCAATTTTAAACAAATGAAAGAACAAGAGAAACAAAGAAAGAAGGAAGATTATTGGCAAGTTAGAGAATGCTTATATCTAAGATTGTGCATTTTTCCTTACAACAATTCTATTAAATGGCCCAAAATGAAAATACAAGTGGTATCTCATAGGTTAAGATCTCTTCTCGTATCTCCCACAATTATTCCATTATATTATCTTTTATTTACTTGTTGTGATTCAAAGATATTTTGGTTTATAAATATGAATTCCAGTAATGAAGTTAGGGAAGGCTAGTCCACCCATAGTCTTCAATGTGTTGTATTTTTAATATTAATTTTGAGAATATTTCCTACCACATTATGGGTTGTTCCACCAACAAGGATAGTATTCAAAGGAATTATAAAGAGAAAAAATATTCAAAACCTATTCAATATATTTCACTGAAACAAAACCAAGTCTAGATAATGAGATTCTAAAGGTGTATATCAAAACTTAAATTTGCATTGACAAATTTGAATATAGAAATTACCAAAAGATTTATGTTGGTTTTCATTTTTTAAGTTTTATATAAAATTAATTACTAGATAATTCTATTTAACTTTTTATTATCATATATATTATTTTATACATTATGTACTTAACAACATTTCCCCATTTTTAATTGTAAAACACCTCACCACTCCCTATGCACCCAATAAACACACGCATTCATATCGTTCATAATGTAAAGTCATAAATAAGATTACATTAAAACACCAAACAATGCCCATATCGTTCATGTTTATCTATGGCAACGCCCATATCTTGAATATTAGCAAAATGATGAATGAACCCCAGTTTTCTCCTATTTTTATCAATCCCTCAATTGAATCCATGAAGCGTGTAATCACAACTGAAAATTCAAATAAATAGAGCGAAATAACTTTCCAACATTTGCCTTTAATTTTTTAGACATTTTTAAAATGATCCTTACTTCAACTCACTTTGCACTTTGATGGTCCTTACTCCAAGTCCCTCTGTGGATTTTCTTTAACAACGGTGTCCAATACATAGCAGGAAAAAAAGAAACAAGCCTTAATACAGCATTGGTAATCCCTCAAATGGCCCCATACATCACCCAATATAGGTCCTAATTTTGTCAAATTACAAGAAGCTACAGAATTCTTAGTGGCCTACAAGGAAGGGTGTAAGAAGCAATTTATTTGTAACAGAAAAAAAAAAGGAAAGAGGAGATTCATGCTTTATAAATTATGAAAGACATATTAATAGTTTTGTTGATTCCCCGCGAATCATAGCGTCAATCAACAAGGGATTCTCCCTGGTAAGCAAGCCCAATTAGATCGCTCACCGTTTGGTATAGGGAATCCGTCCGGTTAACGGCCCAACTACTGTCTAAGGTTTAAATATTTGTCTTCTTCTCACCGATTGCGGCCCGATCCACCGTTTATGATTTTATTTTTAAGATGATATGCAAGTGCTATAATCTATATGCATGCAATTAAACAAATCTGATCTAAAACTGTTTAAGCAAATTTAATCTATCCTTGCAAGGAGCAAACTGAAAGGATGAGTAATACGCTGAAATTACAACCAAGAATTTTAGAGATAGTTGTTCCAATTAATAGATGTGCTTACAGCGGAAAATAAAGATTATCAAAGATAGATTTGAGAGAGACAAACATTTCATTACTCATTTAACACATAAATTTTGCACAGGAAATATGAAAGCATTCGTAACAGAGAAATATTTTTGATTAGTTAAGAACGATCTCACAATCAATGTATGAACAACATAGAAAGAATTCGGTAGACATTCAAGACATTTCCAAAGCAAAACGTTGTGTAGGCTTTCCCAAGTAAAATAGAGATTTCTTTATTGATGTAGAAAAGTAATTCACGTACAAAATTCAGTTTGTCCTTTCACTTGCCAAAAGTCCTTTCTCCTCTCTTCTATCTCTATATTTATAGATTTTGCAAAATTTGTCTCTTCCCAAAACCTAACCCTCAGGAAACCCAAAATTTTGTCCTCTAGTGCCTAAAGAGACAAAAACAATTTCCGGCTATTTTACAAAACATTTATACAATAAAATAACTCCAGTTGTCTTTTCCAAAATTTACAAGAAAACAAATTAAATCCCAGATGGTCCTGCTGCTTCAGCCGGTCTTTCTATTTCTAACTTAACCGTCCACCTCAGTAGGCTTGCTCGCTTCAGCCGGTTCATCCACTTCTTTAATATAGCTGGCCCACTGGTTGATTTCTCACAAAATGGTATTTCCCTGTGCAAAAACCATCATTCTCATCGCTATTTCATGCTTATGCCAATCTGATTTGACGATTACTACTGCTACTAGAGTCGCCTGAGCAATATATTCTAGGAAGTAGGCATGGATGACAGTCTTCCCAATGAACCGATGGAGGTCTTCTAGAGTTAGGACCTCTATCTTCTTCAAATATTATGATTTTGCTTATAGGTCACCTTACAGGGCTGCCAAATGATGCTCTCTTTCGGGAAACTCATAAATAGTTTGTGGTAAAACCATGTGACATTTCTCATGGGTGTCACATATTTTTGAGTAGAAAGCATGGCAGTTCTTGACAGTTTTCTGGATTTCAACACTTAACTTTGCACCACAATCTCTACCAAACTCTAGGACTCCTGCATCCAAGTCCAATTCATCAGCGGTCTTAACGCGTAGGTTTACTGGGAATTCAGATTTCCCTTTCCTCCATTCAAAATGTTTATACATCTCTTCCAAGTGGTGCGCATATTTCTTCTTCAGCTTTAGTGCCTTGACTTCAATGGCTGTCATCCTCGTTATCATTCCTTTTACCCTGCAAACCTCCTCCATGATTAGCACTAGCGATTGATAAATCTTTCTTCGTACGTCATAGGTTTGTTGAACGTGTCTAGATCCTGCTTCGTCTCATTTGCAACCTCGAGCTATTCTAATAGTTGTGCCTTTTCTTGCGTCATCCTTTCAAACTGAGGCTTGAAAAATTCAATTTGTTGCATGCTATTGGCTTCATGCTTCTCCAATTCTCCTACTCGAGTTTCTAGGTCTTTCTTCTCACTTTCGGAGATTGCCAACTACACGTCTAGTGCACTCTTCTCATCTTTGAGCTGTAGAATTTGCAAAGCTATTCCTTTCTTTTCTTCCCGAAGCTCTTTGTACTTTAACCTTAACTCATTTCCTTCTAACACCTCCTTCTGCATGTTACTTTTTACTTTGAAACATTTTTCTTTATACTTCCTTGCTTCTTCCACTAGATGGTCTACATTATATTTACTTTCCTAAGCCGAAGCTACACTGCATGCTGCTGTGAACATAGGGTCGTTGTCGGTCCTTTTAAAAAGAGGGTTTTCTGATACTCTGATTTCAAATCGGCCCTCTCCAATTTTCATCTTCTTCTCTGATCTTTCTACAGTAACCTTCTTCCTTTTATAAAAAAAGACAAAATTCAGGTTGGACACTTGGCAGTGCTTTGAAGGAGTGTATGGGGTGAGTGCGAGCTCTTCAATTGTGACAACCCCTTCATTAGCTATCCCTAATTGGTTTATTGTTGATAGATCCATGTCCTACGTGTCACGTCCCCATTTTGACCCCCTTTGCATTAGATCGTAAATGATGTAAATATTGTAACTTAATCATGGTGAGGAGCTCAAGGCCAAGGCCCCGCCATTGATTTGTCGCTTTAGGTATCGGCAATTAGAATAGATGCATATGGTTCTTGTGTTAGCTGTGCACAATGTAAAAATCAGACACCATGTAAATATGCCATTTCAATAAAAACCCACAACCAGCTACGCAATGCAACAAAGAGATGGGGCATGATCTTTACAAGGAATAGGGAGGGAAAAATAGCCAAACCCTTGAGCCATGGTGTTAAGCCATTTCATTGAGGAAACCCATGAACTCTCAACTACCCATTTGGTCTCATGCACCCAATCATTTAATTTTCCCAATAAATTGGTTAAAGCAGTAAATGCCTTGGAAATGATGAAGTATGGGCAAGCCATTTTCGGGCATGGGCAAGCCATCAACCTGGAAATTCATGTTTTGCTTGTTGGGCAAGAAAACACCCAGGAAATGGTGCCCAAAGCCATGGGGAATGAAAAAAAAAAAATTCTTCACGCACTCACGCAGTGGGAGTTAGCTGGGCCTTTCCCTGCACGTTTTTCATCCAAATCCTGCATTTCTCCATGCCTGGGAGTTCGTTTTTGCATATGCAGTAGCCTGGGAGAGGAGAGCCACGATTTGGGGACTGTATGGAGGTCGTTTTTGCCCCCGAATGTCCAAGGACGTTTTTCTAAAAACGGATTGGCTTCCCAGGGTTGTTTCCCATCTTCCCATTTCGTTTTTGTGTGTTCCCACGTTTTTCTGAGTGAGTTGAAACCCCATCTCATGCATCCCACTGTGGAAATCGTTTTCCTCATGCCCAGTAATTGTGGTTTTGTTGTTCAGTGCATCCCGTTTTAGATTGGAACCTGTGAGCAAGAGCTTCAAGAGTGGAAGAGGACAGATTTGGCTTGATGAGCCAAATGGTGTACCCATAGCTCCATGGTTGAGCCACTAGCCTAGTAACTCACCTCTGCCCACCTCTTAGCAGCCTGAGAAACCCAACTGCTAGTTGGCTTGGCTGATTCTGGCATATCTTTGGCTATGTGAGAGCCTGTTTCCCCTTTTCCTTGTGGAGATCGTGCCCAGCTCGGGGGGTGGCAGTGGTGCTGAGAGATTAAGGAGCACACTGGCCTACGGTTGGGTGGAACGTTGCAGAAGCGTAGCTGGTTGCTTGGGATTACTTCTGTATAAGATAAGTATTCTCTTGTGTGTGTGTAAATTTGCAATTGTTCCTTTGAATGTGTGTGGATGTGTTAAAAGATTTTAATTCCGCTGTGTTTTCAAGTGTTTATGAAATCGCATGTGTTCATCTCCTTCTTAAATTGAATGATAAATTTCTAAGTGTGGGGCTAGATGCCCGGTTTAACCTCACGATCCTCTCCATCTAGCTGGTTGGATGGGAGGGGACGTGACACTACGGGATAGACATGCCTTCTTCCATAGCTCTCTTAGACTCTTCTGCTTCATCTCTTGCTTGCTTCTCTGCTTGTTGTGATAGCTCTGCTACCTCTTGTTTCGCTTTCTCTCTTATCGCCTGCAATTTTTTGGCCTCCTCCCTTTTGATTCTTTCAACCCCTTCTTGCTGTAATCAGGAAACTTCTTCCCTCCAAATCCTTTCCTCTTCATCTTTCCGCGCTTTTGCTTCTTGCGCCTGTTGAGCTCTAGCACCTTCTGCATCTTGCTGCTGCTTTACTTCTTGCTCCTTTTGGAGTCTTTCCACTTCCTCTTGGACTCCTCTGATTGTGATGTCGTTTCCTCTTGTTCCTTTTGGATCAATCCAATAGGTTTGGGACTAGAACTTGCTCTGCTTTTAGGGAGGTAACGCTTTCCCAACTCAGTCGTATTCTTGGCACTCCAAAAAAATTCTTCATCCTTATCCCAAAGATGTGCATAGTCAAAAGTGGCTCTGACAGAGGTGTAGTGCTCAACGACTTTGTCGCTAGGATCATGCCTCCTAAAAAAATTTGTTCCAAAATGAAAAGCTTCTAAGTCCTGAGAAAAATCCTCACCCTCCTTTGCTTTCTGGAGACTATATGCACCGATTGTAAAGGGAAGTGGTGGGTAGAGAGCTTTCTTCTTCTAATTGAGAATCTTGCTAACTCCACTGATGAAGAGCTGCCTTACATCTTCTTTGTGTACTATGGCATAAAAATGTTAAAAAGTAAAGGATTACATAGATGTATATGCACTAGATGGCATCTTAACAAATTGCATAGTGCATATAGAAAAGCCTGTGCATAAATGGGATATTGCACATTGGTAGAATAATGAAGTAGGCATGTGCAATAAACCACTAATGTAGAATATTGTGGTTGATAATCACTATTGATGTTGGTATTGGTTGTAGGACCAAAGCTAACAAAGAGCATGGCTAAATGTTCTGAGGATGTTATTGCATGAAGCCTATGACCTTATGCAGAAAGGATGATGCAACAAATCTATGATCAAAAGTTGGAAAAATGACTGAACAGCCTGGGTAAGAGGCCAACTGATCAGGTAACATCAGGCGATGTTAATGGTAACCATGCAGGTAATGATTATCAGTTCCCAATTGCATGAATGTTGAAAAGGGATTTGGTAAGATCTCTTCAACTATGTTTGAGCTATGTTGAGGTAGTTTGCATGTGATATTGGTTACCGATTGGGACTGTTAACCTACCAAGCTTGGTGAGGTGTGGGTAAGTGAAGGAAATGATCCTTACACCCTATGACTGTTTAGAAATCTCAATGCATTCATATGAATTTATATCATGCCATGTGTATGTTGGTTATGTACTTAATAACCAAAGCAAGTGAGGACTGTGGTCCTGATTATGATAATGCAAGTTATATGAGATAGTCATGTTTCGATCATAATATGCTTGAAGGCATAGTACTCATGAAACAATGCAAGGTAGCATTGAGTAGATGTGCATTAAGAGATTTTATAAACCTTGTGATGCATTGTATGAATGCATAGGGATGATACACATGTCATTGCGAAATAAATAATGAATGAAAGGATGAATTGATGATAATTCTAGGACCATTTTATGGGCTGTTATGAATGCAGAATAGTAAGTGCATGAAGATCCCAATCATGATCGATGGGATGCTAGAATGCTCTGTGGAAGGACAGAGTTGTATGAATGATATGACTGTGAAATTTGATCTAGAGCTTATGAGAAGGAATCTCATGGTTGAGAGCTCTAAGTTCTGTTAGTAAGAACAGTTGTAAACATCAGATTTGTAATTGTTTCGGATTTGAAATTTTGCTAATAAATGTTGCTGACTGTTTGGCTATTTGATAAAGTGTGCCAGGATGACACATTGCAGGAAGATCATGTGTGATGGCCTGCAGAAGCCAAACTAGATAGGAAGGATTCCATGCTTTGGAAATGGGTTTCGGGTGAAACGCCATTGTCTCAACCAAACAGCACGTCGGTGAACCATGAAAGTGAGATGGTAAAGCTATGCCCAGAAGGCATGTGAGACACATATGCAAAATGAATGAGTATTCTGTGACCCTAGACAAGAACATGCATGTCTAAATTATTAGATTTAATATGCAGAGCATGTTTTATTATTTCATTATTGTTCCAGACTGCTTGAGTATGATTAGGGCCTACATGGCGCACATCAGAAAGGGGGTGCACACCTTTTCTGGTGCTGGGTCATGGTAGGGTTTTCAATATTGACTACACCCTAAGGAAATGGACGCATTCCTGGTGTTTCAATACTTGATAGTGAATGATATGAAATATGATTACAATTTTTGGGCAGTAATACTGATGAGCCTGCTTATCCTTCTTGTCCTAACAGCTTACACAAATGCAACTTGGTGTTGCACGTAAGGGGGCAAAGTGAAGAAAGGGTGCTCAAGAGGACTGTATGGGCAGTGGTAACCTTTCTACACTCACACTAAAGGACACTAGAAGGGATGGATAGGCCCGGGGAGCTGTGTTGCAGAAAAGGGGTATCATCCTTGTGTAGTGTGAGTGGGTATTGTGGGGCCATGCTAGCCTGCAGTCAAATGAGTCACCTATGGAGTTCCTGGAGGGAACCACTGGTTGCACAAGAGAAGGAGCCACGTAATCATATTATGTTGTTCATATTGCCTGATAAACCCAGTCGGCGTACTGGCTTGGCATTGGTTATTTGGAAGTTGTGACGAATGGTTGTTGTATGCCTGATAAACCCAGTCGGCGTACTGGCTTGGCATTGGTTATTTGGGAGTTGTGGCGAAAGGTTGCTGGATGCCTGATAAACCCAGTCGGTGTACTGGCTTGGCATTGGTTACTTGTATGATGTGGAGGTATTGGTGAAGGGTGTTATTTCCTGACAAACCCAGTCGGAGAACTGGCTTGGAAATGATTTTGAAATGCTTGATAAACCCAGTCGGCGTACTGGCTTAGCATACTGATTTTGAAGTGCTTGATAAACCCAGTCGGCAAACTGGCTTAGCATACTAATTTTGAAGTGCTTGATAAACCCAGTCGGCGAACTGGCTTAGCATACTGATTTTGAAATGCTTGATAAACCCAGTCGGCGTACTGGCTTAGCATACTGATTTTGAAATGCTTGATAAACCCAGTCGGCGTACTGGCTTAGCATACTAATTTTGAAATGCTTGATAAACCCAGTCGGCGTACTGGCTTAGCATACTGATTTTGAAATGCTTGATAAACCCAGTCGGCGTACTGGCTTAGCATACTGATTTTGAAGTGCTTGATAAACCCAGTCGGCAAACTGGCTTAGCATACTGATTTTGAAGTGCTTGATAAACCCAGTCGGCGAACTGGCTTAGCATACTGATTTTGAAATGCTTGATAAACCCAGTCGGCGTACTGGCTTAGCATACTGATTTTGAAATGCTTGATAAACCCAGTCGGCGTACTGGCTTAGCATACTGATTTTGAAGTGCTTGATAAACCCAGTCGGCGTACTGGCTTAGCATACTGATTTTGAAGTGCTTGATAAACCCAGTCGACGAACTGGCTTAGCATACTGATTTTGAAGTGCTTGATAAACCCAGTCGGCGAACTGGCTTAGCATACTGATTTTGAAATGCTTGATAAACCCAGTCGGCGTACTGGCTTAGCATAGTAATTTTGGGATGCCTGATAAACCCAGTCGGCGCACTGGCTTGGCATTGCCTATTCGGATGATGTTGTGGAGCAGCTTGTGTGCTGGCCAAACATCCACCCCATAGGTGATCCAAGGCTTGTAAAGCAGAGAAGGAAACCTGTGGAGTAGCGCGGAAACGCACAATACAGATAAGTATTCATTTTCATTTAATTCTTGTTTGGAATAATGAAGATTTCGGGTACGAATCTTATTGTAACCAAGCTAATACACTGTTGTTTCTTTGTTGGAAACCTTGGCCATTACAGAAAACAAGAACCTTGGAAAGAACTATAAATGCTTGGTAAAGCCAGAGAGTAACTGGTTGGAACTATAAAATTCTCGGTAAATTCAGAGGGTAGTTGGTGGGAACATTAACCACTTGATGTTGTGGAGCAGCCGGAGTGCTGGCCAAACATTCCCTTAAACAATTGATAAAACCAGTCAGCGTATTGGCCTGGCATTGCCTATTCAGATGGTTGTGGAGTAGCCTGCGTGCTGACCCAACATTCATTGTTGTATCCACGGGAAATCCAATGCTTGGAAAGCAACGAAGGATCTTGTGGGATAAAGTGAGGACATCCGACGCAGGTATTGTTGGAAGCAAGAACCTTGAAGCATCTTAAGAATGCAGGTGGACATGTAACCACCTTGAGGAGCTCAGCATGAGCAGTAATGAAAGATGGGGCTAGTGGAACTGTGTGAGTCCTAGCAGCCAAGAGTTAGACCAACCAAGTGGAGGAACTCCATGGTTGAGAGGTCTGGAATAGACCATAAACACTACGTGTCATAGCGAAGAAGGGCAAGTCGAGCATTCACGTGAGGTGAAAGAGGACAGGAGCATGAAAACCACAGTGGTGGTGTGGGTTCCAGAACGGAGCAAAACTAAGAGGAGCAACTCTTACGGCTCTCTCTTTCCTTTTATTGATGCATTTATAGAGTTAGAAAATTGCTGAACGCATGCATGACTGAAAGTAAAAGTGTGTTATTTGATTAAAGTGAATTGTGAATGCTAATTAATGAATTTCTTGTGAATGGATGAACATGAAGGAATTCATGTGTATGTTAGGCAAGCATGAAAAGTGTGGAAGTCTCATGAGTAAGGCATGGACTATCCATGTCAACTGGGGAAAAACCATTGACTGATTTTGATGTTTGGTTTATGCTTGGCCTAACGAGAATTGTAATGATGAATTTCACAGGTGGAAATTGAATCAATTGGTTGCAGCCGGTGCAGGAAAGTGTTGCTAGTAAGCAAAGTGTGGTCAATCGTTTCCATTGACCATGGCGGCAGACCAAGGGCTATTAGAATTGGCTGGAAGTCTTCTTCAGACAATTGCCAAGACCCAAGAAAATCTTGGAGAGATGCTCAAAATGCAAAAGCAGCAGAACAAGATGAACCACAAGGTCTTGCAGGACTCTATTCGTCTGCAGAAAGAGGTAAAAAGTATTATGAAAGCAATCAGCAAGGGAAAGAAAAGTGGATCAGCGAAGAAGCATTCATCCAATCGTCCGATTAAGAAACGCTCCAGGTGGGAAGACTCAAAGGAAGTTGAGCAGATTAAGATGAAGCAACCCGTGAAGTGTTGGAATTGTGAGGGGGATCATTACCTCCGCAACTGCCCAACAAGAGAACCTCAAGAGGGTAGCAGCCATAAAGTTTGCAGACTTATGGGTGAGCTAGAAGATCCGAATCAGCAGGAGCAGCTCGTGAAGATCAAAGGACTTGGTCCTGAAAGTTCAATGTAAAGGACAGAATGCAGGGCAGATCTGCAAAGTTTTTGTGAATTTTGGACACATGTAAAGTGGGTATTTATTTTACAAAGTGTTGGAACACCGAGGATGGTGTTATTCCAAGGGGAGGGGTATGTCACGTCCCCATTTTGACCCCCTTTGCATTAGATCGTAAATGATGTAAATATTGTAACTTAATCATGGTGAGGAGCTCAAGGCCAAGGCCCCGCCATTGATTTGTCGCTTTAGGTATCGGCAATTAGAATAGATGCATATGGTTCTTGTGCTAGCTGTGCACAATGTAAAAATCAGACACCATGTAAATATGCCATTTCAATAAAAACCCACAACCAACTACGCAATGCAACAAAGAGATGGGGCATGATCTTTACAAGGAATAGGGAGGGAAAAATAGCCAAACCCTTGAGCCATGGTGTTAAGCCATTTCATTGAGGAAACCCATGAACTCTCAACTACCCATTTGGTCTCATGCACCCAATCATTTAATTTTCCCAATAAATTGGTTAAAGCAGTAAATGCCTTGGAAATGATGAAGTATGGGCAAGCCATTTTCGGGCATGGGCAAGCCATCAACCTGGAAATTCGTGTTTTGCTTGTTGGGCAAGAAAACACCCAGGAAATGGTGCCCAAAGCCATGGGGAATGAAAAAAAAAAAAGTCTTCACGCACTCACGCAGTGGGAGTTAGCTGGGCCTTTCCCTGCACGTTTTTCATCCAAATCCTGCATTTCTCCATGCCTGGGAGTTCGTTTTTGCATATGCAGTAGCCTGGGAGAGGAGAGCCACGATTTGGGGACTGTATGGAGGTCGTTTTTGCCCCCGAATGTCCAAGGACGTTTTTCTAAAAACGGATTGGCTTCCCAGGGTTGTTTCCCATCTTCCCATTTCGTTTTTGTGTGTTCCCACGTTTTTCTGAGTGAGTTGAAACCCCATCTCATGCATCCCACTGTGGAAATCGTTTTCCTCATGCCCAGTAATTGTGGTTTTGTTGTTCAGTGCATCCCGTTTTAGATTGGAACCTGTGAGCAAGAGCTTCAAGAGTGGAAGAGGACAGATTTGGCTTGATGAGCCAAATGGTGTACCCATAGCTCCATGGTTGAGCCACTAGCCTAGTAACTCACCTCTTCCCACCTCTTAGCAGCCTGAGAAACCCAACTGCTAGTTGGCTTGGCTGATTCTGGCATATCTTTGGCTATGTGAGAGCCTGTTTCCCCTTTTCCTTGTGGAGATCGTGCCCAGCTCGGGGGTGGCAGTGGTGCTGAGAGATTAAGGAGCACACTGGCCTACGGTTGGGTGGAACGTTGCAGAAGCGTAGCTGGTTGCTTGGGATTACTTCTGTATAAGATAAGTATTCTCTTGTGTGTGTGTAAATTTGCAATTGTTCCTTTGAATGTGTGTGGATGTGTTAAAAGATTTTAATTCCGCTGTGTTTTCAAGTGTTTATGAAATCGCATGTGTTCATCTCCTTCTTAAATTGAATGATAAATTTCTAAGTGTGGGGCTAGATGCCCGGTTTAACCTCACGATCCTCTCCATCTAGCTGGTTGGATGGGAGGGGACGTGACACTACAGGATAGACATGCCTTCTTCCATAGCTCTCTTAGACTCTTCTGCTTCATCTCTTGCTTGCTTCTCTGCTTGTTGTGATAGCTCTGCTGCCTCTTGTTTCGCTTTCTCTCTTATCGCCTGCAATTTTTTGGCCTCCTCCCTTTTGATTCTTTCAACCCCTTCTTGCTGTAATCAGGAAACTTCTTCCCTCCAAATCCTTTCCTCTTCATCTTTCCGCGCTTTTGCTTCTTGCGCCTGTTGAGCTCTAGCACCTTCTGCATCTTGCTGCTGCTTTACTTCTTGCTCCTTTTGGAGTCTTTCCACTTCCTCTTGGACTCCTCTGATTGTGATGTCGTTTCCTCTTGTTCCTTTTGGATCAATCCAATAGGTTTGGGACTAGAACTTGCTCTGCTTTTAGGGAGGTAACGCTTTCCCAACTCAGTCGTATTCTTGGCACTCCAAAAAAATTCTTCATCCTTATCCCAAAGATGTGCATAGTCAAAAGTGGCTCTGACAGAGGTGTAGTGCTCAACGACTTTGTCGCTAGGATCATGCCTCCTAAAAAAATTTGTTCCAAAATGAAAAGCTTCTAAGTCCTGAGAAAAATCCTCACCCTCCTTTGCTTTCTGGAGACTATATGCACCGATTGTAAAGGGAAGTGGTGGGTAGAGAGCTTTCTTCTTCTAATTGAGAATCTTGCTAACTCCACTGATGAAGAGCTGCCTTACATCTTCTTTGTGTACTACAAAGTCTGTGACATACCGAGGCAACAAAAAGGGAGGTTTAGTTCCTCCACTCATTCTGATATAGTTCCCCTCTGCGGAGAAGTAATAGTCCCCAAATTATTCTATGATAGGCATGGCATTTTCTGACAAACAATTTGGCTCTTCTTTAAAGATGAGCTGATACAGGGGCATGATGAACTTTTGACAAACCTGTGTGTAGTGATTTGTGTATTTGTTTGCCCATGTGAGTTGATAAGCTACAAAGAGAGGGGACTCCTTTCTATTCCAAATGCAACCCAGACCCGGAAAAGGATGCTTGCTCAATAAGCAATCTATCAAATACGAAGACATGAAGAAATTGACTTTCTTCTGGGTCAGTCCTCCTTGGGCAGCAGTTAAAAGTGATACCATGTTGTCTGAGATTATGTCGTCCCAATTGAAGATTGTGCCATGCGTGGCTATGTGGACCATCATCGGCACCCAGCCAAGCTTGAATACGTTTCCATTTGGCATGCCTAAAATTCGACTCAGCATTAAGGCGATAAGGCTGTAAGGAGTCTTTAGAAGCACACTTTCATACTCTCTGTTGCCTCTTTGCCTTACTTTCCTTTCAATTATTAGCATCTTCCTGGCGGATTGTATGGGGTATACTATTTCCTTTTCTAGCCACTCATTTTTCAGCAAAGCCCTTTCTAGGGTAACTTGTAGGTAGCTATGATATGCTCTGGTGCGAAGGACGCGAGACTCATCCCAGTGTTATCATTAATGAATCTTGTGTCAGTTTTCACATGAGGAATTATCCAGCCAATAACTTCCGAGCATGGGAATAGCTCGGGACGGGTTGATTCCTTGTGAAGGCCAGACTTCTTGATGTTAAAATAGACCATGCTTTCTTTTAAGGTTGCATTAGGATAATTCTGGTCTTTGATAAATCTGTATAATTCACCCCACTGAAATTCTGGGGTGGCTCCTGGGGCTACTCCTGCCACAACTTTTGTATCACAAAACATTGTCTCAAGAGAGGTATTCAACAATATTTCTACGTCTGAGTCTGACTCGGCAAGCTTATCCTTTTGTTTGGAAGATCTCCTATGCATGTCAAACCTGCGATGGCAAGAAGAGTAGAAATGACAAGATTACAAGTTTATGAGCAACACATTGCTAGTGAGTCAACACAACATTCAAATTCATGGTGTTTAACAGAACTTGAGTATACACAAGTGTTGGCTTTAAATTAAAACTAATATTAGAAAGGAAAAAATAATGAAGAGGAGCATTTAAACATTATCGTTGTGGGATAAGGTATTTTCTCAAAGCATTATTTAGATTTTCACAAGTTTAGCTTTTCGACAATCAAATGAAGAGGAGGGAGGAGCCCTTTTACAACACAGAAAAACGACTAACAGGTTAGATTGCATGCGCATGAGAATAATGCATAGTGATTGCAACACAACTTTTTGGTTTGTAAATCGACTTGACGGGAATGAATAGAGAAAAACGTTTGTGCTTTCAAGCTCATGTGAGGTCTACCTATTAAGGTAAAGAGCAAGGAGGCTCCCATTGGGTACATGGCTCAAAAACGACATGAAAATGGCAACAATTTAGGTGTTATGACAACACGGGTTCGGCTTTTAGAGAAACCCAATAAACAACTTTAAAGCTAACAATGAGCACTCAACGGGGTTTCCTATTGTACAAAACCAAAGGGAGGAAATGGAGGACCTACCTATCAGTCTTAGAGCAGCTCACTGCGGTCGGTGTGTGCACCCTCATTAGTGACAGTACGAATTTTCCAATGAACAACAACACTCTCCTTCTTGGAAAAGATGGAGAGGGAAAGCCCCGCTTTACATATATATAGTAGGAGCAATTAATTCCTGTGGGATGGACAGTTGGGATACTAAGTGCACACGGGGCTCAATGCAAAAAATCAATAAATCCGCATGGGGCTTAATTAGATTCCCCACCAAATTATCTGTCGTGATTTCCAAAAGCATGGGCTACGCCGTCGGTCGATGATTCAAATGCTAAATCCCGTGCAACGATAAGAGGAAGTAAGGTTAAACCTTGTGACCGAGCGCTGTGACGAGTGGTCGAATAATGGTTGGTGTTGCTTAAGCTAAAAATATGTGCAATGGTCGGCAAAACTAATATTAGAAGTTGCGACTGAGAAGCACGATGGAGAATCATGAGACTGAGTCCGAAGGATGGTGCAAAAAATGATCGATGAAGTTAAGGTAAAGACTTGCGTAATGGTTGATGCATTCTAAACTAGACTTTAGCGCTACTGTCAGCGAAAATAGTAATGGGACTCTACGCAACGGTCGACGCATTTGGCTTTGAAATCTGTGACCGATCGGTGTAAGATGAACTTAATGAATGCAACGGTCGGCCAAGATAAAGTTAAAATCTGCAGCCGGTCGTCAATTTTAGCATTAAAAACCATGCAATGGTCAACAATTTTAGCATTAAAATATGCCACCAAAGTTGACCAAAAGAGAAAAATCCTTAGCAGAAAAAACAAAACTTTGCCGAAGAAAGAGAAAACTTGAAGAGTTTAAAAAACAGGTTTCAAAGGACCAAAGGACTTCTTCAAAAAATAGAAGGGGGGCCCCATTATTTCCTATGGGAATGATGGGGATCAGGTTGCAGCAGCAACAATTGGTGATTCACTGGAGAACATAGATCTCTGAAAAATCTCTTTCTAATTTCGAAAAACTTACAAGTTTGATGGCCCCATATGCAACAATTTGCTGAAGTCCTCTAATCTCTACAAAGGAGGCGATCACTTCATGATGATGGTCATTAGGAAAAGGACAACTTTGAAATAGAATTCTTTACAACTCTCTAAGGGCCAAAGTATGAATTTCATTTTAAAATATGTCTTTCAGATGATCACTAAAATTGGACTCCATAGGATCGTAACAAAATCCTACAGACATATTCGTTTGTTCCTCATTCCCTTGTTGTTTTCATCGTTTTTGGATGCTTCTTAACTAACAACTTTTGTCGTTTGAGTCTTCCATAATTACTTTCTTCAATATTGAGCATTTGATTTAGGTTTTTCAATCCATAATGTCCTTTTGTGTGAGCAAGATATTTCTTTGATTGTCCTGCTCACGGACGGAGAAGAACTTTGCTAGGCTGACCATTTAGAACAGCTTCCTTGATTGAATGCATTTTCTTTTCTCAACCATGCTTTAATGGAGGCGAGAATTTATGTCTTTTTTCTTCTCAACCATGCTTTAATGGAGGTGAGAATTTCTGGAACACAGACTCAATGATATAAGCTCTTTTGGATTTTGATATGCAGCGTGGGATCATTTTAAATACCATATAGCTGTGAGATGTTCTTCCTCTCCATGGGTCTAATGTAGCAAACTTCCTGAGACAGTCATTAATGTGAGTGTGGATGGATCCCCAAGATAGTAATAAGAAAACATAAATCTCATCCATTTAAATAGGGATTAATGCAACCAAACAGAAAAGAATCTCTCCATTCTAGGGACCGAACAACAAAAGAAAAGTCACATAGAGAAACTTTCCTCATAAGTAAATTCCAACCTTTAAGAACTGTGAGATTTTTTCAGAGCCCTATCTTTTCCAGAAAGACAAAGGTTGGGATGGGTTAAACAACAACTCCAACAAAAGGGAAACAAATCAATAAAAGCACTAAAACAAGAAAAATTAAAGAACCTGATTGACAAACAACTCAAAAGGAAAACTCAGAAGAAAAAAAAAGAGTGTTTATTTATGTACAAAAAAGGTCCCCCTAGGACTAGGCAAAATACTTCTTTAAAGCAAGGCCGTTTAGAGGAAGGTTTACTTCCTCTCCCTACAAGTCTTTCAACTTATATGTCGATGGGCCAAGCTTTTTAGAAACTTGGTAAGGGCCAACCCATAAATGTTGAAACTTTGTATGCATTCCTTTACCGTCATGTGGGTCATCCCACTTCACAACTAAGTCACCTACATCGAAACTTCTCTTGCTAGATTTCCTCTTATCAAACCACCTTTAAACTATGTCTTGGTGGTTGTGGAACCGGTCTTTTGCTTTCAGTCGTGAATCTTCAAGCTTCAGTAGGGTATCAATTCTTGATTGTAGGACTTGACTGCTGGACCTCGAGAGGCTTGGGACAATTGCAAGGATGGGAGTAAAATAATCGGAGGGAGGATGGCTTACTTACCATAGACCTGGGTGAACGGGGAAGCTCCTAAGTCATTCTTTAGAGTGACTCTGTCTGCCCATAGAGCATTTGGGAGGGCCGTATGCCAACTTCTCTGGTTTTCAATCACAGTTTTCTTAAGGATTCAGATGAGATTCTTATTTGTAGATTCAGCTAATCCATTTCCTTGGGGATAGCAATTGGCTGAATAATGCAATTCAATTATTTTCTCATAAACAAATTCATTAATGTTATAGACGAAAAATAAGTTGCATTATCAAAGACTACGGAAATTGGAACCCCAAACCTGGTTATGATGTTTTCTTCCAAGAACTTGATAACTGCATCTTCATTTATTTTGCGCAGCAGAGCAGCTTCTGTCAATCTCGTAAAATAATCTGTAGCTGTCAGAATGTACCGATGCTGCAACAAAGAATTCAGGTTTATCTCACCAATAACATTTATGCCCCATTGTTCTAATGGTTCAGAGATGGTCACTGGCTGCAACGGTCCTGCTGCTTTCGGCAATCTCCCAGCACTTCTTTGACATATATCACATTTCCGAGCATAAGCATGAGCATCTTTGAAAAGAGCAGGCCAATAATACCCAGCTCTGATAATTTTATGAGCTGCGGTATCTCTAGAATAATGTCCCCCGGCAGGGCCATCGTGTAATTCTTTAACAAGATTATCAGCATCCTCTCTCTCAAGACACCTGAGAAAAATCCCATCATAATTCTTTCCAAAAAGGACCCCATCGATGATTTGATAGGCTATTGATTTTAGCCAGAGTGCTCTTCTTTGCTTAGAACTCCAGTTTTCTGGCAAATATCCTTGCTGCAAATAATGCACTATGTCCCTATACCAATATTCAAGAGCTGTGAAAATGGGGCATACCTCAACCATATTTAGTTCTACTTCATTTTCCCAATTCAGCTCTTCATCAACTAGATGTTCAATGAGTAATTTACATAACCCTTGACCCTTAATGATGGTGTTAGGTTTAAATTCTAAATCATACTCCTGAAGAGCGGTGACCCAGTTTCCTCTCCTTTCTCCCAATTCTTTGTGAATGAAAAGAGATCTGACGGCGGGGTGAGGCACTATGACTTTAGTTCTGGTTTTTAGAATATATGGCCTGAACTACTTTACTGCATTGAATACTACATATGCTTTCTTATCTACAACATGGTAGTTCAGTTCAACACCCTGCAAATCGGTGCTCATAAAGGAAATTGGGTATTCATCTCCTGATTCTACCTTTTGCGTGAGCACAGCTACAAGAGAGTAATCTGAAGCAAAGGTGTACATACTGAAATCCTTATCGAAGTCTGGACTTCTTAAAGAAGGGGCATTATCTATGGCAGCTTTCATTTCTTTAAATGCAACTTTTTCCAAGTCTATCCATTTGAATTGTACACTCTGCTTTACCATTTGCTGCAAAGGTTTAATGGTCTGAGCGAAGTCAGGAACGAACCTTCGAACAAAATTAATGGTTCCCATAAATGATTGCATATTTTTTTTGTTGTGGGGCATGGGAATCTTGTTGATAGCTTGCACTCTCTCTTGATATATTGAGATTCCTTTCTTTGAAATGATATGACCCAATAGTTTTCCCTCAAGAACAACGAAAACAATTTTCTTGGGATTTAACGAAATACATATTTTTTGCAACGATCGAAAATCTGCTTCAAGAGGAAAACATGGTCTTCCCTTTTCTTTGAGAAAACTGTCACATTATCCAAGTAAACTACTACACGTTGACCTCACAATCCTCAAAAAGCGATGTCCATGGTTCACTGAAAGGTATCCTCTGCGTTTATCAAGCCAAATGGCATTCTGCGATATGCAAAGGTTCCCCACATTGTATGAAAGGTGCTTTTGAGTCATTCCTCTTCCGCTACTAGCACTTGATTATACCCAGAAAAACCATCTAGTAGAGAGAAAAGCTCTGATCCTGACACCATCTACAAAATTTGTTCCATTGGAGGCATAGGGTAGTTATCTTTATCAGAAGCTTTGTTCAAGTTCCGGAAATCTACACACAATCTTATCTCTCCTGACTTCTTTCGCACGGGAACTAGATTAGTGACCCATTCAGAATGTTGGACTTTAAAAATGATCTTTGCATCCAACTTCTTCAACTCTTTTTGTATTAAAGGCTCATGAGCCGGATGCATTCTCCTTAATTGCTGCTGGAATGGATTAACTCCTGTCTTCATTGATATTATATGCTGAATAATGCGAGTATCATATGTTTTCAGATCTTCATAAGTCCATGCAAAGACATCTTTATATTGTTGAAAGAGTTTGATGAACTTATCTCTCTCACCTGGCGAGCAACATTTACCAAGATTGACATACTTTAGTTCATCCTCTGTACCTAGATTTACCAATTCATGCTGCATAGAGGAGCTATGAGTTTTAACATTTGCTGGCCTCTTGAATTTGTTCTGCAGATCGAACAATCCTTCAAGAGTTCTCACTCCCTTGGGCATGAAGTTTCCTTTAACCGCATCTTAGCTCTGCAAATCTAAATCATGCTTCTCTTCATCTATTATGGGTTCTTGGAATACGTCGTCATTTGTTAGGAAGTTGATGATATGATCATCATCATCAAATACCCTAAGATTTGTAATGTTATCTGGAACGGATGAAGTAAAAATCAATTCAATAGAGCACTTGTTATTAGTAGGCACTAATGTGGAAGCAGAGGTAGCTAGAAAATCAGCTGCAACATTATGTAATCTAGGAATGGAATTAATATTGAAAGCATCAAAACATGAAATCAAATTCCAAACCTCAGGCTGATACCCTTTTAAGTGTGGTTAGAGGCAGTGAATTGTATCTCTCACTTGCCTGACAACTATCTCTGAATCACCAAAGACTTTCAAATATTTAACATTTAAACTAATAGCTTTCTTCAACCAATGGACCAGAGCTTCATATTCAACGGTGTTATTCGTGCATTCGAACTCTAGTCGACAAGATAAAAAGTGTTTGTTGGTTTCAGGATCAATTAAAACACAACCAGCTTCGGATCCTTCTTGAGTTTTGGAACCGTCAAAGTATAGAACCCAAAAAGCATTTTCTGCTTTAACTAAGTTAGTATCATTACCACCTAAGTCAGTAACTAATCCTACTATTTTACAGTCAATATCACTAGTCCGAGATAATTGAAGGAGATTGGACTATACATCTGATTCATGGCTAACATTTTCTGATTGATAATTTCACGGTTCAATCTCTAAGAAATAATTTCCCAAAACTGAAGAGGAAAAAGCTACAACTTCATTCTTTTCCTCTAACTAGGTTACGTTTTGCTTCATGTGAGGTTCTCTTAGTATTTTAATCTAATTTTTTCTGTTCTAGTATGGCAACCACAAATTAGACCAATTTGTTGAAAAGTAACCATTTAGTTTCGTACACGACTCCCTGCTCAATATCAAACCATAAGCCTCAGGAATATCAACTACCATTATATCTATAAATTGGCACACTCTAGGATCTGCTGACAACTTAATAAGCACATCTTTCATTTCCCCAATGAATTTAACGACAGTTCTATCCAACCGTATGATCTGAGATGGGGATGGAATTGGATGCCCGTTAATCTTTTTCCAAGTTGACAGTGGCATGACATTCGAAGAAGCCCCAGAATCTACCAAACAGTTATGATTAAAAGTTTCAAAAGTTAACAGAAAAGGAAAAGTCTGCAATCTAGATTTCCCGCCAATGCTAGGTTCGTTTATCTCAGGATTTTCCTTAGTGTTTTCTACCAAAGTACTAGTTTGTGGGTCAAAAGCTTCTAGCAATTTATTTCTTTGCTGGGGAAGACTACACATTTAAAAAATAGATATGTTTTTCTTTGTCTTCTTGATATCTTCGATTATGTCATATCCCATATCACATTCTTTTGAAACTTTTGGCTGATTTTTTGTTTTGTTTGGTGTAACTTTTGGCTATTTAGTTATTTTTGCGCTTGGTTCTTTTGTCACTATCGGGTTCATCTTAGGATGGGGCAGAATGACAATTATGTGCCACTTTGGAATTTCCTTCGACACCTTGGCTTTAGGTGCATCAATGGCTTGATCAAGCACCAGACCGTTACTTCTAGTGGTGACATTAATTGATGCGGTTTGAAGTTCATCAACAATATTTTCAAAAGAAGGTTATTGCGTGGGTGCCCAATCCCATAGGACCATTGTGGTGTCGGGAGAGGGTTTTTCCTGTTAAAAAATCTGCTCTTCTACAGGATCTTTCTGATCTGTTATTTGTGCATCTAGCATTTGATTCATCACCAAGATCATCGAATTTATCCATTGTGGACAACTCTTTTTTGAGTGTTGTTCTTGATGGAAGGTACAAAAATGGCCCATGCCTACTTCATTTAAATTTCCAACAGCAAAATTGTTTACAGGCAGAAGTGGCTGTCAAATTTCATCCCTTTTCTTATAGAAAGGTTTGAATGGTTGCCTAGAAGTGTTGGTTGTCTTATCTTTCTCCATATCCACAATTTTATTAGAAAGCTTTTGCATCATTTTGACCATATTTTCCATATCTATTGATGGTTCCTCTTTATTTCTTCTTAACAAAAGGGGCTTCTTAACAGCCGCTGGCTTTGTTTCCAGATCGAGATAATGCTTAGCAATGTTGTCTACTTCTTCTTCTACCTTCTTGGCTTCTTCGAAGTTTTCTATCAAGGTAGTTTTCTTTGTTCTTTTAACAAACATTGCTATGGGAGGATCAAGTGCTGTTGTATAATATTCAACTAAAGATTCTTCAACGGGTTTTGTTGCATCACTAAAATTATTTAATAATGTAGTCAATATTTGATTAAATTCTTGAACCTTCTCTTTCTTTTCCATTCTCATGGACAGTAATTCTTTCATAAGTGTAGCGACTGTTTTCTGATTTCCGTATTTCCTTAAGAAACACTTCTCGAAATCTTCCTAATTAGCTATTGAACTGGATTGCAAACTAAAGTTCCAGGATGACACTTTGGGTTCGAAAGTGTAGGGAAAAATTCTATAGATGTAATGTTCATGCTGCACATTTATAATACTTCAAGCCAGATAGAAACTCTTAAGATGATCTTCAGCAGAAATACCCTTCCCAAAATCATACTTAGGCAAAACCTTTTTTGGATTTTTGGGCAGATCATGGAATGGCCCAGCTAAATTTAGTGCTCCTCTTGCTCTCCATGCAGGCACAACTATGGCTCTACGTGGAGAATGCAGTGGTGTATTATGAGGAATATGGAGTGGAGAATTACTCGGAGTATGAGGCTCTTCAATATTTGGAGGATTTTCAAGTCTGATTTCTCCAAGAGGCTCGGTGATTTCTTCTAAAGATAGATCTGCCAATTCTTCTGAGTTCTGAACTAAAACTAAATCTCTTGTGTACTGCATTTCCCTCCTAGGTGATCTTCTTCTGGGTAGTAGGGGAATTACATTCAAACCACCAAGCTCTCTAACATAAAAACGAGTATGTCTTCTTGAAATTTGCTACTTCTTCAAAGGGAACAACATACAACGTTTCTTGCTGCTCGATTTCAGAATGGGGATCTTCTTGATTTCTTCATTCCAGATTGAAATTGTCTGGGATAGCTATTTCAAGTGGGTCTTCAGTGGGATTTCTTCTAACGGAATGATCTCCTCTGTCATCCATGCACTAGTGGCCCTCCTTATAGCGCAAAAAAATGTTGATTCCCCAAGAATCGTAGCATCAATCAACAAGGGATTCTCCTCGGTAAGCAAGCCCAATTAGATCAATCACCGTTTGGTATAGGGAATCCATCCGGTTAACGGCCCGACTATCGTGTAAGATTTAAATATTTTTCTTCTTCTCACCAGTTGTGGCCCGATCCACCCTTTATGATTTTATTTTTAAGATTATATGCAAGTGATGTAATCATATGCATGCAATTAAACAAATCTAATCTAAAATTGTTTAAGCAATTTTAATCTATCCTTACAAGGAGTAAATTGAAAGGATGAGTAATACGTTGAAATTACAACCAAGCATTTTATAGATAGATGTTCCAATTAATAGATGTGCTTACAATGGAAAATAAAGATTATCAAAGATAGTTTTGACAAAGATAAACATTTCATTACTCATTCAACACAGAAATTTTACACAGGAAATATGAAAGCATTCATAACAGAGAAATAATTCAGATTAGCTAAAAACGATCTCACAATCAATGTATGAACAATGCAGAAAGAATTCGGTAGACATTCAAGACATTTCCAAAGCAAAACGTTGTGCAGGATTTCCCTTGCAAAATAGATATTTCTTTATTGATGCAAAAAAGTAATTCCCGTACAAAATTCAGTCTGTCCTTTCACCTACCAAAAGTCCTTTCTCCTCTCTTCTATCTCTCTATTTATATATTTTACAAAATTTGTCTCTTCACAAAACCTAACCCTAGGGAAACCCTAAAATTTTGTCCTCTAGTGCCTAAAGAGACAAAAACAATTTCCAGTTGTTTTACAAAACATTTATACATTAAAATAACTCCAGCTGTCTTTTCCAAAATTTACAATAAAACAAATTAAATCCCAAATGGTCCTGTCGCTTCAACTAGTCTTTCTATTTCTGCTGAACCGTCCACCTCAGCAGGCTTGCTCGCTTCAGCCAGTTCATCCACTTCTTTAATATAGCTGGCCCACTAGTTGATTTCTCACAAAATGGTATTTCCCCGTGCAGAAACCATCATTCTCAACGATATTTCATGCTTACGCCAATCTGATTTGACGCTTATTGCTCCTACTAGAGTCACCTGAGCGATATATTCTAGGAAGTAGGCATGGATGGCAATCTGCCCAATGAACCGGTGGAGGTCTTCTGTGTTGATGTATTTGTAACTTCGGAAGATATTCTTCAATATATTACATTTGTACTTTATTGTATATCCCACAGAGATGTATTATTCCTCTGATTGGAAGTGTCGTCATTTGTATTGATGGGTTATTAGACCACCAGTGTGGGGTCGGCCCTGGTTAGCACATGTGGTTGGGTTATTAGGCTTGAGTAGCAAGTTGGCCCCAGTGGATTATTGGCAGGTCAAGTTAGTGTATAAATAGAGAGGGGATGTCTCTCATTTATCCCATTCACTCACTTCTCAAGCTTGCATAGCTAAGAGAGAAAGTGGCGCACTAGTGGAGGAGGAGGAGCATCGGCTAGAGACATCTTATTGGGTTTGATCATTGTGATCTTGTATTGTGGCTTATCTTATCTCTGAGGAAGTTGCAGGGTTTTTCACCTTCTTGGTTTTCCCCAATGAAACTCTATGTCTCTTGTGTGATTGATTTTCTGTCTATGATTGATATGATGTAGATATATGTTATACATTTTATTCTCTTAGAGATCCTTATGATAATGGAATGAAATTATCAGAAAATTAACATGGTAGCATAGCTGACCGAAGAAGAAGGCATTGTGCAGCTATGGAAGCTAGGGATTCTTAATTTTTGGGTTTCGCTTCACAGATCATCAAAGGCAGAAGGATAGATTGACTCTCCTTAGAAGGGCACATCTTTCTGTTGAGACAGAATTCAATTCTAAGTATTTTCAGTTTTGGACCTAAAAATTAGGGTTTCCAAAAAAATAGGAATTTCTGAAATTTGAGGAAATAACTGGAAGCTCCTTGGAAAAATCGAAGTTTAGAGCTTTGGATCGAACTTTTTGGTTAGGTGAAGCTCTGGGAAACTCAAACCTTAATTCAAGGTCCTCCTAGTGAATCCTAGAGATTGAAAAGCATTTCTGAAGGGAAAAAATTTGCAGTTTTCAATTTCTGAGTATACCAGGAGGATTAGCTCATCAAGGTGCATCTTTCTATCCTTTCAGAATTTTGAAATTCACATTTTGAATTTTTAGGGTTTCTCTAACAAACCCTAATCCAGCTCCAGATCCAGTTTTTCAGCAAATCAAGTGGTGAGACCTAAATCTCTTATTTCCATTTGAGTTTCTCATTAAAAATGTCTCACCATACCAAGCTTGAGGATAAAGTTGATGGAGCTGATAAATTCCGAGCATGGAAGTATAGGATTGGGTTAATCCTAGAAGAAAATGATTTGGACACCTACATAAAAGAAGAGGTTCCAGTTCCAGAGGGTGATGAGGCTAAGGCCTTATACAAGAAGGACTTGGTCAGGGCTAAGAGAATCATTGTTGATTCTATAAAGGACCATCTCATACCCCATTTGTCTTCCCTAAAGACACCTACGGAGATGTTTGACTCCTTGACCAAATTGTTTGAACGAAAGAACATAAATCAAAAGATGACTCTGCATAACCAATTGTAAGGGGTAAAGCTTCAGAATGGAGAGACCATTCAATCCTACTTTTCTAAGGTCTCTCAAATCAAGGAACAACTTGAAGCTGTGGATGAAGTAGTGGAGAATGGTGAAATTGTAATGACCACATTGAATAGCTTACCTAGGTCATGGGACTCCTTCATCCAAGGAAATTGTGCAAGAAGAAAATTGGTCTCCTTCAGTAGACTATGGGAGGAGTGTTCACAAGAAGAGGCTAGGCTTGTGGCTCGAGAAGAAAAGATGGGAAATGAAGATCAAGCTCTCACAACTCACACCAAGGGAAGCAAGTTCAAGAGGGAGAAATCTCATAATAAGAATCATTCTCACTCCCATCACAAGAAGAAAGATCTCTCTCATATTCGATGCTTCAATTGCAATGAGAAAGGACACTTTGCCTCAGATTGTCCCAAGAACAAAAAGGGAAAAAACAACAACTTCAACAAGATGAAGAAGAGCAACAAAAAGAAAATATCATGCTCATGCTGCTGAGGATGATGAACCTCCCAAGAAGAAGGCTAGAGCAGAAAGTGATGATTCATCAAGTGAAGATGAATATGTTCTAATCTCTGCTCTCACAGGTACGATCTCTCATGGATGTAATGATTGGATTATTGATAGTGGGGCTTCTAAACATATGACTGGGTTTAAAGAATCTTTTGTAAATGTTTCTAAATATGAGTCACCCCATAAGGTGAAACTTGGGGATGATTATCAATATCCTATCAAAGGAAGTGGTGAAGCCTCCTACATGCTAGACTCTGGGAAGTCTCTAAAAATGAAAGATGTCCTATATGTACTTGGGCTCAAGAAGAATCTCCTATCCATATCATATTTGGATGCAAAGGGGATGATATTTGCATTTGTACATGGCCAAGTACTCATGTGGCCTAAAGGCAAGACAATAGATGATGCAGTGGTGATTGGAGAGTAAGAGGGAGGATTGTACAAATTGAAGGGGCAACCTGAACATGCCATGGTACATGAGTCCATGGAGCCAAGTGAATTTTGGCATAGAAGGCTTGCACACATGCACTATAGAGCACTACTAATTGCAAGCAAAGTTGTAGAAGGTCTTCCTGAAATCAAGACAAAGCATGAAGCTGTTTGCAAAGGATGTGCAAAATGAAAGAATACAAAGAAGCATTTCCAAGCAGTGAAAGCAAAGCAAAAGGAATTTTGGAGATTATCCACTCTGATGTATGCAGACCAATGTCATCCACTTCTCTGAGTGGGTATGCATACTATGTTTCTTTCATTGATGATTTCTCTAGGAAGACTTGGGTTTACTTCTTGAAGAACAAAGATGAAGTGTTTGATAAGTTCAAGGAATTCAAAGCCTTGATGGAAAATCAAACTGACAAGAAGATCAAGACATTCAGATCCGACAATGGAGGAGAATTCACTTTAGGTGAGTTCAAGAAGTTATGCAGTGATTCAGGGATTAAGAGGGAGTTGAGTGCTCCTTATAATCCACAACAAAATGGAGTTAAAGAAAGGAAGAATAGAACTATCATGGAAGCAGCACGGGTAATGCTTCATGATTGAGATCTTCCTATGCATCTGTGGGAAGAAGCAGCTATGACATCTGTATATGTGTAGAACAGAACACCTCACAAGATATTGTACAACAAGACACTAGAAGAGGTCTTCTATGGTAAGAAACCTGAAGTCAGCCATCTCAAAATATTTAGTTTTCCAGTATATACACATATTCCAAAGGAAAAGAGGACTAAGCTAGATCCTTCAGGAAATAAAGGAATCTTTGTAGGGTATAGTGAAAGGTCAAAAGCTTACAGAATATACTTTCCAGGGTTCAAGAAGATTGATGTCAGCAGGGATGTAACATTCGATGAGAACTTAGCCTACATCAAATCAAGGAATTCACCTGTTGAAGATCATGAAGAACCAAAGGAATCCAGATTTCAAGATACCGCTATGAATGAAGCAATTCAAGAAGCAACCCGTGAATTTGAAGATCCACAACAACCTATAGATCCACCTCATGAGAAGAACTCTCACAAAAGGAAACTTACATGGGATAGAGAGCTCATCCAAGATGCAGAAAGATATGGTATTCTAGAAGAGGAACACAGAGAAAGGAAAAGGACAAGGTCTGTGACACACTAGTTATGTTGCCTTGCTCTGTGAAATTATGAACAAAGAACCTTCCAGTTATGAAGAAGCAGTGGAAAAGAAAGAATGGAAGGATGCCATGGTCTAAGAGTATCAATCGATCATGAAGAATGATGTTTGGGATGTGATCCCAAGACCTGAAGGGAAGTTTGTTGTGACTTCCAAATGGATCTATAAGATCAAGCATGTTGCAAATGGTAGCATAGAAAAATACAAGGAAAGGTTTTTAGTTCGTGGCTTCTCTCAGAAAGAGGGAATAGAGTATGAAGAGGCTTTTGCTCCTGTAGCTAAATACACTTCCATCAGAACAGTATTTGCTCTAGCTGCAGTGATGAAATGGAAGATACACCAGATGGATGTCAAGATAGCTTTCTTGAATGGTGTAGTCGAAGAGGAAGTGTATGTGGAGTAGCCACTTGGTTTTGAGACACATGACAGGGGTTCATATGTGTGCAAGTTGAAGAAAGCCTTCTATGGATTGAAGCAAGCTCCTAGGACTTGGAATGGTAGGATAGACAGGTTTCTATCCAGTCTGGGCTTTACCAAGAGTAAAGTAGATTCTAACCTTTACTACAAGGTTGAGGAAGGCAATCCTGTGATACTACTTTTGTATGTGGATGACCTGTTTGTTATAGGTGAGGATAGATTGATTGCCGATACCAAGAGGAAGCTTGCAGCTGAGTTCGAGATGAAGGACTTGGGGATGATGCACTATTTTCTAGGCATGGAGGTGTGGCAAAGTACAGATGGGATCTTCCTTGGACAAGGGAAGTATGCAGTAGAGATCTTGAAGAGGTTCGAGATGATGGACTGCAAGGCCATGGCCACACCTATGGCATCGAACCTGAAGCTTCTGTGTGATGCTTCATCTGAGCCAGTTGATGTCACAGTGTATCATCAGATGATTAGGTCCTTTATGTACCTGACGAACACGAGACCAAATATTTGCTTTGTGGTGAACACATTGAGCTAGTTCTTGACGGATCCGAGAGGTGTTCACCTGGTTGCTGTAAAGCATATTCTGAGGTACCTGAGCGGTACAGTTGATTATGGGCTCAAGTATGATGCGAATTAAAAGTTTAACCTGGAGGGTTATGTTGATTCAGATTGGGAAGGTAGTGCTGCAGATAGGAAGAGCACTTCTAGGTGTTGCTTCAATATGGGATCAGGTGTGATCTATTGGTTTAGTAGGAAGCAGTCCTGTGTAGCATTGAGTATAGCCGAAGTAGAGTATGTTGCAGCTTTTTCAACTAGTTGTGAGTCAGTATGGCTGAGGAAGCTACTGTCTGAGTTATTTGATCTCTCGTTGGATGATACCTGTATATATTGTGACAACCAGAGTTGTGTGAAGTTGTCAGAGAACCTAGTGTTCCATGACAGGTCGAAGCACATTGAGATCAAATATCACTATATCAGGGATATGGTGCAGAGAGGAGCAATGAAGCTCTTGTAGGTTTCAAAGGATGAGCAGGTTGCATATGTGTTGATGAAACCATTAGCCGGAGTGAAGTTTGAGTACTTCAGAGAGAGGCTTGGTGTTCTTCAGATTGACGACACTTCGAGGAATAAGTGATGGACACATTTGCAGGAGCCATTCCAAGCATGGTGAGAGGAGGATCCTTCCCATGGCTGTGGATGTAAGCACTGTGTGATGAGCATCAGGACGATGCTCCAATTACTGCTTTGTATGTATATCAGGTGGATGCATTGATATGATGAGGTAGATCATGTATCTATATATGTATCAGGTGGATACATTATATGATCAGGTAGATCATGTATCGGTATATGTATCAGGTGGATACATTGTATGATCAGATAGATCATGTAGTTGTATATGTATCAGGTGGATACATTGTATGATTAGGTAGATCATGTATAAGGTAGATACTTGGTATGCATAAGGTGGATGCATTGTTTGATCAGGATGATCACAGATGACGAGCTTCAGAATGTTGCTCCAGATGATATGCATCAAGATGATGCTATGATGATGATTAGGATGATCATGGATGATGAGTATCAAGACGATGCTTTAGATGACATGCATTAGGGCGATGCAGTGATGATGACCAGGATGATCATATGTTATGAGTATCAAGACGATGCTCTAGATGATATGCATCAGGATGGTGCTATGCTGATGATCAGGACGATCATGCACATCAAGATTATGTATGATGAGTATCAGGTTGATACTCTGTGGCTATGGACAGGTTGATACTCCGTGGCCATGGACAGGTTGATAGTCTGAGCTAGGATGCTCTTTCGAGGTTTTTCTACAAGAGGCATGTAATCAGTCATAGAGATCCAATAGTTTGAGCAGGAAACTCGTAATCAATCTTGGGATACTCTGTAGAGTTCTTGCAGGTTGCAGGACACTCTTTAAAGGTTTTTCCTAACCACATGTAATCATCCCTAGAGATCCGATAGGTTTAGCAGTAAGCTCATAATCAGTCCTGGGATGCTTTGTAGAGTTCTTGCAGGATGCAAGACACTCTTTTAAGGATTTGTGGTGGAGGTCACATGTAATCAGTCCTAGAGATCCTATAGTCTGAGCTAGGATTCTCTTTAGAGTTCTTGCAGGTTGCAAGACACTCTTTTAAGGTTGTGTGAGAGTGAACATGTAAAAGATCCTATAGTCTGAGTTAGGTTTTGTTGACGCATGTAATAAGTCCCGAGGATTCAATAGTATGGCTAGTGTTGATGAAGACCTACAGGTGGTGGGCCTACATCTAGTATGAAAAAGGACTGGCTCTGTAGAACTTCCTCTGATGAGCAGATTTCAGAGATAGCCCAGTGATCAACATGTCGAGTATAGCAGCAGTGATGATGATGCTCTGTGATCCAGGGATGTTGATCCAGCTCTAGAATTGAAGACTTGCGCCAATATGTATTGATGACCTGTGACGAAAGAATACCTTCCTAGTTAAGAGGGAGTGTTGATGTATTTGTAACTTTGGAAGATATTCTTCCATATATTACATTTGTACTTTATTGTATTTCCCACAGAGATGTTTTATTCCTCTTATTGGAAGTGTCATCATTTGTATTTGTAAGTGTCGTCATGTGCATTGACAATGTCGTAATTTTTATTGATGGGTTATTAGACCACCGGTGTGGGGTCATCCCTGGTTAGCACATGTGGCTGGGTTATTAGGCTTGAGTAGCAAGTCGGCCCCAAGGGATTATTAGCAGGTCAAGTCAGTGTATAAATAGAGAGGGGATGTCTCTCATTTATCTCATTCACTCACTTCTCAAGCTCGCATAGCTAAGAGAGAAAGTGGTGCACTAGTGGAGGAGGAGGAGCATTGGCTAGAGACATCTTATTGGGTTTGATCATTGTGATATTTTATTGTGGCTTATCTTATCTTTGAGCAAGTTGCACGGTTTTTCACCTTCTTGGTTTTCCCTGGTGAAACTCTGTGTCTCTTGTGTAATTGCTTTTGTGTTTATGATTGATATGCTGTAGAGATATGCTGTACATGTTATTCTCTTAGAGATCCTTATGATAATGGAATGAAATTATCGGAAAATTAACATTCTAAAGTTAGGACCTCTATCTTCTTCAAGTATTATGATTCTACTTATAGGTCACCTTGCAAGGCTTCCAAATGTTGCTCTCTTTCGGGATTTTCATAAATAGTTTGGGGTAAAACCATGTGAGATTTCTCATGGGTGTACCGGATTTTTGAGTAGAAAGCATGGTAGTTCTTCACGGTTTTTTGGATTTCAACACTTAACGTTGCACCACAATCTCTACCAAACTCTAGGACTCCTGCATCCAAGTCCAATTCATCAGTGGTCTTAACGCATAGGTTTGCTAGGAATCCAGATTTCCCTTTCCTCCATTCAAAATGTTTATACATCTCTTCCAAGTGGTGTGCATATTTCTTCTTCAGCTTCAGCGCCTTGACATCAATGGATGCCATCCTCGTTATCATTCCTTTTACCCTGCAGACCTCCTCCATGATCATCATTAGCGATTGATGAATATTTCCTCGTACGTCGCAGGCTTGTTCATGGAACGTGGCTAGTTCATGCTTCCTCTCATTTGCAACCTAGAGGTTTTCTAATAGCTGTTCCTTTTCTTGCATCATCCTTTCAAACTGAGGCTTACAGAATTCAATTTGCTGCACACTATTGGCTTCATGCTTCTCCAATTCTCCTACGCGAGTTTCTAGGTCTTTCTTCTCGCATTCGGAGATTTCCAACTGCAACTCTAGTGCACTCTTCTCATCTTCGCACTAGAGAATTTGCAAAGCTATTCCTTTATTTTCTTCCTGAAGATCTTTTTACTTTAACCTTAACTCATTACCTTCTAACACCTCCTTCTGTATGTTTCTTTTTACTTTGAAACATTCTTCTTTGTACTTCCTTGCTTCTTCCACCAAATGGTCTACATTATATTTACTTTCCTAAGCCGAAGCTACACTGCATGTTTTTGTGAACATAGGTTCGCTGTCAGTCCCTTTAAAAAGAAGGGTTTCTGATACTCTGATTTCGAATCAGCCCTCTCCAATTTTCATCTTCTTCTTTGATCTTTCTATAATAACCTTTTTCCTTTTATAAAAAAAGACAGAATTCAGGTTGGCCACTTGGCGCTGCTTTGAAGGAGTGTATGGGGTGAGTGCGAGCTCTTTAGTTGTGACAACCCCTTCATTAGCTATCCTAGATTGGTTTATTGTTGATAGATCCATGTCCATGGCCTACGGGCTAGACATGCCTTGTTCAACAACTCTCTTAGACTCTTCTACTTCCTCTCTTTCTTGCTTCTCTGCTTGTTCTACTAGCTCTACTGCCTCTCGTTCTGCTTTCTCTCTTATTTCCTGCAACTTTTCGGCCTCCTCCCTTTTGATTCTTTCAGCCTATTATTGCTGCAATCTAGCAGCTTCTTCCTTCCGAATCCTTTCCTTGTCATCTTTCCGCGCTTTTGCTTCTTGCACCTGCTGAGCTCTATCAGGTTCTGCATCTTGCTACTGCTTTACTTCTTGCTCCTTTTGGAGTCTTTCTACTTCCTCTTTTTTCTTCCTCTCGGACTCCTCTGATTGCGATGCCGCTATATTCCTTTTGGATCAATCCAACCAGTTTGGGACTAGAACTTGCTCTTCTTTTAGGGTGGTAACGCTTTCGCAACTCAGTCATATTCTTGGCACTTCGAAAAAATTCTTCATCCATGTCCCAAAGATGTGCGTAGTCAAAAGTGGCTCTGACAAAGGTGCAGTGCTTAGCGACTTTTCCGCTAGGATCATTCCTCCTAAAAACCATTGTGCCGAAATGAAAAGCTTCTAAGTCCTAAGCAAAAGCCTCACCCTCCTTTGATTTCTCGAGACTATATGCACCGATGGTAAAGGGCAGTGGTGGATAGAGAGCTTTCTTCTTCTCATTAAGAATCTTGTTGACTCCACTGATGAAGAGATGCCTTGAAGATTCTTTGTGTACTACAAAGTCCGTGACATACTGAGGCAACAAAAAGGGAGGTTTAGTTCCTCCACTCATTCTGATATAGGTGCCCTCGGGGAAGAAGTAATAGTCCCCAAATTATTCTATGATAGGTATGGCATTTTCTGACAAACAATTTGGCTCTTCTTTAAAGATGAGCTGATACATGGGCATGATGAACTTTTCGCAAACCTGTGTGCAGTGATTTGCATATTTGTTTTCCCATGTGCATTGATAAGATACAAAGAGAGGGGACTCCTTTCTGTTTGAAATGCAGCCCAGATATGGAAAAGGATGCTGTCTCAATAAGCAATCTATCAAATATGAAGACATGAATAAATTGGCTTTCTTCTGGGTCAGTCCTCCTTGGGAAGCAGTTAAAAGTTAGACCATGCTGTCTGAGATTATGTTGGTCCAATTGAAGATTGTGCCATGCATGGCTATGTGGACCATCACCGACACACAACCAATCTTGAATACATTTCCATTTGGCATGCCGAAAATTCGACTCAGCATTAAGGTGATAAGCCTGTAAGGAGCCCTTAGAATCACACTTTCATACTCTCTGTTGCCTCTTTGCCTTATTTTCCTTTCAATTATTAGCATCTTCCTGGCAGATTCTAGGGGGGCTACTGTTTGCTTTGCTAGCCACTCATTGTTAATCCAATCCCTTCCCTGGCGTAGCTTGTAGGTAGCTGTGATATGCTCTAGTGCGAAGGACGCGAAACTCATCCCAGTGTTATCGTTAATGAATCTTGTGTCAGTTTTCACATGAGGAATTATACAGCCAATAACTTTCGAGCATGGGAATAGCTCGAGACAGGTTGCTTCCTTGTGAAGGCTAGACTTCTTGATGTTCAAATAGACCATGCTTTCTTGTAAGGTTGTGTTAGGATAATTTTGATCTCTAATAAATCTGTATAATTCACCCCACTGAAATTCTGGGGTGGCTCCTGGGGCTACTCTCGTGACAGCTTTTGTATCACAAAACATTGTCTCAAGAGAGGCATCCTATTAGGATATCTCATCATTCACTTCTGTACTTTGCATGCATGCACCCGCCTGCTTCCCAGTCACTAATATGATGCCTCCAATACCTATTCCCTAGTCTTCCAACACTCAGGATCTACTTTCCACTCAGATTTAGCCCTCCTAGCCAGTCATGTGCCCACTTCTCACCTTCCATTGTAGAAGGGCACCTTTACTCACCTACCAGTCCAGTTTACTTCAATTAGCCACCAGTCTTTCCTTGATTTGAGGCTAGACTGACTCCTCACTATTTTTATCACTCTGATTGACCTCCGATGAGACATGAATACCTTTTCTGAGTACAGTTAACTCCTCATGCGCCCTCCACTGAGCCTCCATCCCTACATTAGTGCCACTTACCATCAGTTACACTTATTACACTCAGTTAGACTCAGTTTGACACCTGTCTAATAGTGACTTGTGCATTGATGACCACCACTGATTGATGATGAGGACTTCTAGTTGGATCCAAGCTATGCCATGCATTATATTCGAATGACTGCCTTGGCTAATTCGAATTGCTCACTCATTGTGACAGTATTGTATTGTAATTCTACCATTCTTGATTATAGAGCATTGATGCATCTCTCTTGCACAGTTTTTACTCCAAATTGTTTTACATCTTTGTGATTGATATTCTTGTTCAATAGATCTGCCATGAATAATTTTACATGGTATCAGAGCCATTGTACGGACAATATCTCTCTCCTACAGGTGTTCTACATGAAGAATTGAGTGAATTTGCTCAAAATTGCAGAAGTTTTGGCATGAAATATCTCATGTGCACGCAAAGCAGAAAATACACTCTAATCCACTTCAGAAGCTTCCATTTTCCACATAATTTCTAGATTTGATACATTGGATCCATTCAAGCTTGCTTGATCTCCAATCCCAGGTGTGATGTAACTCTAAAAGAGTGGATTGTTCGACCTTACTGCTCTTGTTTTGATTGTGATTTGCAGGATAATATTCTCCATCAAGTGCATTCACTACCTTGTGATTTGCAGGTTCTGCTTCATCAATTGCACTCATTTTTAGTCATGGATTCCACTTCTTCAAAGCCTATGCTAACTCCTTTCAATTATTTTTATTGAAAAGATGACATGGTTATAATATTGCACTCAAGAGGGCTCTATAGAGTCATCATGGGCCTTGAATTGGAGCCAAACACTCTCATTGAAAAATCAAAATACTTCAATAAGCTTGATGAAGCTTATGGTCTTCTTTGCCTCTCCATCTCCAAAGATCTTCATTTCCATCTCAGTGGATTGAAGTCTCCAAAAGCAATATGGGAGCAACTTGACAAAATTTTTGGCAAGCAGGACAAGCTTAGAGCCTTTCAATTGGAAAATGAATTGATTGCTCTTAGTCCTGAGAATTTCCAAACCATCAATGAGTTTTTCACAAGATTCAAGCACTTGACATTACAGTTGAAGAACAATGGTGTTGTGAAAGAGGATAAGCAATTGATCCTCTCCATTCTCACAAAGCTTGGGAAATATTAATCGGTATTTGTCTCTACTTTAAATTTCGGTCGGATAAATACCCCGAATTGGAAGATGCCTACCTTGAATTCCTTCATTGAATCCGTTACCAAAGAGCATGGCAAGTTGATTCAAATGGGGTCCATAAACTCCAAATATTCAGCCCTATTTGTTCAAGGATCCAAAAATTTGAATGGAAAAGGAAAGAAAAAGAAAGAGAAGCCCAAATTCGAACCTAACAAGCAAAGAGAGAAAGGCAAGCAATCAGATGCACCATCCGGTTCAAGAAACAAGCAGAAGAGTAAAGAGGGTAAAGAAAAATCTAAGTGTTCTTATTGCAACCGTGGATTTAATCCTGAAATTTCATGCATGAAGAAAAAAATAGATCAAATGGCCCTCCTTTTGGAAAAGAATAACATATGTCTTCCCGACGGTGCACAGAAGAAGGATAGAAATGATGATCATGAAAGAGGTCAAGCACTCATGGAAACTGTTTCGAAACCCACCACTCTACTGATAGATTTCGGTGCCTCGAATCATATGGCTGCAAATATTGACTCTTTTTCTTCATTTGATCCAAACAGATCCATCCCCATCCATTTGGGAGATGACTCAAAAATGTCTTCAAAGGGTAAAGGTACCAGTCATGTAGAGCATGGAAGCTTCCAAAATGTTCTCTATGTGCCTTCCTTGGCTTCAAATCTACTTTCTATGTATCAAATGACACACACTGGTGAACCAAAACAAGTTACATTCAGCCCTAACAATGTTGAAATTTCTGATATCAAAAGTGGAAGACTTATTGCAGTCAGAAAGGAAAACCACACTGCAAAATACTATGCGTTTTCTCACTTTGTGCTGCTTGAAAATCCCACTGCTCTCCTCACTCATGGCAACGAGGTTAGTAGGATTTGGAAGGAAAGGTTTGGACACCTTAATTACAAGTATTTTCTTCTATTACAACATAAATCCATGGTTGATGGTCTTCCGCAACTCCATTCCTCGAAGGGAATTTGCCCCAGTTGCATTGTTGGGAAGCACCCTGAGCACAAGTTCGATCGCGACAAAGCTAGCAGAGCTTCTACTATTTTGAGTCTCATACATTTTGATATCAGTGGTCCTCTTCCAAATATGTCCATTAATGGTTCAAAGTACATTTTGACATTCATCGATGACTTCTCCCTCTTTACTTTGGTATTTTTTCTCAAAAACAAGTCAGAAGTGCTTGGAAAATTCAAGGATTTTAAGGCTTCTGTTGAGACCGCCACTGAGAGAAAGATCAGAGATATTATATATGATAATGGTAGAGAATATATCAATACTAAGTTTCTGCAACTTGAAGCAGAATTTAGATCCAACATACAGTTCCCTACACACCCCAGCAGAACGGTGTAGCGAGAAGGAAGAATCGGTCACTGAAAGAGATGGTTACCTGCATGCTTGAGTCAAAACGTTTGGCTGCAAATATTTGGGATGAAGCTATTAATTTTCTGTATACATTCAGAACCAAGTTCCACATTCATCCGTGAAAGGTAAAACTCCTTTCGAAGCATTCTTTTGTCGCAAACCGGATGTGTCAAATTTGAGGGTTTTTGGCTCCACTGCATGGGCTAGAATTCCTTCTGAAAAGAGAAAAGATTTAGATCCAAAAAGTATTGAATGCATCCTAATAGGATATGGAGAAGAATAAAAATCATAAAAACTCATGAATATCAGATCCAAAAAGATATTCATATAGCGAAGTGTGAAGTTTGAAGAACTGCTGCCAGATCTAAAACTAGTCGAGGAAAACATTGCCGATCTACACCCTCCACAAGAAGAAGATTCAAGTGAATATGAAGAGAGCATTACATCTGATATCTCTGATATTTTATCAGAATTTTATGGCCATGACATATCAGGTTTGGAAACAAACCATAATGATCCTCCTCAGTTACCAAAGTGAGCTCAAAACACTCTACATTCTGCTGCTCCAAACATTGGAAATCCTGTTGATCCAAGGAGAACAAGAGCAGACTTTCAAAGAGAAGGTATGGATATTTCATATTCTGATCCATTATTATCTGAGAAATGTTATTTGATGATTGGTTCAGATTCCAAATCATACTGTCATGCCCACCGAGATCCATGATGGAAAACCGCCATGGATGAAGAGTACAGTTCTCTTCAAAAGAACAATACATGGGAGCTAGTTTCTCTTCCACCTGGACGAAAATTGGTTCAATGCAAGTGGATCTACTGCATGAAGGTTGTTGCTGATGGTTCTATTAGAAAATACAAATCTAGGTTGGTGGCAAAAGTGTTAAATTTTTGATAATTTCATTCCATTATCATAAGGATCTCTACAACATATCAATCATAGCCATAAAAGCAATCACACAAGAGACACATAGTTTCACCAGGGAAAACCAAGAAGGTGAAAAACCTTGCAACTTCCTCAGAGATAAGATAAGCCACCAAGCAAGATCACAATGATAAAACCCAATAAGATGTCTCTAGCTAATGCTCCTCCTCCTCCACTAGTGCGCCACTTTCTATCTTAGCTGTGAAAGCTTGAGAAGTGAGTGAATGAGATAAATGAGAGACATCCCCTCTCTATTTATACACTGACTGGACCTGCCAATAATCCACTAGGGCCGAATTTCTACTCAAGCCTAATAACCCAACCACATGTGCTAACCAAGGTTGAGCCCACACTGGTGGTATAATAACCCATCATACAAATGACGACACTTGTCAATGCACATGACGACACTTACAAATACAAATGACAACACTTCCAATAAGAGGAATAATACATCTCTGTGGGATATACAATAAAGTGCAAATGTAATATATGGAAGAATATCTTCTGAAGTTACGAATACATCAACACTCCCTCTTAACTAGGAAGGTATTCTTTCATCACAGGTCATCAATACATATTTGTGCAAGTCTTCAATTCTGGAGCAACGTCAACATCACTGGATCACGGAGCATCATCATCACTACTGCTATACTCGACATCTCGATCACTGGGCTATCTCTGAAATATGCTCGTCATAGGATGTTCTACAAAGCCAGTCCTTTTTCATACTGGATGTAGGCCCACCACCTGTAGGTCTTCATCAACACTGGCCATATTGTGGAATCCTCAGGACTTATTACGTGCGTCAACAAAACCTAGCTCGGACTATAGGATGTTTTACCTGTTGACTGTCACACAACCTTAAAAGAGTGTCTTGCAAACTGCAAGAACTCTAAAGCGAATCCTAGCTCAGACTATAGGATCTCCAGGGCTGATTACATGCCTCTCGTAGAAAAACCTCAAAAGAGCATCCTATCTTAGACTATAGGATCTCTCGGGATCTTTTCTATGCTACATGCACAACCTGTCCACGACCACGGAGTATCAACCTGATACTCATCATACATCATCCTGATGTACATGATCATCCAGATCATCAGCATAGCATCATCCTGATACACATCACATATGATCATCCTGATCATCATCACTACATCGTCCTGAGACATATCATATAGAGCATCATCCTGATACTCATCACATATGATCATCCTGATCATCATCACTGCATCATCCTGATGCATATCATCTGGAGCATCGTCCTAAAGCTCGTCATCTGTGATCATCCTGATCAAATAATGCATCCACCTGATGCATACCAAGTATCTACCTGATACATATACAAATACATGATCTATCTGATCATATCAATGCATCCACCTGGTGCATATACAAAGAAGTAACTGGAGCATCGTCTTGATGCTCATCACACAGTTCTTACATCCACAACCATGGGAAGGATCCTCCTCTCACCATGCTTGGAATGGCTCCTGCAAATGTGTCCTTCACTTCTTCCTCAAAGTGTCATCAATCTAAAGAACACCAAGCTTCTCTCTGAAGTACTCAAACTTCACTCTGGCTAATGGTTTCATCAACACATCTGCAACCTGCTAATCGGATGCAACATACAGGAGCTTCACTGCTCCTCTCTGCACCATATCCCTGATATAGTGATCTTTGATCTCAATGTGCTTCGGCCTATCATGGAACAATGGGTTCTCTGACAACTTCACACAACTTTGGTTGTCACAATAGACACAGGTAGCATCCAACGGGAGATCAAAGAACTCAGACAGTAGCTTCCTTAGCCATACTGCCTCACAACTAGCCAAACAAGCTGCAACATACTCTGCTTCTGCTTTACTCAATGCTATGCAGGACTGCTTCTTGCTAAACCTAGAGATCACACTTGATCCCATACTAAAGCAGCACCCAGAAGTGCTCTTCCTATCAACAGCACTGCCTGCCCAATCTGAATAAACATAACCCTCAAGGTTAAACTTTTGATTCGCATCATACTTGAGCCCATAATCAACTTTACCCCTCAGGTACCTCAGAATATGCTTTACAACAACCGGGTGAATACCTCTCAAATCTGTTAGGAACTAGCTCAATGTGTTCACCACAAAGCAAATATCTGGTCTCGTGTTCATCAGGTACATAAGGACCCAATCATCTAACGATACATCGTGACATCAACCAGCTCAGATGAAGCATCACACAAAAGCTTTAGGTTCGATGCCATAGGTGTGGCCATGGCCTTGCAGTCCATCATCTCGAACCTCTTCATGATCTCTACTGCATACTTCCCTTGTCCAAGGAAGATCCCATCTGCACTCTACCACACCTCCATGCTTAGAAATTAGTGCATCGTCCCCAAGTCCTTTTGTTGGGCCCAGGTTGGGACAAAGGTTTGGAGACACCTTTTTGATAAGCAGGGAAAGATGAGCTGAGCGCAGCTCAGAAATATAATTTTGTCTAAGTGTTGAAGATGCTCCAGAGCTATGTGCAGCATCCAAGTTTTGATCAGGCTACGAAGCTGTGCGCAGCATCCAAATTTTGGAAGCACCACGAAGACCAACACTGCGAAGCAGTAAGGACACGTGGAGCTAGCAAAGCAAAGTGCTGGACAAGGATCAGGTGTAGGTATCAGATGGACCAGTAATGGTCTAATTTTGGAAAGATGCTCCAGGAGTGCCGAGCGGTGGGCACGAGCAAATCAGGCAGGCGGCCAATGCACAAGTTTGTTGAGGAAAGCGACGTCTTGGCTGTGAAAATCCTCACAGCAGATCTAAGAGATGATGTATCTCACAAGAGAATAATTATGATTAAGCAAGAAAATAGAAGAAGAGTGATACATGCAGTATAATGAGCAACAGAATAATATGGTACAGTAGAACTCAGATAGAAGCAATAATACTTCGGTCATACTAAATTATTAATCACAAATGGACATATAAATAATACAATGCATGAGGAATTCGAATGCCTAAGGTGGCAATTCGAATTAGCCTTCATGGAGTGATCAAAGGATCACTGGAGTGTCATCGGAGCACAACTAGGTGTCCTCATGATCATCAGAGCGCAACTGGAAGTCTTCATCATCATTAGTGGAGTCATCAATGCTCAAGTAACTGTCAACCATCAGTCAAACTAACTCTGGTAGGTGTAACTGAGTGTAACTCAATGTAACTGAGTGTAACTGACTGTAACTCAATGTAACTGACTGTAACTGACTGTAACTCAATGTAACTGAGTGTAACTGAGTGTAACTCAATGTAACTGAGTGTAACTGACTGTAACTCAATGTAACTGAGTGTAACTGACTGTAACTGAGTGTAACTGACTGTAACTGAGTGACAACTGGACTGGTAGGTGAAGAAGGGCGAGTTGCTCCCTAAAATCAAGGAAGAAGGGCGCACTAAGCAACTGGAGGGCTAAAACTGAATAGTGAGAAGCTCCTAGGGGATGGCTAACTGAGGGCTAGGTGCTGGACTGATGACTGGGATGCATGCAAAATGCATGCAAACCCTAGAATGCATGCAAACCCTAAAAGGTGCATGCATGACTGAAAATGTAAATGATCAAAATACTGGTGGGACTAGGATGGAGTATAGGAATATCCTAACACCCCCCCTTAATCCATCCTGGGCCCTGGTAACTAAGACCAAAGGTCACCCAATACAATGAATAATAACAATCAATAAACCAAGGAAGTGGGAAAATTTCATGGGAAACATACCCCCTCCTCAAAAAATAGACTGTAAGGCACACATAAAAATAAAAGCTCCAAACTCAAGCATGTGTGATGCTTGGTCATATGTCTGGAGGTATCTTCTTCTTGGGAAGAAGTGGATCATGCTCAAAAAGCATGTGCTTGTACTTGCTCTTCAGATCGAATGTGATGAGAACAAATCCAACAGTATTAGAATGATCCTTGAACCTGTGATTCGAATCAGCTGAGGTAGGATCAAATTTTTGAATGTGCATATAGTCCTTTGTCTTCTCCTTAGAACCACCATGGGTGAGATTATGCCAAAAAGAACTATTACATGTTTGCTTGAAATCAAAATCAGATTTAAGACTTTCAAAACAGTTTCTTGAGATCTCCTTTGAACCAGCAGGGGTGAGATCAAAACTATCATATGATGCATGAGAAATTATCTCAAGCGGGTGGCAATGGCCATATTCTTCAATAACCTTCTGAAAGCATGTGCTAATGATCACATAGTAGTAAATAAGAGATGTTTGCTGAAGAGGAGCGAATGCATTACCTCCAATAGCTGATGTTACCTCTGAAATAATCATGTGATCATGATGCAAACCAACGAACTCTGGTGCAAGACAGGATTTAGGACCTTCTGCAATATCTAGAGTGTGAGCTGGCACAGAAAGAGAAGAAAGTTTGAGCATGAACGGAGAATCTGCAAGTTCTTTGTCAACAACTTCAATATGAGATGATACTGGTTCATGGTCTGAGAGATCATCAAGGGGAGCGAATGCAACATGATATGAGAGACCATCAGGAGGAGCGAATGCATCATGATCTGAGAGACCATCAAGTGGAGCGAATGCATCAACTTGCTTGCTTTTGAAGGGATTTGGACCAAATCCATCATTCTTTTTGCCGAATCTTTCATCCAGATGAGCCCATAACTCTTTTGGAGTTTCAATATCAAAGATGGTTGGGTACAATATGTAATCAGTCATAGTAAGCTTCATTCTTCCAATGTGCATGTCACCTTTATTCAACCATTTAATCTTCTTTGTAGAGGATTCAAACTCTCTTTCAAAATAGCAATCAAAGAGATCATGGCTCTTCAAATATGCTATCATTCTTGGTTTCCATTCATCATAGTTGAACGGAGAAAGAGGAGTAATTTCTTCTAAATTCCTTGAAGTTGTAGAAGACCTGCAAAAACAATATAGAATAACTGCAACTGCTACTACTGCAAAAATGCAGAAACTGCTGCAACTGTTGAACTCGAAATCTTGGTAATAACTTGCAAAAAACTCTCAAGAATGGAGATAAACAATACTCTCAACATGCTCTGATACCATGTGAAAATCCTCACAGCAGATCTAAGAGATGATGTATCTCACAAGAGAATAATTATGATTAAGCAAGAAAATAGAAGAAGAGTGATACATGCAGTATAATGAGCAACAGAATAATATGGTACAGTAGAACTCAGATAGAAGCAATAATACTTCGGTCATACTAAATTATTAATCACAAATGGACATATAAATAATACAATGCATGAGGAATTAGAATGCCTAAGGTGGCAATTCGAATTAGCCTTCATGGAGTGATCAAAGGATCACTGGAGTGTCATCGGAGCACAACTAGGTGTCCTCATGATCATCGGAGCGCAACTAGAAGTCTTCATCATCATCAGTGGAGTCATCAATGCTCAAGTAACTGTCAACCATCAGTCAAACTAACTCTGGTAGGTGTAACTGAGTGTAACTCAATGTAACTGAGTGTAACTGAGTGTAACTCAATGCAACTGAGTGTAACTGACTGTAACTCAATGTAACTGAGTGTAACTGAGTGTAACTCAATGTAACTGAGTGTAACTGACTGTAACTCAATGTAACTGAGTGTAACTGACTGTAACTGAGTGTAACTGAGTGACAACTGGACTGGTAGGTGAAGAAGGGCGAGTTGCTCCCTAAAATCAAGGAAGAAGGGCGCACTAAGCAACTGGAGGGCTAAAATTGAATAGTGAGAAGCTCCTAGGGGCTGGCTAACTGAGGGCTAGGTGCTGGACTGATGACTGGGATGCATGCAAAATGCATGCAAACCCTAGAATGCATGCAAACCCTAAAAGGTGCATGCATGACTGAAAATGTAAATGATCAAAATACTGGTGGGACTAGGATGGAGTATAGGAATATCCTAACATTGGCATGCCCGGTGGGAGAAACCGTTAGAGATGAATGGTTTAGAGAAAGCGACTTGTTGGCACACGTGCGATAGGAAGGCCGGTAGCAATAGAATGAAGATGTGGAGAACCACCACGGCGAAGCATACGCTACCAGGAAGCCAGCAAGTTGGTTTAGGGAAACCGATGCAGTTTGGTAAACCCTAAGGGTTTTTGGGTTTAGGTCTTCAGCTTTGTAAAGACATGACCTTAGAGGCATGATCTATTTAAGAAGACAATTTTGTACTGGATGGGGTTACAGTGAGTTGGGTTATGACTTTTTGTATTGTAAAATCTATCTGAGCTAAGAAGATTGTAAAGGCTCCGTAGCTGTGTGCGCAGAGACCTATCTGAGAGGAAGGAGAGTCTGCAGCTAAGTGCGCAGACTAAGAATGGTTGTCCCCAGCCATTTTTAAAGAAATATATTACCAACCATTCTTGTGGATGTAGATTCCCACCCGGGGAAGTGAACCACATTAATTCTTGCGTTGTGTGATTGGTTTTGATGAACAAATGATCACTTATGTTTTCTGTCAAATGAATGTCTAGATGTTTCCTTGCATACTGTATGAGAGAGATTTTATATGCATTTTCCATTAGAGAGGTATGGAAATGATATGTTAAGTTTTGCATGGATAGTTGAATGGTGAACATTTAGGCTTGTGTATGAAAGCAATAATTCTGTGATTTGGTTAAGTATTTGCTTATACGCAGTAAAGGAACGTATAACAGTGGATTAGATCAGTTTACTGTGTTCAAATCTTAACATCTTGAGCCAATGAATGAATGTAAAGAGAATAGTCAGTTGAGCACCTGAATGAATGGATGAGTGATATTCATTTCAGTGCCTTAAGTGTCTTCTAGTTAGACCAAGTCTAGAGAGAAGCTGCATTGTGCACAGCTTCAGGGGAAGTCTCGTGGTAGAAGAGTATAGTGGTGTAGAGTGCAGCATTTCCCATCGTTGCGCAGTCTCACCTCGCAGCACATATCCTCTGTTGTGTTGCGCAATATGTCTGTGCAAGCAACTTATCACATACTGTGGAAATCTGATTCCGCAGTACCCCATAGATACACCTTGGGTGAGACCTCAACCTGCTTATAGGTTGTTGCCGAAAGGGCCAGTGCGAAGGGGTTTTGTTGGTCAAAGGGAAACCGCAAAGAACCTAGGTCTTATAAGAAAACCTCTGGGTCAGTTATAGCCAACAAATGGTTCCATTTTCGTGCTAGAATCTGTGATGAGTTGAAAACGTGATGACTGAAGAAGAATACCAGTTCCCGGAAGGATCTGATAACTCGCATCCTGAAAAGACAGAAATCCAGGCCTGGTGGGATAAGACCATAAGAGACTTTAAAAGGTAAGAGAATAGACATCCGCGTCTAAGTGACACACAATGGTCAGATAGATATCTGTTCAACGATATCCACAATATTTTCTGGGCATCATTCCCCAATGAGCTGCACACGTGGATCTCCCAGCTTGCAGAAAAGAAAACCTATTTTCAAGGAGGAGTTCCTACAGAGTGGACTCCTGAGCTCATAGCACAACTCAAAGTGATTGACATTCCATTGACAGGCATAGTTGATTTTTGGGTCGATCATATGCTAGAAGGCTTCGTAACAGAATTTGCTGTAGACACACTCAAATCCTACAGCCAAGCAGAAGCATCCTTTTTCGGAGGATTCCAAGGTAAGTTGCTGAACAATCTCAACCTCTACATTGACATGCCGTTAGATAAGAAAGGTGTTTTAAGAATGCAGTAATATTCTTAAGTTTGTCATCATAAACAGTACATATATTGATTCTGACAAAGAGACCCATAATCTTAGAAGTGGTAAGCGATATAAATTTAATAAGAACCGTGCAGACCCTGGACTCCACATAGATACCGAGATTCTTTCTAACATTGACAATGAAGCCGCACCACCATTTACACCTGAGAACCTACCAGATGCAGCAACCGCACCACCTTTATCTCAAAACCCACCCGTTGCACAGCCCACCCCACAGAATACTAAACCCAGTACATCTACCTCATTATGCCCATTTGTATTCACTACACAGAGCCCTTTACAGCAGCCATGCACTAATTCAGGCACTCCACCACCTAGTACCACAATGGAAAATATAGATATGAAGCTATGAATATTCAAGGGAACTAGCCTAGAAGACTCTGATCAGCATTGGTTCCTTTGTGAAGCCGTATGGACTGTAAGACAAATCCAGGATGATGCAGTGAAGATAGCACAGCTCATCACCACTTTTAGGGACAGAGCTCTACATTGGTTCATGAAGTATTCTACCACACATCCACAAAACTTTGTAGAAATTAAAGCTGCGCTGGTGGCAGAGTTTAAGAAACCCAAATTTGAATCCCCGTGTATAACTGAGTTGAAAGAAATAAAGCAGTAACCGATTGAAATGGTTTGTGAGTTTGATCAGAAGTTCAAGACCTTGTTAGACCAAGTGAGCTTTGTTATAGCTCCGGCACAGCACAAGGAATGGTTCATTGCTGCGCTGTTGCCCCATATAAGATTACCATTAATGCAGCAGAAGGTTGAGTCGCAGGCAGAGGCCTTGGAGATCGCAATGAAGCTAGAAGCTTCGCCGATTGGTGAGACTAGTTCTAGGATGTCTCAGATCAAGAACCAGCTATCCACCCTAACACTAGAACTACAAAGCATGAAGAATGGAAAATAACAAAGGCATGAACCTAGACATGAGGTCTAGTGTACAGGTTGTAAAGGAGAAGGCCATGACTGAGAGCATTTCCCGTTATTCCGTGACTATATTAATAGTGGTGCACCCAACCCATTGAATCAGAATCAAGCACCATGGTGTGAAATATGTAGAACTATAGGACATAGACCTGAAGACTACTATCTTATACAGAAATATGTGAAAATGCCTACAAATCTGTACTGCAATTTCTGTAAATCAGTTGGACATGATGAATCCAACTATCACGCATATGAGCTAATGAATGAAAGAAAAAAGGATATGGACTCAATGAGAGGCGCTGGCTTGTACCACGTACAAGAAGATAACCAGCCGAAACTAGAGAGTGCACCATATGACCAAGGAGGATACAAAAGTCGTGGTGCTAGATACTGCGGTAGAGGAAGAAATGTTGGCCCGACGCACGGAAGAGGCCGCGGCCAAGTCATCTATTATAATTGTGGCCAGCTAGGTCACGTATCCAGATATTATGTTAACCCATGCACTACATGTAATTATTGTAAATCATTTGACCATGTTATTGAATATTGCCCAGTGTTAGAGGTGGAAATGCAGAAAAGAAGACGGACAGATGCGTCAAACATGAACGTCCAGTGGATCGCAGTAGAGAAAAGACAAGCAGACCCGAGCATCAATGTGGTCATGCATAGTGGCGCTCAGAAAGGCCGCAATAGGGGAGCAGAGGCTTCCACATCAGGGGAGGCTCACACAAAGCGGCCTCACCTTGAGACAGAATGGATAAGGAAAGCTCTGGGAAAAATACCTGCTCTCGACCTACATAAGAACAAGGAATTCTTTATCGACGCGCGAGATACCCTCAGAGAACCAGAAACAGAAACACAGAGGATCCCATTACGAAGTGCAGTACCGCATGTAGAAGACATACCAACAGCTTATGATAAAACAAGCACTACGACAGATATTAGCAACCCCGTTGCGCAGTTCTTGTGAAGCTGCATGAAGCTACATAAAAGTTAAAATGCCATATTAGAGCTGCAGAAGCTCATAAACCAGTATGAGCCATAGACCGGAGCAGAGGCTTCTGATAGCGCAGTACATTACATAAGGAAACATAAAAGAACGGGCCGAGAAATGAGACTTACCACGCAGATAGGAGATTTTGAAATGGATGAAGTCATCCTTGATCTGGGATCTGAAGTAAATGTCTTAACTAAGCAAACATGGTAGCAGATGGGTCGACCAAAGTTGTCATGGTCACCTATCTAGTTGAGAATGGCTAACCAAGAGAAATTCATACCTTTTGGCCGGTTAGCTGACGTGATAGTCGACATTGATGGAGTCCAAAGTCATGCAAACTTTGAAGTTATCGAGATTGTGGATGATAGTCAGCCTTTTCCTGCAATACTAGGAATTGACTGGGCTATGGATAACTTGGCTATTATCAACTTAAAAACAAACAAGATGATATTTGAAGGCAAGCATCTTAGGGTCATTGCACTGTTGGATCCTGCAGATGGTGACAGATACATCGAGCCGATTCAGGAGGAATCCAAGGCTCAAGACTTGGACAGACTATACCAACTCACAGCAAACCAGGAAGATTACATTAATCCTACCGCAGATGGCACACTCAGTTGGAGATGTGATAGCTCCCGCGTCTCTGATTTGGAGGCAGGACTGGAAAATTGGCAAAGCCAGATGCATGAAGTATCAGCAAGAAGGTGCACGCAAGTTACAAAATCACTACGCTGGATTGGGAAGGAGGTAAGTCCTATTCCCACATATGATGGTTCTGCTAATGTTTATACTTTCATCCAAGAATACACTATAGAGATTGCAGATGAGCACAGATTACCAACATTGGATATGGCACTGCGCGACACACCCGCCAGATGGTGGAATGCGCACAAGCATACATTGACCACTTGGGATCAATGCAGAATTAAGATGCAGATTCGGTTTGCTGAAAAGGTTACCTTACCCTTTGGAAAGCTCAATGGACAGATAGACCCTAGTCAACACATTGAAGTCTGTTCGTAGGCATGGCTAGGAAGGCCACATGAAGAATGGGTGCACCTGATTGTGCATACCCTGGAGGATGACATTCCAAAGAAATGGTACCTAGACCTGGAGTTGCGCAGAGAAACCACTGATTGGGAAATGTTGACTGTGAACTTCCAGAGGGACTTCAACTTCAAGGACGAGAACCTGCTAATCCATGAGGAATTGCAAATAATTAAGGAACGCATACTCAGGGAAGACTGTCCTCACAGAAATATGACGTTGGAGGAATTCTTCGCGGCAGATACCTTTTCTGTGAACCTATAGTCGGAATGGAAGGAACATGAAGAGCACCTTATTGAGTGTTACAACCTAGCTGAAGACATTGATGATAGAAATGAAGATGAGGATGAAGGTCCACGCAATATAAACATACCAAAGTCGGAGGGTGCATGTGACGTAGAAGGACCTCTGTTAGAAATCCCAGATATGAGTGGACCAGTAAAGACACAGAAAATGAATATTGGCACAAAAGAAGAACCGAAGTTCACAACAATTGGAGACTATTGGGATGATCAGACTGTTGCACGATTTCATACACCTTGCATGAGATTCAGGAGTTGTTTCTAGAAATGAAAGGAATTCTAGGAGACCCAGGAGCCATGAAAATACCCTTGAAGCCAGGCGCAAAGCCTGTAAAGCATAGACCGTACAGACTAAATCCGTGCTACAAAGAAAAAGTACGCACAGAACTGGACAAGATGCTTGAAGCAGGAATCATTGAACCTGTTGAGGAATCAGAATGGATTAGTCCCATGGTCGTTCAAGACAAGAAAACAAAAGGTGAGATCAAGATTTGTGTGGATCTCAGAAAACTGAATGATGCTTCCATGCATGATCCATTCCCTACCCCTTTCACAGATGAAGTGCTTGATAATGTTGGAGGGAATGAGGCCTATTCTTTTATTGATGGTTTTTTTGGGTATCATCAGATCGGGATTGATCCCGCAGATAGGCATAAGACAAATTTTGCTACGGAATGGGGTTTGTTCCACTATACAGTAACGCCTTTTGGCCTGAATAACACACCTGCCATATTCTCCAGAGTGGTCGTCGCAACATTTAAAGAGTTTATTCATAAGTTTCTGGAAGCCTATTTTGATGATTGGACTGTGTTTAGTCTATTAAAAAACCATTGCGCGAAGCTCAGAATGATGCTTGAAAAGTGTCGTCAACATCAGATCTCTTTAAATATAAAGAAGTGTATTTTTTGTGTTCCTTATGGAATCCTACTTGGACACATTGTTTGTAAGCAAGGACTGATGGTGGACCCTGCGAAGATTGCCATTATTGTGAACTTACCAACACCAAATTCAGTCAAGAGGTTGCGTTCTACCTTAGGTCATACTAGATACTACAGGAAATTCATAAAGGGTTATGCGCAGATAACCACACCAATGGAAAGGCTGCTAAAGAAAGACGCACCGTTCATCTGGAACACAGAATGCAAACAAAGTTTTGATACATTAAAGGAAAAGATGGTGACTGCGCCTATTCTAGTTTTTCCAGATTGGACGAAGCCATTCCATGTCCATGTTGACGCATCATGCATTGCCTTGGGAATTGTACTAGCTTAGCCAGGAGAAGGAGGTATTGACCACCCTATTGCATTTTCAAGTAGAAAACTCTCAACTGCAGAGAAGAACTATACTACTACCGAGAGGGAAGGCCTTACGATGGTATATGCCCTACAGAAATTCAGGCATTACTTGCTTGGTGCGCACTTCCTTATGTTCACTGACCACTCTGCGTTGAAATACTTGGTCAATAAGCCAGTGTTAGGGGGGCACATATGCAGATGACTGTTGCTGTTCCAGGAGTATGATTTTGAGATTGTTGTTAATCCAGGTAGACTGAAATTGAGACCTAATCATTTGTCAAGGATTGAGTCAGGAGAAGAGCCGACGAACATTGAAGACAGTCTGCTTGATGCACAGTTATTTAGTATACAGGTTTCCAATGACTACTATAAGGATATCATTAATTTTTTAACAACAGGGCTGGCACCACATGAATTATCTGTCCAGCAGAAGAAGCAGCTAGTGGTGCATGCTGCAGACTTCACTATAATTGCAGGCCAGTTATACAAACTCGGCCCAGATGAAGTCCTACACAGATGCATACTAGATCATGTGAAACCATTTATCCTAGAAGATGCACATTTAGGGATCGCGGGAGGTTACTATGCGGGAAGGGCCACTGCACAGAAGATATTGCGTGCAGGGATATGGTGGCCCATGATCCACAAAGATCCCAAAGAATACTACAGGAATTTTGATGTTTGTCAAAGGATGGGAAAACCTTCGCGAAGGGATGAGATGCCACTGAACCCGCAGTTGACCTTGCAGGCATTTGAGAAATGGGCAATTGATTTTGTGGGTCCTATAAACCCACCAGGGAAGAGAACCGGTGCAAGGTATATTATTACTGCTACTAATTACCTCACCAGATGGGCAGAAGCAAAACCAGTAAAGCACTGCAACACAGTCCATTTTTGAAGAAATATTGTCAAGGTTTGGTTGTCTGAAGATTTTGATGAGTGACCAAGGTACTCATTTTTTGAACAAGACCATTGAGGCACTTACAAAGGAATTCCACATTCATCATCAGTGCAGTACACCATATCATCCACAGATGAATGGCACTGTTGAGGCTTTCAATAAAATACTGGAGAATGCACTGACTAAAGTCTGCAATGTAAATAGAGATGATTGGGATCTGCGCGTTTATTCTGTGTTATGGGCATACAGGACCACATGCAAGAAATTGACAGGACATACACCTTTTCAGTTGGCTTATGGGCAGGAAGCTATAATGCCAATGGAGTACATTGTCCCTAGTATAAGGATGGCTTCGTTCACAGGGATGGTAGACCGCACAGCATTAGAAGAAAGGTTGCTACACCTTGTTGGGTTGGAGGAAGATCACTTCATTGTCGGCTTCCACCAGCAAGCTCAGAAAGACCGTGAGAAAGCTTGGCATGATCACCATATAAAGAACAAGTGCTTTCAGGTAGGTGACCTAGTCCTCCTGTATGATAGCAAATTCATGAAATTTCTTGGTAAATTTAAGATGCATTGGCTTGGTCCATATACTGTAATACATGTTACTAACACTGGTGTAGTCCAGTTATCCAATTTAGTTGGCGAGACTTTACCAACTTTGATAAACGGAAGCAGGCTAAAGCTATATCATGACAGCCTTGCTTCACAGAATCCTAAATGATAAGAAGAGAAAGAGATTTCCAAGTGTCAGGTACAATTGAAACGAGACACTGGAAATGTAAAGAATTTTGTACATGAATGTTAAGTAGAACAATGTGTGTACCGCACAACACTGCTGAAGCTGCGCGGAAAGGAAAAAAAAAAGAGAAGAAGAAAAAGGGAAAAAGAAAGAAAAGAAAAAGGAACCGCACAATTGAAAAATTTTCACACTGCGAAGTAGCTGCGCAAGATCACATATGACTTGCCGCGTAGCACTCAAAAAATATAGCCGTTATATGGCTGTTGGAAAAAAAGCCGTTGTGACCGTTGCAACGAACTGCTCAAGCATTTAAAGGAAAGATAGTCATTCTGAATACACTAAAGACGGAAGAAACGAAAGGATTTGCTCAAATTGGCCAACATACAACTCGTTAAATACTCATATAGCTGTTGGGAGGCACGGGGAAGACCCATCTGCGCCTATAAATAACACTGCTCCAGGACTCGCGGGCATTACTCAACACTTAGAATTTTCTTGCGATCATTCCCTGAGCTAATATCCTTCTATCATCTGACTATCAAAGCCGTTAGCTAACCAGTGAATGTCTGAACCCTCCTGTAGAGAAGAAGAGCTGACCATTGAAGAAGCAATCCGAGTCTTTCAGCATGGAGGAATTGCAGAGCTAATGAAAATCCCTGCCAAGAAGGTTGTAATAGAACAAAGCCAAGGATCCCGTAGATCACCTCGCCATACTCCAGTCATGTAGGACAAAGGGAAAGATAAAGGGAAGGACATAATAGCAGCATGAAGCAAGATTCTAAAGATGGGCCAGACGGTGCAAAAATTGCTGGTCTTTTAGAAAGAACCATTGAAGCTGACACTAGAGTATATATCACCACGGGCGTTGGATGCCCCAGTCTTTAAATTGGTCAAGAATTCTATATATGAAATCCGATTGTCGCCGATCTCAAAACACGTAGAGGTTGCCAAGAACCTGCTCGGAAAGATTCCAGACTACAAGTGGGAATATTTTGACCTCCTAGGCATGCAAAAGGAAGAGCCCCATGCGCCTAAGTACCCACAGTTCCTGCCTGACCAGTACATGTGCTGGAAGAAAGATGCCAAGGGCACATTTAACTTGGTTACCGAACACTGGATGACACCGGTAGTTCAGTTAGGATTGTTGAACCTCCTCAGATTGCCACATTTTGATCGCTCACCGGAAGTTAATGTTGTGGTTCGCACGCTGATGGCACGAATCCACCAGGGATACCTATGGCTAGACAAAAATATTTATGTCAACATTGCCTTCATCCACTACATAACAGGTCTCAACAAACGCGGTAAGGATCCCAAGAAGTTCTTCCAAGGGAAGAAAAAGGAAAAAGAAGCTATCGAGAAAATGAAGAAAAGACATGCATTGGTGAAGGGGAAAAGAGGTTTTCCCACAGAAGAAATTGAGGACAGAACGACAAAATTTGTCACGCAGTTACTCGCAGGGAAAGTCCTTAGAACGGATAGGCCTACGGAGGTGCCTGCGGGCGCAGTATTACTTGGTGCCGCAGCGGCTGAAGGCACTGAGTTTAATTGGTGTCAATATCTTCTGAATGAGTTCTTGGACGAGCTCAATGATACCTAGGAAAATGGCGGGCAGTTCCACTTCACATGGCTGATCATCCTCATCGCCTTTTCCGGATGGAAGGAGCCAAGGGACTATGTGGGTGTCAATATAGAAACCAATGATCCTAGAGAATTCTGATATGCCAACCTCTAGGAAAATATCAACACAGAGCGACAACATGCGACAGCTGAGGTTTTATATCAATATTACACCCAGTTGCGCGATGTGATTATCCATACACCCCGCATCACAAAACAAGTAGAACATCGAAGTACATCCGCATTCTTTATTTTCAGGCTGACATGCGATGTATTTTCATTTCACCCAAGGCAAAGATGAAGAAGCCGGAATGGTTCCTGGGTAACTACCATATGTATGAGGAGGACATTGAAGCCCTCATAAAGGACTGGCCCGCTGACTTCCATGTGGAAGTCATGGATGTTGAGACAGATTCTGATGAAGACGAGCCAATCCCACTGTCATGCTCGATTGTTGAGGAAACAGGAAAGCGGAAAGAGCCGGAGACTTCGCAGAAGCCGAAGGAGCGGATGAAGATGAAGGCCACAAAGACTCAACCTGAGACAGTGTTGAACAAAGATGACTTTGACATGATAGCAGAAAGGGTCTCAGAGCATATGGGGGACCTCATGGCTGACAAAGATAAAAAGGATCAAGTCATCCAGGATGATCTACAAAAGACTAGGCTCGCACTGCAAGGTCTTATGAATAAAATGGATGAGGTCCAAAAGAGCATAACCTTGCCATGTGAAGCAGGAGCTGAAGGGAAGTTGGTAGGAACCTCGCAGAAAATGCCACCACAACTAGACATAATGCTTTCGTCAAAGACCAGGATTGTCCATGTGGACCCATTGGCTATTGCATTGCCAATGATAGAACAGGTTGTCCTGGACACAAAGGGAGTCGAGCGGGTAGAGCTCGACTTGGCCAAAATTCCTTTACCAGGATTGCACTTCATCCACACACAGATAGTAGAGGAGATGCATGAACAAATGGTAGAGTCGATGAAGTCACAAGCGGAGCTCACTGCAGCAAACAGGTAGCTCGAGTTGCACGCAGAAATGCAGCTACGAAATGAATAGGACTGCCGACAAAACGTGGAGACTACCATATCTAATGTTGTGAAGGATATTGAAGGTATAGAACTCTAGGATGATCCTGCAGACACAGTTCTGAGGATTGGAGATAAGGTGAGATCCTTGAAGTCAGAGATGCAAGATAAAGATATTTTTTATGAGGCCGATATTGCCACATTGAAGGAAAAAATGAATAAGTAGACACATTAACCGAGCAGCAGTGAAGAGAGAAAGCCATCAGTGCCGCCGCGCAAAACATAATGAGTGGAATGGCTCAGTGCCAAGATCTCTTGGAAAATTTTTCAAAGGCATTCACTTCCCTTGAAGAGGATCAGGGGCTACTGCAGGTAAAGACCGCAGTAAAGGAAAAGCAGACCGCACTAGAAAAGTTGGACGCAGAGCTCAAGGCTTTATCACCCAGGGAAAGGCTGTCCAGGTATAAGGAAGTATCAGGCTTAAAGAAGCAAGTCCAGGCATTAAGAGAGAAAGAGACTGAGATGGATAATCAGTCACAACAACTCCTAGAGGATGCTACAGCAGTGTCGTAGCAGATAGAAGACAAGCTAAAGAAACTATGCGACAACTAGGAACAGGTAAAGGGACAGATTGGAGAAGAGATAACTCCAGCACTGCTGGAGACAGTAGAACAAATTTAACAAGATACTAGAGAAGCAGTGGAGCAGTTGTTCGGTACATATAATGAGTTCGTGACCAAGTTAGTTCCACCGATCGCAGAGTAGAGTGAGACGACCAAAGCAGCATGTGGCTCGGGGATGCGCCACATGTAAGTGTTAGGGGCATGTTGGGCCCAGGTTGGGACAAAGTTTTGGAGACACCTTTTTGATAAGAAGGGAAAGCTGAGCTGAGTGCAGCTCAGAAATATAATTTTGTATAAGTGTTGAAGATGCTGCAGAGTTGTGTGCAGCATCCAAGTTTTGATCAGGCTGCAAAGCTGTGCGTAGCATCCGAATTTTGGAAGCATCGCGAAGATTAGCATTGCGAGGAGGTAGTGTTGCGAAGTAGTCAGGACACATGGATCCGACAAAGTGGAGCGTTGGAAAAGGATTAGGTGTAGGTATCAAATGGACCAGTAATGGTCTAATTTTGGAAAGATGCTCCAAGAGTGCCAAGCGGCAGGCACGAGCAAATCAGGCAAGCAGCCAATGCACGAGTTTGTTGAGGAAAGCGATGTCTTGGCACGCCTGGTGGGTGAAACCATTAGAGATGAACGGTTTAGAGAAAGCAACCTATTGGCACGTGTGCGACAGGAAGGCCAATAGAAATAGAATGAAGACGTGGAGAACCACCACGGTGAAGTAGATGCTACCAGGAAGCCAGCAAGCTGGTTTAGGGAAACCGGCGCAGTTTGGTAAACCCTAAGGGTTTTTGGGTTTAGGTCTTCAACTTTGTAAAGACATGACCTTAGAGGCATGATCTATTTAAGAAGACAATTTTGTATGGGATGGGGTTGTAGTAAGTTGGGTTATGACTTTTTGTATTGTAAATGAGCTAAGAAGATTGTAAAGGCTTTGCATGTGTGTGCACAGAGACCTATCCGAGAGGAAGCAGAGTCTGCAGCTGAGTGCGCAGACTAAGAATGGTTGTCCCTATCCCTTTTTAAAGAAATATATTACCAACCATTCTTGTGGACGTAGCTTCCCACCCGGGGAAGTGAACAACGTTAATTCTTGCATTATGTGATTGTGTTGATGAACGAATGATCACTTATGTTTTCTGTCAAATGAATGTCTAGATGTTTCCTTGCATACTGTATGAGAGAGCTTTTATATGCATTTGCCATTAGAGAGGTATGGAAATGATATGTTAAGTTTCGCATGGATAGTTGAATGGTGAACATTTAGTCTTGTGTATGAAGGCAGTAATTCAGTCATTTGGTTAAGTATTTGCTTATACGTAGTAAAGGAACATATAACAGTGGATTAGATCAGTCGCCTGTGTTCAAATATTAACATCTTGAGCCAATGAATGAATGTAAAGAGAATAGTCAGTTAAGAACCTGAACGAATGGATGAGTGATATTCGTTTCAGTGCCTTAAGTGTCTTCTAGTTAGCCCAAGTCTAGAGCGAAGCTGCATTGTGCAGAGCTTCAGGAGAAGTCCAGCGGTAGAAGAGTATAGTGGTGCGGACCGCAGATTTTCCCATTGCTGCGCAGTCTCACCTTGCAGTACATATCCTCTGTTGTGTTGCACAGTACGTCCATCCAAGAAACTTATCACTTACTGTGGAAATATGATTCCACAGTACCCCATAGATACACCTCGGGTGAGACCTCACCCTGCTTACAGGTTGTTTCCGAAAGGGCCGGTGCGAAGGGGTTTTGTTGGTCAAAGGGAAAATGCAAAGAACCTGGGTCTTATAAGAAAACCTCTGGGTAAGTTATAGCCAACACCTTCATCTCGAACTCGGCTGCAGTCTTCGTCTTGGTATGGCAATCAATCTATCCTCACCTGTAACAAACAGGTCATCCACATACAAAAGTAGTATCACTGGATTTCCTTCCTCAACCTTGTAGTAAAGGTTGGAATCTACTTTACTCTTGGTAAATCCCAAACTAGATAGAAAATTGTCCATCCTACCATACCAAGTCCTAGGATCTTGCTTCAGGCCATACAAGGCTTTCTTCAACCGGCACACATATGACTCTCTGTAATGTGTCTCAAAACCAAATGGCTGCTCCACATACACTTCCTCTTCGACTACACCATTCAAGAAAGTTGTCTTGACATCCATCTGGTGTATCTTCCACTTCATCACTGCAGCCAGAGCAAGTACTGTTCTTATGGAAGTGTATTTGGCCACAGGAGCAAAAGTCTCTTCATAGTCTATTCCCTCTTTCTGAGAGAAACCACGAGCTACAAACCTTGCCTTGTATTTTTCTATGCCACCATCTGCAACATGCTTGATCTTATAGATCCATTTGGAAGTCACAATAGACTTCCCTTCAGGTCTTGGGACCACATCCCAAACATCATTCTTCATGATCAATTGATACTCTTCGAACATGGCATCCTTCCATTCTTTCTTTTCTGCTGCTTCTTCACAACTGGAAGGTTCTTTGTTCATAATGTCATAGAGCAAGGAAACATAACTAGTGTGTGAGCTTGTCCTTTTCCTTTATCTGTGATCCTCTACTGGAATACCATATCTTTCTGCATCTTGGATGATCTGTCTAGCCCATGCAGGTTTCCTCTTGTGAGATTTCTTCTCATGAGGTGGATCTATAGGTTGTTGTGGATCTTCAACTGCATGGGTTGCTTCATTCATAGTGGTATCTTGAAATCTGGATTCCTTTGGTTCTTCATGATCTTCAACAGGTTTCTTCCTTGATTTGATGTAGGCTGAGTTCTCATCGAATGTTACATCCCTACAGACATCAATCTTCTTGAACCCTAGAAAGTATATTCTGTAGGCTTTTGAGCTTTCACTATACCCTACAAAGATGCCCTTCTTTCCTGAAGGATCTAAATTAGTCCTCTTTTCCTTTGGAATATGTGTATATACTGGACAACCAAATATTTTTAGATGGATGACTTCAGGTTTCTTACCAGAGAAGACCTCTTCTGGTGTCTTGTTGTCCAATATCTTGTGAGGTGTTCTGTTCTGCACATATACAACTGTCCTAGCTACTTCTACCCATAGATGCATAGGCAGATCTTGATCATGAAGCATTTCCCGTGCTGCTTCCATGATAGTTCTATTCTTCCTTTCTGCAACTCCATTTTGTTGTGGATTATAAGGAGTAGTCAACTCCCTCTTAATCCCTGAATCACTGCATAACTTCTTGAACTCACCTGAAGTGAATTCTCCGCCATTGTCGGATCTGAATGTCTTGATCTTCTTGTCAGTTTGATTTTCCATCAAGGCTTTGAATTCCTTGAACTTATCAAACACTTCATCTTTTTTCTTCAAGAAGTAAACCCAATTCTTCCTAGAGAAATCATCAATGAAAGAAACATAGTATACATACCCACTCAGAGAACTAGATGACATTGGTCCGCATACATCAGAGTGGATAATCTCCAAAATTCCTTTTGCTTTGATTTCACTACTTGGAAATGCTTTCTTTGTATTCTTTCCTTTTGCACATCATTTGCAACCACCTTCATGCTTTGTCTTGATTTTAGGAAGACCTTCTACAGCTTTCCTTGCAATTGGTAGTGCTCTGTAGCGCATGTGTGCACGCCTTCTATGCCAAATTTTACTTGGCTCCATGGACTCATGTAACATGGTATGTTTAGGTTGCCCCTTTAATTTGTACAATCCTCCCTCTTTCTCTCCAATCACCACTACATCATCTATTGTCTTTCCTTTAGGCCACATGAGTACTTGGACATCAACAAATGAAACTCTCATCCCCTTTGCATCCAAAGACGATATGGATAGGAGATTCTTCTTGAGCCCAGGTACATATAGCACATCTTTCATTTTGAGAGACTTCCTAGAGTCTAGCATGTAGGAGGCTTCACCACATCCTTTGATAGGATATTGATAGTCATCCCCAAGTTTCACCTTATGGGGTGACTCATGTTCAGATAGATTTTGTAAAATCTCAATCACAGCAGAACCTAGCTACTATGGATTCCTCACTAGTGAAAGATTGCACAACATTTGCAAGAATAGCATAAATCTGTAAATGAATGAAGAACAATACACATGAAATGGGTGAATAATGTCAATATTATTAACTTTCCAACCTCAAAATAGGTTAAGAACACCCATATATACAAATCTGGAAGAATTCGAATCCATCTGGAGTGTTCACACTGATCTAGCTTAGAAATAGCTCAAACCCCCCTAGGTTGACCAAAATATCCCAAACCATCCCAAACTGGTTCGAATCTGCTGTGTGAATTCTGGGAATGACTGGACAGGCCCATGTGACCTCACACATGTGAAGAAACTGGTTGGTTAGAGGTTTGGTAGCTAAAATTGGCCAAAAATATGACAAAGTTGGCAAGATTGTCCACAAACTGAGCAAATGCGCCCTAGGTAGAAGAGAAGCATGCTGAATGCATTAATTGACCTGAGGAGGGTGCTCTAGGCATGCTGAATGCATTAATTGCCCTGGGGAGCGCTCCAAACAGCTGGTTTGACTCAGCACTTGTTCACATTTGCTAACTAGTTCATGATAATTGACCATTTAGTAGATAACCAACTTAGGGATGTAATAATTAATCACTTGGGCACTAATTAACCATCAATTAATAAATGATTAATGGACATAGGTGAAAAAATGTTCTAACACCCCCCCTTAAGCTAGACTTAGTGAAATATCAAAAATTAAGGCCTTGGCAACTAGGCTCAAGTCACCTTTTACATCATAAAATTTATTTGTCCATGTAACCAAGGTAAGGAGGAAAACCACATGGGAAATAAAACCTCCCCTCTAAAATGGACATGTGGCATATATCAAAATACACCAATCATCACCATGCATCACTCACCCCAAGCAAAGATCTAAGGTGAGTGAAGGTCTTCTCGGTAAAACACTTGTTGAAGATATCAGCAGTTTGCTCACTGGATGGGCAATACTGCAATGCTATGGTCCGGTCATGCACCAAACCCCGAATGTAATGCATGTGTATCTCTATGTTCTTGGTCCTCTGTCTCTGTACTGGATCGGTAGAAATCTTGATTGTACTTTGATTATCACACCAAAGAATAGTGGGTGAATCAAAGACAATCCCGAACTCTGCAAGAATACCTTGCAACCAAACACATTGTGTGGCTGCATTAACTGCTCCCCTGTACTTGGCCTCAGCTGAAGATAAGTAAATAGTGCTTTGTTTCTTGCTTGACCAGCATATAGGTCCATGTGCAAGCATAAATACATAACCGGAAGTTGACTTCCGATCGATACAATCACCGGCCCAATCAGAATCTGTAAATCCTACTAGTTCAAGGGATGAACCAGCAGCATAATGGATACCAAAGGACTTAGTACCCTGAACATAATGAAGGATCCTCTTGGCTGCCTTCCAATGGATCTCATGAGGCTCTTGCATGTGCCTTGCAACAGCCCCAACAGCATAAGACAAATCTGGTCGAGAGTGTGTAAGATACAACAAACTCCCAACTAGTTGTCTATACAGTGAACTGTCAACTAGTGGTGAAGAACCCCATTCTGTAAGCTTAACTCCTGAAAGAAATGGAAATTTTGCAGACTTACATTCAGCCATCTTAAATTTCTGCAGCAAATCTGAAGCATACCTTGACTGACATACAGAAATTCCATTCACAGATTGATCTATCTCCAAACCCAGAAATTGTTTTAGCAATCCTAGATCGGTCATGGAGAATGCACTGTGCAATGCTCTCTTAACTGAGTCAAGTTCTTTGGTGCAGCTACCAGTGATCAAAAGATCATCAACATACAGTACAATAATCAATATCAGATCACTAACATGCTGCATATACACATTTGGATCAGACTTACACCTATCAAACCCCAAAGATAGCAGAAAATTGTCCATTTTTGCATACCATGCTCTAGGAGCTTGCTTGAGCCCATAGAGTGACTTGTTCAACCTGCAAACAAGTGTATGATCAGAAATAAAACCTTCAGTCTGCTGCATATATATCTCCTCATTCAGATCCCCATGAAGAAAGGCACTTTTTACATCCATGTGATGAATCTCCCATCGCTTGGAAGCCCCAATGGCCAAAACTAGTCTTATGGAGTCCATCTTTGCCACCGGTGCAAATGTCTCTGTATAGTCCACTCCTTGGACCTGAGAGTAACCCTTAGCCACCAACCTGGCCTTATACTTCAGATCAGAGCAATCAGATCCAATTTTGGTTCTATAAATCCACTTGCATTGCACTAGTTTCCTCTTGGGAGGAAGAGGGACCAAATCCCAAGTTTTGTTCTCATGGAGTGAGTTCATCTCCTCTTGCATGGCTGATTGCCATCTTGGGTCTGTACATGCTTCTGAATATGACATTGGATCAGATCCAACCATCAAATAACATGCCTCACTCAGATCAGAATTATCACATGCAAAGGAATTGTGAAATTGAGATCTAGTTTTCCTAGCATCTTGGGGATCTCCCACAAGCTCTCCGGCACTTTGAATTGTTTTCTCTGCCCACTTGGGCCTTGAGGGAGGGATATGTTAAGAATCCATATCAACATCATCTTCAGCAATATCAGAATCAGAAATATCAGAGAAAGAATCACTACTTACTTCATCATCAAGACGAGGAAATGAGCATTCCCCATCACCTTGTTCACTAGCTTGCAAAAACTCTTCTTCTTCGAATTTGACACTTCTTTCGATGAAAGTTTTGTGAGTGGATGGATCAAAGAGCTTGTAGCCCTTGGAATCCTCTGCATACCCAACCATGATTGACTCCTTGCTTTGGGGCTGCAAGGCCTTTCTCTTCTCCGGTGGAATTCTGGCCCAAGCCCTTGAGCCAAAAATTCTGAAATGTGAGACATTGGGCTTGTGGCCCATCCATGCTTCAAATGGAATGATTCCTTGCAATGCTTTGTGTGGTGCTCTGTTCTGAACATATGCTGCACAAATCATAGCTTAATCCCATAATTTGGGAGACAAATCCCTTGCTTGCAACATGCAAGTTGCCATCTCTTTCAGTGCTCTATTTTTGCGCTCTGCAACACCATTTTGCTGTGGTGTGTAGGGCACTGAGTGTTGCATCTGAATGCCATGCTGTTGACAAAGCTGCTGCAAATTGTTATTGACATACTCTCTCCCATTATCAGTCCTCAAAACCTTCATGGCCTTCGCACTGAATTTCTCAACCATGCTCTTAAAAATTTTGAAACATTCAAAGACTTCAGATTTTTGCTTAAGGAAAAATAACCAGCAGTACCTTGAGTAGTCATCGATGAAGGTGAGCACATATTTTCTGCAGCCATAGGAGGGTGTGGGGAGTGGCCCTATCAGATCAGAATGCACTATCCCAAGTGGTTGATCAGCCCTCCTTGCCTTCCCTTTGTCATACTTCTTTTCAGGATGCTTCCCAATCATGCAACCCTTGCATGTTCCACTTGAAAAACTGATTTGTGGCAGCCCTTCTACCATCTTTTCTTTGCTTAAAACTTGAAGATATTTGTAGTTTAGGTGACCATACCTTTGATGCCATAGATTTCTGGTCTCATTCCCATGTGACAGAAGCACACTTGGTGAAGAGAACTCGAGGAAGTGCGAGAACTTGTACATCTTCATGTCATGGTCTGCAACACCCATTGCAACAATTTTCCCGGTGGAAACTTCTGATATCTCCACATCGTCCTGAGTGAAGACCACCTTCTTTGCTGCTCCAGTATGTGTCATTTGATATACAGAGAGCAAATTTGCTGCAAGATTTGGCACATACAGCACATTAGAGAAGAAGCCATTCTCCATAGATATTTTCCCAATGCCATGAGCAGGGATTTCTGAGTCATCTCCCATTCGAATGGAGAGGCCACTGTAGGGAGCAAGTTCAGAAAACGAATCTCTTGAGGAAGCCATGTGCCTTGAGGCACCTGAATCAATGATGAACAAGGGTGAATGAGATGAACTAGCCACCAAAGCATGGCAGCTCTCCTTGTCTTCAGAAACGCACTCCTTCTTCTTGGAACTTTCAGGAAGAGGAATATTATTTTTCTGTAGGAGATGGGTCATGGTGTCTATGGTTTTCTTCATGCATGAGCTCTCTGGATGAAAACCTCTTTGACAGTAGATACATTTTGTCTTCTCATCCTTCTTTCCCTTTTTCTTGACAGGATTCGAGACCCCCTCAGAGGATTTGGGCCTCTCATCCTTCCTCTTCTTCTCTTGAGGTTTCGGCCCCCTGGGTTTTTGCTTGCCTCTTCCACATTTCGAATCTCCTGCTACAAGAACTTGGTCTTTTTGCTTGATGGAGCCCATCAAGACCAGATTGTCTTGCTCTTGAGTTAGCATCTCCATGAAGTCAGCCAAATATGGCATCTTCCAACCTCTAACTATGAGCCTTGTGGAGTTGAAGGAAGACACAAAAACTAAGTATTCAGAACCCAATTTGGAGAGAATGGACAACACCAACTGTTCTTCTTTCTTCTCTATGCCACATTGTCTGATCTGCAAGACCAAGTTCTTGAACTTGGTGAAGAAGTCCTGGATGGAATCGAAATTCCCTGGGCTCAGTGAGACAAGCTCATTTTCGAGCTGGTGGCCTCTCATCTCATCAGTCTTTCCAAACAGTGTCTCAAGCTTGAGCCACACTTCATTTGGAGTTGCTAGACTTTCTACATGAAACAGGAGGTCTATCGAAATGCTGAGACAAAGGAGGCCAAATGCCTCATCCATTCTGTTAAAAAACTTGGATTTATCCACAGCTGAGTTTGGCTCCACCTCAGTGCCCATCGTAATTCTGTAGAGACCCTTAGATCTCAGCAAAATCACCATTTCTGCCTTCCAATCGAAATAGTTGAAGGGTGTGAGCACGTTTGGATGAGATGGCTCCATTCTTCTCTGCTGCAATTCGCACTTGCTGACAATGCTGATCTTCAATACCTGCAAACAACTCTCAAATCACTAAGGAGGGATCTACACTAACAGATTCGAACCCTGTTTGGATAGTGGGTGCATTCGGGAGAGCATCACACCTGAGAGGAGCCACTAGATTTCTCCAGTAAGCTCAAGGCAATGGCCTCAGGAATTATGTGGTTTCTCCACTGCTTCTGGCAATCCACTAAAACAGTCTTGCTGGTTCGAATGGTAGCTCCAAGAGCTCTGATACCATGTAAAAATCTCAATCACAGCAGAACCTAGCTACTATGGATTCCTCACTAGTGAAAGATTGCACAACATTTGCAAGAATAACATAAATCTGTAAATGAATGAAGAACAATACACATGAAATGGGGTGAATAATGTCAATATTATTAACTGTCCAACCTCAAAATAGGTTAAGAACACCCATATATACAAATCTGGAAGAATTCGAATCCATCTGGAGTGTTCACACTGATCTAGCTTAGAAATAGCTCAAACCCCCCTAGGTTGACCAAAATATCCCAAACCATCCCAAACTGGTTCGAATCTGCTGTGTGAATTCTGGGAATGACTGGACAGGCCCATGTGACCTCACACATGTGAAGAAACTGGTTGGTTAGAGGTTTGGTAGCTAAAATTGGCCAAAAATATGACAAAGTTGGCAAGATTGTCCACAAACTGAGCAAATGCGCCCTAGGTAGAAGAGAAGCATGCTGAATGCATTAATTGACCTGAGGAGGGTGCTCTAGGCATGCTGAATGCATTAATTGCCCTGGGGAGCGCTCCAAACAGCTGGTTTGACTCAGCACTTGTTCACATTTGCTAACTAGTTCATGATAATTGACCATTTAGTAGCTAACCAACTTAGGGATGTAATAATTAATCACTTGGGCACTAATTAACCATCAATTAATAAATGATTAATGGACATAGGTGAAAAAAATGTTCTAACAGATTTACAAAAGATTCTTTAAACCCAGTCATATGTTTAGAAGCCCCACTATCAATAAGCCAATCATTACATCCATGATAGATAGTAACTGTGAGAGCAGAGATTAGAAACATATTCATCTTCACTTGATGAATCATCACTTTCTGCTCTAGCCTTCTTCTTGGGAGCTTCATCATCCTCAGCAGCATGAGCATGATATCTCCTTTTGTTGCTCTTCTTCTTCTTGTTGAAGTTGTTGTTGTTTCCCTTTTTGTTCTTAGGACAATCTGAGGCAAAGTGTCCTTTCTCATTGCAATTGAAGCATCAAATATGAGAGAGATATTTCTTCTTGTGGTGGGAGTGAGAATGATTCTTATTATGAGATTTCTCCCTCTTGAACTTTCTTCCCTTGGTGTGAGCTATGAGAGCTTGATCTTCATTTCATATCTTTTCTTCTCGAGCCACAAGCCTAGCCTCTTCTTTTGAACACTCCTCCCATAGTCTACTGAACGAGACCAATTTTCTTCTTGCACAGATTCCTCGGTTGAAGGAGTCCCGTGACCTAGGTAGGCCATTCAATGTGGTCATTACAATTTCACCATTCTCCACTACTTCATCCACAACTTCAAGTTGTTCCTTGATTTGAGAGACCTTTGAAAAGTAGGATTGAATGGTCTCTCCATTCTAAAGTTTTACCGCTTTCAATTGGTTCCACAGAGTCATCTTCCGATTTATGTTCTTTCCTTCAAAAAATTTGGTCAAGGAGTCAAACATCTCCTTAGGTGTCTTTAGGGAAGACACATGGGGTATGATATGGTCCTTTATAGAATCAACAATGATTCTCTTAGCCTTGACGAAGTCCTTCTTGTATAAGGCCTTACCCTCATCTCCCTCTGGAACTGGAACCTCTTCTTTTATGTAGGTGTCCAAATCATTTTCTTCTAGGATTAACCCAATCCTATACTTCCATTCTTGGAAATTATCAGCTCCATCAAGATTATCCTCAAGCTTGGTGTGGTGAGACATTTTTAATGAGAAACTCAAATGGAAATAAGATATTTAGGTCTTACCACTTGATTTGCTGAAAACTGGATCTGGAGCTGCATTAGGGTTTGTTAGAGAAACCCTAAAAATTCAAAATGTGAATTTTAAAATTCTGAAAGGATAGAAAGATGTGCCTTGATGAGCTAAACATCCTAGTATACTCAGAAATTGAAAACTACAAATTGTTTCCCTTCAAAAATGCTTTTCAATCTCCCAGATTCACTAAGGAGGACCCTGAATTAGGGGTTAAGTTTCCTAGAGCTTCATACAACCAAAAAGTTCGATCCAAAGCTCTAAACTTCGATTTTTCCAAGGAGCTTCTATCTATGTCTTCAGATTTCAAAAATTCCTATTTTTGTGGAAACCCTAATTCTTAGGGCCAACACTGAAAAATGCTCAAAATTGAATTCTGTCTCGACAGAAAGATGCGCCCTTCCAAGGAGAGTCAATCTATCCTTCTTCCTTTGATGATCTATGAAGAGAAACCCAAAAATTAAAAATCCCTAGCTTCCGTAGCTGCACAGTGCCTTCTTCTTAGGTTGCCTCTGATACCATGTTAAATTTTTTATAATTTCATTCCATTATCATAAGGATCTCTAATAGAATAACATGTATAGCAAATCAATCATAGACACAAAAGCAATCACACAAGAGACACAGAGTTTCACCGGGGAAAACCAAGAAGGTGAAAAACCCCACAACTTCCTCAGAGATAAGATAAGCCACCAAACAAGATCACAAGGATCAAACCCAATAAGATGTCTCTAGCTGATGCTCCTCCTCCTCCACTAGTGCGCCACTTTCTCTCTTAGCTATACAATCTTGAGAAGTGAGTGAATGAGATAAATGATAGACATCGCCTCTCTATTTATACAATGACTTGACCTGCCAATAATCCACTGGGGTCGGCTTGCTACTCAAGCCTAATAACCCAACCACATGTGCTAACCAGGGCCGACCCCACACTGGTGGTCTAATAACCTATCAATACAAATGATGACACTTGTCAATGCACATGACGAAACTTACAAATACAAATGACGACACTTCCAATAAGAGGAATAATACATCTCTGTAGGATATGCAATAAATTACAAATGTAATATATGGAAGAATATCTTCCGAAGTTACAAATACATCAACAAAAAGGTTTTTCCCAAGTCCAAGGAGTGGACTACACTGAGACTTTTGCACCTGTTTCAAAGATGTATTCCATCCACCTAGTTTTGGCCATTTCCGCATCCAAGCACTGGGAAGATCACCATATGGATGTGAAGAGTGTTTTTCTACATGGAGACCTTGATGAATAGGTATATATGAAACAACCAGAAGGATACATATCAGAACCATCATTAGTTTGCAGATTGAAGAAATATTTGTATGGATTGAAACATGCCCCAAGAGCTTGGTACGCAAAGATGGACTCCTTCCTTCTTTCTCAGAATTTCAAAAGATGCAAATCTGATCCTAATGTGTACCTACAGCAAGTTAAAGGTAATTTGTTGATTGTTGTTTTATATGTTGATGATATTCTGAGTAGCACTCTCCTTCCAATTAACAAGCTGAAAACCGCTTTAAATCTAGCTTTTGATATGAGCGATTTGGGCTTGCTTAAGAAATTTTTGGGCTTGGAGATAGCTCAAAACTTTGATGGGATCACATTATCTCAGAAAAAGTATGCTAAAGACCTGCTATTAAAGTTTAATATGGCAGAATGTAAGGCTGCTCCATTTCCATTCCTCTTAGGAATTAGTCTTGAAGAGGGAAATTCCACACCGCTTGCCGATTGCACTATGTATCGACAGTTGATTGGTTCACTACTCTACTTGAAACACTCAAGGCCTGATATATATTATGTTGTGAGTGTTGTATCAAGGTATATGCAGTAGCCCCATGAGCTTCATTGGAGGGTAGCCAAGCGGATCTTGCGGTATGTGCAAGGTACGAAACATTTTGGCATACACTATGTTGTAGATTATGAGCTAGATTTCATTAGTTTTACTGATTCCGGTTGGGCTGGTGATAGCATAGATCGGAATTCCACTTCTGGATATGTTTTCATGATTGGACATGGGCCTATTTTCTATTCAAGCAAAAAGCAAGCATCCATTGCACTTTCTTCAGTAGAGGCAGAGTATCGAGGGGCAATCAATGCCTGCATTCAGGTAGTTTGGTTGCAGGGTATTCTTTCCGAGTTTGATTTTGGTAGCACTACTTCGACTGTCCTATGTTGTGATAATAAAATTACTATTAAGATCTCCACCGATCCATTTCAGTGGTAGAGGACCAAACACATTGAGATTCATATGCACTACATTCGAGAGTTGGTGCATGATCGCACCATCATTCTGCAATATTGCCCTACTGATGAGCAAATTGCAGACATCTTCACCAAGAGCTTCATTGAGAAGAAGTTCTCTTACCTCCGTTCACTGTTGGGGGTGAGTTCCATCATGGTGGAGACATATTAAATCCATTTTTATATTTAGCTTGAAGGGGGGCTTTCTTTCCACTGGATTTTCCCTCTTTCCTCACTTAGCTTATTTCAGCATTTTTTTGGATTACTGTATTGGGGTGACCTTTGGTCTCAGTAACTAGGGCCCTACATTTTATTTTTTAAATCATAGTATATCTTGAGGGGGGTGTTAGGATATATCATCATTCACTTAAGTACTTTGCATGCATTGGATCCACCCGCATGCTGCCCAGTCACCAGTATGATGCCTCTAGCACCTAGTCCCTAGTTTTCCAACACTCGGGAGCTACTTTCCAATCTGATTTATCGCTCATATCCAATCATGCGCCCACTTCTCACCTTCCACTGTAGAAGGGCACCTTTACTCACCTACCAGTCCAGTTTACTTCAGTTAGCCACCAGTCTTTCCTTGATTTGAGGCTAGACTAACTCCTCACTACTGTTATCACTTCGATTGACCTTCGATGAGACATGACTACCTATTCTGAGTGCAGTTAACTCCTCATGCGCCCTCCACTAAGCCTCCATCCCTACATTAGTGCCATTTAGTTACACTTATTACACTCAGTTAGACTCAATTAGACTCAGTTAGACTCAGTTTGACACCTGTCTGACAGTGACTTGTGCATTGATGACCACCACTAATTGATGATGAGTACTCCTAGTTGGATCCAAGCTATGCCATGCAGTATATTCGAATGACCTCCTTGGCTAATTCGAATTGCTCACTCATTGTGATAGTATTGTATTGTAATTCTACCATTCTGGATTATAGAGCACTGATGCATCTCTTTTGCACATTTTTTACTCCAAATTGTTTTACATCTTTGTGATTGATATTCTTGTTCAATAGATCTGCTGCAACTAATTTTACACATCCAACAAGATTTCTATGTTCGAATCTGACTCGACAAGCTTAGCCTTCTATCCGATAGATCTCCTGTGCATGTCAAACCTACGATGGCGAGGAGAGTACAAATGAGAAGTTTACAAGTTTATGAGCAACACATTGCTAGCGAGTCAACACAGCATTCAAATTCATGGTGTTTAACAGAACTTGAGTATACGCAAGTGTTGGATTTCAATTAAAACTAATCTTTCAAAGACAAAAATAATGAAGAGGAGCATTTAAACAAAGTCACCATGTAGCAACTCAAAGATTGCAATTAAGCAGGCCCAAGCGATGCTAGCTAACACTTAACACTATCTCATCATCATGAGCCCAAATGTCCTACCGGTACTAATATATAGAAAACACAAACATGCGAAGCATTTCCACTGTGGGATAAGGTATTTTCTCAAAGCATTATTTAGATTTTGACAAGTTTAGATTTCTGGAAATCAAATGAAGACGAGGGAGGAGCCCTTTTACAACACAGAAAAATGACTAATAGGTCAGACTTCATGTGCGTGAGAAAAATGCATAGTGACTGCAGCGCAACTTTTTGGTGTGTAAATCAACTTGACAGGGATAAACAGAGAAAAAAAATTGTGCTTTCAAGCTCATGCGAGGTCTTTCTATTAAGGTAAAGAGCAAGGAGGCTCCCATTGGGTACAGGGCTCAAAAAAGACATGAAAACGAAAACAATTTAGGTGTTATGACGACGCGGGTTCGACTTTTAGAAAAACCCAATAAACAAATTTAAAGCTAACAATGAGCACTCAACTGGGTTTCCTACTAGAAAAAACCAAAGGAAGAAAATCAAGGACCTACCTGCCATTCTTAGAGCAGCTCGCTGCGGTTGATTTGCGCACCCTGGTTAGTGACACTCCAAAGTTTCCAATGAAAAACAACACTCTAGTTCTCGGCAAAGACGGAGAGGGAAAACCTTGTTTTACGTATATATAGCAGGAGCAATTAATTCCTACGAGATGGACAGTTGGGATACTAAGTGTGCATGGGGTTCAATGCAAAAAATCAATAAATCTGCATGGGGCTTAATTAAATTCCCCACCAACTTATCTGTTGTGCTTCCCAAAAAATTGGGTTGCACCATCGGTCGACGATTCAAACGCTAACTCCCATGCAATGGTCAAAGGAAGTAAGGTTAAACCTTGCGACTGGGCACTACAACGAGTGGTCGAATAATGGTTTGCGCTGCTTAAGCTAAAAAGATGTGCAACGGTCGGAAAAACTAATCCTAGAAGCTATGACCAGGAAGTGCGATAGAGACCACTTGGCTGAGTCCAAAGGATGGCGCAAAAAATGGTCAGAGAAGTTAAGGTCAAGACCTGCGCAACGGTCGGCGCATTTTAAACTAGACTTTAGCACTACTGTCGACGAAAATAGTAATGGGACTCTGTGCAATGGTCGGTGCATTTGGCTTTGAAATCTACGACCGATCGGTGTAATATGAACTTAACGAATGCAACGTTTGGAAAATATAAGGTTAAAATATGCGGTTGGTTGGCAATTTTAGCATTAAAAAATGCGCAACAGTTAGCAAATTTACCATTAAAATCTGTGACCAAAGCTGACCAAAAGGGAAAAATCCTTAGCATAAAAAACAAAACTTTGCTCAAGAAAGAGAAAAATTGAAGAGTTTAAAAAACAAGTTTCAAAGGACCAAAGGACTTCTTCGAAAAATAGAAGGGGGGCCCCATTATTTCCTAAGGGAATGATGGGGATTAGGTTACAGTAGCAACAAGTTTTTGGTAGTGCACTTAGAAACTATTATTTGTAGTCAAATTTGTTTTTCAAAGAGAAGTAAAACATTTACATAAATTCCTACATTATCATTCGTAGTGGTTTGGTATCCATTTGTTTCTTACTTAATTTCTTATGTTATTTTGAAAGGTTAGCAGCTCTATAAACATTGATGGAGCTAGTAATTCCTTGGAAAGTATTCATGTAGGGCTCCTCCTGAAGCCCTAACTAAATTATACTTCACATTTAACCATTTACTAATTATCAATATAAATTGTAGAACAAAACTGTGCATTTTATTTATAAAATAAAACTAATACTTACTTCCCACAACTTAATATTTTCAAATGAGGGTTTGCACATTAAATTATACATATTGCAAGTTCAATGTAAAGGACAAATGGAGATCACCCACTTCACTAAACCCAATAAAATCATTGCATAAATTTGCATACTAAAAAAATACTTAAAGAAAAGAAAAATATGTATGTGACAGTCGATCCAGTAGTTGAAGAAGTCACCAGAGGGGTTTCAGCTTAATCCGATCCAAGATTTCAACAATTTAATGAAGGAATCCTCGGTTGACCTCCCTAGCACACTAGGAGTAGTCTTCTTCCTCCCAATCCCTCGAGCTAATAGGGGGACACAAAGAACATACAATCCCCAAAACTCGGAAGAGACCTTCCAATCTCCAAAGTAATTCTCAACCAAACTCACATAGATCACACTTTTTATTAAATTTAAATTCTGGAATCCATCCAGCATTAGGGAGCAAGAGATCATTTCCTCTTCATTCTCTCTTTCTTAAATAGAAAATTCTTTGTCGAACTGTGTCGTCTCATGCAAAATTAATTAATTTATTTATTTTCTAATATTCATTCTTGTGCAACCATTTGTCACCTCCACACGAGGGTGCACATAAGTTCCACAATTTATGCTTATTTGTCTCTTTATTCTAAAATCACAATCCCTAAATCGGTGGGTGCATGTGGAGTTTAACTCAAAACATCTACCAATCTAGATTTGCTCCAAAATCAAATATATTTTATTTATTTATTTATGATATCTACTCAATGCATATATTCCTAAGTCAGTGGGTGCACATGATGTCTACCTCAAAATATCCCCCCCTTAATATTTGCTCAAATTTAAATACTTTTTCATTTAATCATTATGAAATTTAACTTTAACATATGCATAATTCAAATATGTGCCTAAATTTTTAGTGCAAGTATGCAAGTAGTTCCATCGCTTGTCGTTGTCTAGGTACCGTGTATATGGGTCCTTCCAAAAACTTCCTTATCCATGTCTTTGTGTGGGGAGTGTGATTTAGTGATTAGGAATCGTTACCGTAATCATCCGACTACATTTCTATGGAGACTAATGTCAATTGAGGAATAAGATATTCCTTATTGCGCACCCCTCAACACATTGTGTGCGACCAAATCGTTATGGCATGTACAACACACACTATCGGAGTGAGCTGATAAGACTTCTGACTCGTTCGTGGAATGCTATTTCAAATCCAATAGTCTTTCGTTGCACCCCTATGTATGTTTCCCATTCTTTACAACCCCCCTTTTATTCCATTTGAGAGTCAGTCGGTAATTCGTTTTACTTTCCACTTCACACACTCAAAGAGCATATTAGTAGCACCGCACCATATAAAGTATATCATCATGCATTATTCATCTTTATTCAATTCTACTTAAAGAACTGGAATTTAATCACATCTCTGGAATAAAAGCATCATTTTATTTCATTTATTCATACCATAATCTTTAATTCATATTTCTCAATCAATCGAGCATAATCATCATGTGTTTTTCAATCAGCAGTTTTTATTCAAATAATAAAGCATAACACATTTTTCAAGTTTAGTTAACCGGTTCACTTCAATACAAGTTCCCTCAAAGTCTAGTCAATCAACTATGTTAAAGGCAATCATTACAATTCATAATGGAAAGCAAGAAATTCCTAAAATTTGGAATGAGACAACCAAGCATATACGACATGACAAGTCTGGGAATTCAATAACCAGAGTGAATTCCATTGAATCAATTCCTATTGTAGTTTAAGCAACCAAGCATTTTGATGACCATGTTGTACATAAAATTGCATTGCTTGGATACGGCAAAATATTTGTATATTAATAATCTTCTATATTTTTCTATTTGTACATGACATTTGCAAATGCAGGAAAATGATTAGATGGTGTTGGAAAAAAAAATGCTTATTTCATTAAGCTTGGACATATTCTAGTCCAAGTCACTTTGAAAACGGGTAAAAAAAAACCTTTATGAACCCCAAAATCAAGTTTCTTAAATGCAAAATCTGGTTCCAAAAGTGTCGAATCGAGGTTCCAAAAGCATACTTTTTCTTTTGATATCGCCACTTTTGAAATTGGGTTTTGCGCTTTTCTGATATGATCAATATGATAATGGCACTTTTAGAACTTGATTTTCCCATTTGGAAGGCTACTTTTGACACTTCCAATACTTAAATTTGCAATTTTGAAAACCGATTTTGGCACATTCAAGATTTAATTTTGCACTTTCAAAAACAAAAATCGGCACTTTAAAAGTATTATAATCACAGTGCAATTGAACATACTAATACAAACAAACATTCAAGTGTATTATTTAACAAAATACTTTCATTTATTTCACAATTGGCCTAACATCACTCATGCCGTTCAGGCGCAACAAGCAAGGGCACAATTGATCTAACAAGAATGTGTCATTGACATCTTGGCAAGTATACATTTTTGTTATAATACAGTTCCCTTCCTGGTTACAAACACATTTTTCTTTCAAGTTATCTACAATCATTGTATTTTTGGCATCCCAACCATGGATCAAAATGTCCCAAAATTTGTTTAAAGGCTTGAGAAATACATAAGGAATTACATCACCATGATAACCCTCTCTGGCTATGCAAGAACAATATTCTTGTGTTAAAATTACTCTAAATTGTTCCCTTTCCAATCCTGTTCTTTCTAATAAAGTTGGCAAAAACTCGTCAACATTTTTTTGTTGTGTGGATGTCCATACCCCAACTTCAAATATACTAAAGCATTTTTCAAAAAATTCCCTAAATCCTGGACATACAAAATAATACTTTGTGGTTGATTCGATATCTGGTGTTCGTGGCAATTTGAATTTCTTTTTTTTATGAATTGCATGTAACAAAGCTCCATTCAAATCGAAAATAATCAATGGTTTACTAGTAACAAATCTTCTAGTATCTACAAACAAAAAACAACACACACAACCCAGTCAATATTAGATCGTGTAGTATTAATTAAGTAACATGTGATAACAAACTAACATGTATTAAAATAATGACATGTTGAAATACTTAGCTCAGTGTGATTTGTTGTCTCCGAAGGTATGACAACCTATTGTACATCAACGAGTTCTAGTTCATGAACCTCTGGACTATCCTACGCATTGTCGGTGGAAAATTATTGCCCCTCGTCCCCTTCTTGTTGCAACTACAAGTTTTAAATTCATTAAAATGATTAGAAATATATATATGTGTATAGTAAGGAAAAATAATTTTCAAACAACACTAAATTGTTAACAATTTACTTACCTGTGTAAAATACCTAGTAAATCTATCATCTGTCTGGACAGGACCAAAGTAGGGATCGCCTCATGTTGTGCATCGATGTGGCTCTTAGTTGTGATCATGATGTGTGGGTCTAGTGCCACTACTAGATGCTCCTCAGCCACTGGAAGGTGGTGGCTCTACCCCATCGGGAGGTGGTGTCTATAGTCCACCAATAGATGGTGGCTCTAATGGCCCTGCCTCGTACCTACCTTGAAGATACGTTCTATGGAGAAAAACCTGTTGTGCCAATAGTAGGAACGACTCCTACGTTTGTGGGACCAATTGATGTGCAGGCGGCACATCTGGATTGGGTAGCCTCCTGTGAGGTGGAGCTACTGGGCAATTGGGATCTATGTGCCTCACATTGGTACATTGTTGAGGAATCCCCATCCAAATGCCCTGGTACTCCAAGATATCAAAATAATTAACATGCTTACGCAAAACAAATTATGCGTACATATTTTTAAGAAAATATAACTGCATTTCCCTGTTGTTATGTGGTGGTAAATCAAATACCATGCACCATCAGTCCATCCAGTTATCTATGAATGGTTGATATATACACCACTCAATAGAAATATAATTTTTGTTTACATCCTAGATTTCACCCATCCGTGGATCTCTAAAAAGGGAAAATATATGTTGTTTTGTTATCTACAACTTCTTAACTTCCTTGTAAATAAGTCCATCGGCATATTGTTTCCTCTTTCTTCCTCTGTATGTGGCAATGTCTTGGAGTGCACCATTTGACCTACTAAATCTCTCTATCATTGCATCCAAATTGGATGCAAGCATACAATGCATACCATCAACAATAACAATTGAGGATCAGATGTTTGTGAGCCTCTAAATTTCTCTTGACTCCATTCCCCCTACCGACTCCATTTCACTTCCATTACTACCCTTATCTCCCCATTAATTTTCATTAGTGTTTTCCATCCACCGTCAAAGTCCCTCGTTCCCTTAAAACAGTAAAATATTCAATCTTATCCTTATTAATGATCCAAGTCGAACATGGCTTATCAACATTAAATGAAATTCATTTAAATTACCTTCCATTTGGTCACCTACACTTTTATCAACTTATTGGGATAAGGTTCATGCATGATTTTTTATTTAAGGGCACCCACACGAAGCTGGTACCCAAAAGGGCCGCAATAAGAGCACGCAAGTGGAAAAAAAAAGTGAACCGCATGCGCATCCAAATGCGCGCACGCGTCTTGGCTTCTGCAATGCTGAATGTCCACATGGTTGAGTTGACGTGGACAAAAGTTGTGTGCACACGTTATTAACGCGTACACACCCCTATCTTTTTTATATAAAAAAAACAAAGCACGGGTTTGTCATTTTCGACAAACCTGTGAGCGCAGAGTGGCCATCAAGCACCCCGCGTGCGCACTGAGCACCAAACGGCCTCCTCAACACCAATACTTCCAACCTCCACCACCCTACCGATGTTGCCTCCAGGTAGGTGGTCAACGAACAGTCTATTTGTTGTTTTGTTTTTTTTTTCGTTTTCGTTTTCAATTTTAATTTAAAAAAAAATTACAATCCATTAAAAAACCAAAAAAGAATCATTGCAGATTAACTACACCTAACAAGATGGCAAGCACACCTGAACCATCAGATAAAACCAATGAAACCGCACCATTAGAAGAGAACATTGGAACGGACAATGAACTGAATGAAAACCCCGAAGATCAATTACACCAATATTTAAATGAATTAAGGATATTAAGTGATAAATTGAAGAGCACCAAGGAACCCTCTCGGGTTTCCTTGGCTTCATCATTGCAAAACATCATTGAATCCATCAACATTTCCCATAGTGAGATCAAAAATCTGAGCCAATATAGGGCTCGAATGAGGGAACACTACTCCACTGGGATGTCCAAAGAACAGATTAAAGACCTCAACATCACCGAAGCCCAGTTGTACAGCAAGTTCATAGTTCCCTCGATAGGACAACCTCCCGATGTGAGGAAGAGACGGGTTTGCATGGACTAGTGTATTTACCAACCATGGAGAGATAACTAGAGAAAGGGATGGTTTATGGTGTTTGATAGGCCCCCATGAAAGAATTTGGAGATCCCACAGTATTTCCTTCAGATATTGTGGGCTGAGTTTTAGTTAGGCTACCATGTCAACTATTTTGACATCACTGAGTTTCAGGGTGCCGGTCTTGTCTTTGCCCAAGATTGACATCAGGCCCATTGCAACCCACTTAGAGGACTTCCTGCACCCAGGAGAGAGCCAAACCCCCCTCCTCAGCCACCTGGGTTTGGTAGCGGCCTAGATGAGAGTGATGACTCATTTAGATGTGCCACACATCATTTTCTTAGACATACCACATTTGTGGCTATGTCTTCACACATCCGAGAGGACATTGATTAGACAGACACAACTGCACGGTCTATGGGTGGTGGCCGAGACATGCCGGGTATAGGTGGAACCTAGGAGGGGCCTTCTAGTTCTACTGGAACAATGACACATCGTTGTTCTAACTGTGATCATTCCTGCCATAGTCCTACGCAGCAGCATGCCACAAAGAGCTACATGGAGCAGGTTAGCTATTGTTTTATTTAATGTTCAACTATTTGTTGTATTTTATTTGATATCGTATTGTTTAATATATCTAACTTTGAATTACACATTGTTGACTTTATTTGTTTTAATGTACAGTTACTCATGGCCAAGTCTCCACCCTCCAGGTGGGAGGACATTGGTTCCTTTGACCTAGACCGAGACATGGCAGCAGTACAGGAGATTGCGACACCATACACATAGGTAAATTCTTTACTCTGAATAATTAGATCTAGTTACGAGTAATTTGTGTTCAATAATTACAAATTAATTAGCATTGAGTAATTACCATATTATCATCATATTTTATAGTTGTGTTTATCATATTGTCTAAATTATTTGAGAGCTATAAATTCATATAATCCAACCAAAAAAAAATGAAACCTTATAAAACATGAAAACCTAAGAAAACTAGAAACATCTGTTCATGTTTAGTTTAGGCATCCTAGACCTCTAATGATTATAGAAATGGGAGAGAAATTTCAAAAATATGTCATTCTTACTTGATCAATGATGAGAGAAATTATCATCATCAATTTTCTCTAGGTGACATTGTTATCATTCTGTCCAACAACAATCTGTCCATAAGCTGATCATCTTCATTATGTTTGATATCATGTCCTCATTCTGTCCCCAAACATATCTTCATTTGTCCATGGTCATGCTGTCATTAATCTACCATTGTTGTTTCCTTAGTGAACCCCAAAAGATGCCCGCACCGCCCTTTCTGGATTCCAACACTTTTCCTCAACTCTTATCATCATGCCCACACATGTGTTGGGAGGGATGCCCGTGAGGGCTTGCAAACTTCTCCATGTCCTATTTACCACACTAGCTTCCAAGATGTTCGCACATCCCTTATGAATCATGCCCGCAAGCTCGTGCTTGCTTGGCATGTCTTTTCAATCCATGTTGTCCATCCATTCATTGTCCCATGATCTTTATGACCATGCTCGTCCTTGCCATTTTCCTCAATACTTGTGTTTTGCATGTCAAGTCCATCTTCTTGTCATTTGCATTGACCCTTCAAGCCATCCAATGCTTGCGTGCTCTTCATGTACTTGACCAATGCCATGCATGTTATTGATTCTTTTCCATTTGTCACCATGTCATCCAATTTATCTTTGCCATGTATTCTCCTTGTCCAAATCATCTTCAAATGACCACAGTATGGGTCATTTGACTCTTGGCTCAATAGGTGTGCCAATGGCTCCAATGCCCATCACTTTGTCCACCAAATAAACCTTTGCTGCCATGCCCTTATGCCATGTGCTCTTGAAGCTTAAAATTTTTCATTAACGTTGTCATCAATGATAATAATAGACAACCATATTCATCAATCTCTCCTCAATCTCCCAAAATCTTCACACATTGCTTCCTTAAAAATGAAACTTGTCTTATATTTATAGTTTTGTCTTCTATGAAACTTGTCTTCTATTTATAGTTTTATAATTAAGATGATTAAATAAATCAAATATGATTTATTTAGTTCTGGCCATGCCATGTCACCTTATTTAATTTTAATTTCATGCCATGTCACCTTCTATCCTTTCAGAATATTAAATGTGAGACACACATATGCCCTTAAGGTGCCCGCAGTGCACTCTTAAAAATGCCCATAGTGGGCTCTAGTTTGATGCCCGCAAGGGCCATCAACACATGCCTGTATTGGTCTTGGATTATGCACACAATGGTCTCATGTAAATGCCCGCAGGCCCTTATCAATATGCCCAGAATACACCACAAATGCCCGCAGTGGGTTCTTCAAAGAATGCCCACAGGGTCCTTTTGATTATGCCTGCAATGGTGCTTTGAAATTCCTGCAATTGGCCTTCCAAATGCCTGCACATCTTTCTTGTGCACCTCATCATCTTGTCTTTGTCCTCTAATCTTATGTTTTCAAATTCATCATCCTCCATGTCACCAAGTTATCAATCCTTCTTGTCACCAAGCATGTCTTCCTTGTCATATTCCATGTCATCAAACACCATGCTTGACAAGTCATCAAGCTTGCTTGCTTGTCACTTGTCTTTGTCTTGTCCTTAGGTTGCCATGTCCCTTTTCCATGCTTGTCATAAACACTTGTCATGCTTGCCATGTTTGATGCTTTCCATGTTTGTCATACTTGTCACCTTTGTCATTTGTCAAGCCATGTCACCATCTCCATTGTGCTTGCCATAATGTGTATGCTCCATATTCTTAACTCTTCCATGTCTTTGTCATTAATGTATTGTCATCAATGTCATTTTCAAGTCCTTGTCATCAATCCTTTGCCATGTCTCCACTTTGTCAAGTCTTCTACACTTGTCATGCTTGATTTCCACTTGTCAAGTCATCAAAGCTTGTCATGTTTACCATTTGTCCATTCAAGTCTTTTCCATGTCATCACTTTGACCTTTGTCATTAACGTGTTGTCATCAATGACAAATTTGGCCATCAAACACTTCAAGCATAAATTGTCAACCTTATTTTCCTAATTATCTTCAATGAATGACCACAGAATGGGTCATTTGTTCCTATCATTGGCCCAATCCATCGTGGTTCAAAGGAAATGATCCCCACAAGCATGTTCTTTACCAAGTCTTGAACAAATGGACTGCACCAATACAATACAATTTTTATATAATATGCAAATCCCATCAAACCACTATAATCTAACTTGAATCTAAATTAATTGCAGTCATGTTTTTAAGTATTATCATTGTCATTCTCATTGGAATTGTGTTTAATATTGTTAGTATTGTTTTTATAAATTCAATCTAAAAATTGTAGTGTTCGCATAGGTGTCTGCAGGCTCCAGCAACCAACCATCGCCACCGGGGATCAACATATCTTCATGTGTGTAGGTATCGTGTGTATTAAAGAATAAATTTAATTTCAAATATGATGACTTGTCTGTGTATATTTATATTTTTATATATTAAACTATGAGGTTATAAATGTGTATGCAGGTGCGAGCACCTCGGCCTGTGTTGACTCAAACCCAATCGATAGGGGTTCCCATCGCTGTCGACACCAACCCACCGTGATCTCCCTGAGGACCGGCCCAGACAGGTTTTACCCTACCCAGCAACACCTGCAGAGCAGATGAGGTCTCACCCAAGGTGATCAAGGGAGAGTGGAGGGAACCATGTTTCTGCCGAATGAAGGAGGATTATTGCGGCACTAATTACTCAACTTATCGCAACATCTAAACAGATCTATGCATTCAAGATAATCATCAATCGTATTCATAGCATTATTCATCAGAGACATTCATTGTGACAAGTATAAAAAGATTACGGTTTAGCAAGAAATCATCACAATATGCATTAACACAAAGAGTACACAGGGAATTTCACCAAACAGTTTCATCATGTTATATTCCTTCAGAACAAACCCTGATACACCATCCTTACAAAACCAGATCTCAGTGATATCTCTTGATCTCAGAACATATGCCAAAAGCACATTTGCCTCATCTCTTACGACCTACAACTTTTTGTCTATATATAGGCTTCCACCCTTACAATGCTTGTCCACTTACTAACAACTTCTTAACCGAATCCTGGACCAATGACCAAAAATCTAACTGACATGGTCCAAATGACATAGAAACCTGCTTATTGCAGTATAATTAGCTCAAAATTACATCTGATATGGTCCAATGACCCAAAAACTCGCCTACTGTGGTACAAACGACTCAAAAAATACATAAAATAATGCATCCTTCTTCCTTCCGCAACCTATTCTGACGTGTCGCACCATCGGCAATGCTACGATTCTTCCTTACCAAACCGCCTGCCAACAGGCCCCCAACACAATCTTGTGGCTCACACTCGAGCCACGTCAGCTGGACATGGTGTATTCTGTGGTCTTCACTTTACTATGGCAGAACTATAGTTCTGCAACTGTTCTTGCTATCTGGATCGTGTGGTGTTTTCCTGCTCCTTCTGCTATACTGATCATTTGCTCATTGTCATGTACTTCTTGCCCAAACATGGACTTGTCCCGGCTTACTGTCATGGACCTTGCAAACTCATCCTCCAGTCTCGAGAGACCGATTGTAGACGGAGAGGAATTTTTCGAGCAATGCCAGGGTGTAAAACAGGCTAGTGGTTCTGACACATTTTTTTTGCACCAGTAACCACATGTTACAGGGACCCAGGGGCTATGACCCCCCCCTTTTGTGTGGTCATAGGTACCATGAGACTTTGAACCATCACAAACTTCCTAGACATCTCGGATGAGACTTCGTGCTTGTAACCCTTGAATGCCCGAGGCACAACTTGCTCCAACCGCTCATGTACACTCGTGGTTTGGGCCCTCAGCGCACCCGGTGTGCTACCACATGAAATGAAATGGATCATTTCCACAAAATCCTTGGAATTCCTAACTTAGCTAGATGCCTAACCCTCTCGTAACATAACCCCTCTTGACTGGAACAACCTCTGTGCTCTTACTATCCTCGGGTCCCTATATTTATACATCGTATTCGGCCATTCGTCTACCTCGTCAATCCTGTGCACCATCTGCTCACGTTCCAGGGTAATCATAATATTTTGCTACTCCATGTGAGTATTAGCTGGAATTCTAAGGTGGGCGGAGCAATCATACTCCCGCCTATTGCCCTGTGTGAAAAAATGTGCAAAGCATCATCCCCCAGACCCTTTGGCCATGCTGCCATGGTGGATGCCTCGTGCCAACCATGCAAATTGTCCCTCGAGGTGCCATCGGCCATGCTACCTCAGTGGATTCCTCATCCCAACCATGCAAACCGTCCCTCAAGGTGCCATCGGCTAGGCTGCCTCGGTGTACTCCTTATTCCAAACATGCATTCTTCTGGCACAATCTAAATCGACTAACGATCATATCTTCAAAAAAGGAAAAAAGTCCCATCTACATAATGATTTTTTATGTGACCTAGTTGCAACGCTGCCACTTGTCGCGGACCACTCCTAACGTGAGACATAAGCCTTTCTGTTTCCGCATTCCGTCCCTGTTGGTGCACCACCCTGCCACCAATCAATCACACTTTTTTTTTTCCCGATGCGACTGAGGCATCGTGTTGTTCCAAGCCCGACTGATAGGGCTTCAACCTGCTACCATTAATCAACTTGGGGAGCATCACCCCATCCAACTACTACAACTGTACCGCTCCTCCTGAAGTTTTGCTACTAATGCGATACAGACCAAGCCAATGCATCTGCAATTTTCCTGGATGTTTCATAAACTTGTTGTCATACAACACCAAATCACCCTGTTGAAACTATTTGTTCTTGATGTGGCGATCATGCCAAGCCTTATGGCGATCCTTCTCCACACCCTGATGGAAACCAGCTATAAAGCGATCTTCCTCCAGCTGGATTAACTATGTGAGATGTTCCTCTAATGCTGCCGCAACATCCATACCAGTTGTTTCCACTATGCGCAGACTCAGAATGATATACTCCATAGGCATAACCGCTTCTTGCCCATACACTAGCTTGAATGGTGTCTTCCCTGTCATCCTTTTACATGTGGTGCGATAGGGCCACAATACTGCTGGTACTTTTAGCTCCCAGTCATCGTGGTTCACATTGCACACCTTTATCAGCGCATGCTCCAATATCTTATTGAAAGCCTCCACCGTGTCGTTCGCCTACGGATAATAGGGTGTACTCTTCTTATGCTGTATCTGCAACTCCTCTGCCAATGCGCTGATGGTGCGATTAAGAAAGTGGCTTCCTTGATCACTCAACAATATCTTGGGGTAGACAAAGAGCGTGACAATGTGGTCAAAGAGAAACCGTGCAGCTGTGGCCATGGAACAATCAATGACTGGTGCAGCTTCCACCCATCTTGTCAAGTAATATATCACCGTGATGATATACCTAGCACCAGTGCACTTACTCGGTGGATTGATAGGTCCCACAAAGTCTACCACCCATTTTTCGAATGGCTGCAATGTCAACTAAGGCATCAACGACATCTCCTCCCTCATGGATGGCTTCTCGGTTCTCTGACAAACGTCACAAGACCGTGCATAATCTGTCACAGGACTGTGCAGCGTAGGCCACCAGAGCCCTGCTCGAAGCACCTTCCTTGCTATCGTGCGACCACCATAGTGTCCTCTAGCCACTCCTGCATGTGCTTCAGAAAAATCTGCTCTTGCTCATGTGGCAAGACACATCATTGATGTTATCGGACAATCCATTTGAGCGGACGCGAGCCAGATCTCCCTAGCTCAATGTGAGTCTAGAACAAATAGAATAGACTACAAATGGATTTCCTAGATCCACTTAAGGATCAAGTGCTAGATTTCGTACCTTTTACTTCACAATCCTTTCTCCTGAATGTTGCTCCACGTCCCGCAGTCATCATATCTCAGCTGCAAGACCTGTCAAGACACAAGAACAAACACGAGCGAGTAAAGAGCATCTATACAATAAGAGATCTAAGTAAACAGTTAAGCAAGTGAACTACTCAATATCATTACACATCAACAATATTGGTGGAAAGCATTTGTATTACTGTAAATAGCGAAATACATGGTAGAGACATATAAATACAACCAAGGCTTAACGTTGCAACCCTTCTCCATCCAAGCCATTTGTCATTCCTTCCCAAGGAAGCTTGAGTCTCTCAAGGATGAGTAGATATCTCTCAAGATTTATTTCACCAACATGTAGACACCATAGATTTCCTCCCTTTGGAGAGGGGTAGAGCTTCACTTAAATAGGACTCAGTGGATGGGGTATGGATAGGATAGGTTGAGATATGGTAGGAGAGAGATAGGGGATCCTTCCAATAGGTTAGGAACCGAAGGCCAGCTCCCCCAACAGATCAAGGATAGGGATCTAAGTCAGCAAGCTTCAAGAAGGAGCTCGAATAAGCTATTTTTTCCTTCTAACTGACTTCGTCACACCCTGTAATGGAGCAAGGTGCGACGTCGCATGTTGCAGCAGAGCAACCTACGATGACCTCTCAAAACCTAGTACAACTGGGTACAAATCCTTCTAGGTTAATCACTCAATCAGGGTTACTCCAGGGGTGTTTACACTGAATCTCATGATGGGAATATTTTAGGTGTAACAGAATGCCCCCCAAAGCATGAAGCTGTTGAAAGATTGGACAGGTGAAATGATTTAATAAAAGGAATGGCAATGGACTTGTTGGACGAAGGACGTTGCTGCAGTACAACTAACTCTAAACTGATAATCTCATATGATGTACAACATGGCTTCCGACCAATACAATGAAGATCCATGGTAGTAATGACCGACTGAACATAATCATGACTACTAGACACAAGCGTAGATCCATGATGAGATGATAACATAGCCATGGCTAATATAAATGTGGATCCGTGTAATATGACTCAATAAAAAATCCATCGCAACCTAGGTAAAACATGACTTCCCAAGGTCTTCAAGCTGAACCAGCAATGATACGAATCTATCCATGTGATTACAAATGTCTTGACATCGAACATTGTAGAAACCACTTGATTACCAGTCATTGGTGTAAACCGTTAACAAGTGCGAGGGAGATCACCATTGATGTCAATGATTCCCAAGGTATCACAGTACATATCATCAAGCATGAATAAATGAGTTGAAGTCGAATGCAAGATGAAATCTTTCAATCAAGAGCCAATGATGTAAACTCATGTTGAAAGCGAGGTAACCTGCCATTGAGGCATGCAGGGCTAAGGTACTTGGATGGTTTCTAGATTAAATCTTTGGATGATGTGTTGAAGTTGACAAAGATGAATCCATCAAAGTAGGGCCATGATGATTCCCCCATCATCGATATGAAACTTGACAAAAGATGTGTAGATTGGATCGGATGGTACAGTAACATGCAAGACTGACTCAGAGTAGATCGACATGATTGAAGGTGTACTGATTGCAAATAGACAAATAGTGAAAAATGTTCTTGAACATGGGCATGGCATGACTTAGCAGTATTGACATGACAAGAATGCTACCAACCCCTAATGAAACTGATGGTGGAAGCATTCTTTAGTTAATCCAAAGGAATGATGTGACTCATGGAATTGACAAGACTCGAGGACAAATAGATTATCCAAGTACTGTATGCAAATGAAAATGAGTTCCATGTTCAAGAATGACCATGTACTGCCACTGACAAAGGTGTAAATACAAAAGCTTTCATTTTTACCCATCATGAATGGTGAGTGCCTCATGTGTTTTTCATGAGCTTGATGAGGGTAACCACATGCTCGGTCTAGCTCATCTCATAGATGAGTCCAATCCCAAATATTTTCTGAACCTAGGATAGGAGGGGTTTGTCCCATGGCGGGCCCTTCAATGTGAGAGTTTAACGAGTCCATAGAAGGTAAACTCGGCCGTCATTTCATGTTTAGAGAGTCTAAAAAGAAATAAAGAAGACTCCAATGGTCCTTTTTTCGTAAAGTTAGCCTCATCGCCCGAAAAAGGGTAAAACAACGCAGGAGAGGACTCTTCCAGTCATGATTGGCTGGAGTATACCTTTTTCGTAATTAGTGCCCCCTAGTCTGAAAAAGGGGTAAATTATCACTAGGAAGATGACCATTCAAATTCTTTTACAAGTGTGAATGCGACAAGCTCGCTTGGCAATCTTTTTGTTTTTTGAGAGCTTGAAAATACCTTAATGGTAGACTCCGGGGGGTATCCTTTTCTGTGGGAGTTTAACGAGCCCGGAAAAGTGATAAATTGCAACTCTGTACTTATTCTCATAGTTTCAAGAGCACAAGAACAAACAAAGAGTAAGCTCATCATCACACAACAATTACAATCTAACTGTTGCAAAAATAATGAAAATACATTCAAAGGAGTGTTCATACCTGAAATGGGCGTTGTGACACGAGAAACGACACGAAAGACCACTTATAGCTCCTGCATACTTGGAAACTAGGTCAAATAGTTTGGCAATATCCCAAATATGATCAAAAGTGGTTGAAACTATGGTAAATGACCCAAAAGCATCAAAATATTTGAATAGGAATATTCTATTTAATTTATAAATAGAAAACTGGGCCAAAAATAGTTACCATTGTTTCATTTGCCAATTTGGGAGGAGAAGTACCGATTTGGAGCCAAAACTTCCTTTGCCGATTCCGGGAGCTACGATTTGCCATTTCACCCACCGTCTGGAGCAGGTAAGCCTAAAATTCATCCAGCAACTTTCTAGTGGATTAGATTTTGATTTTAAGTTCAATTTTTTGGTTTTTTGATGAATTCATGGAGGGCTATTACATTCATGGATCGTCGTAGTTTGACCTTTCGGGAACTGCAACGAGACCGACTCATCGCAAATTCCAAATGAGTGGAGTGAGACGTCATCTCACTATCTGCAAAAGTACAGTGCAACGGTGGAGATGCACTTTCCAAACATCGAATTAAACTGAAAAAGGGAACTTGCTCTGGTTGAAGTAGGATCTAACAATGTTTAAATGCCCCTTTTGGAAGGTTGCTAGCAAGAAATCATGCTTTTAGAGTGGCAGAAAAGAGAACATGAGGTAGAAGACGTAGAAGTTTCCAATGATCCAAAGTGCATGAATGCCTTGAGAAACTATGGTTTGCTCAAGTTCTTTGAGATTCAGGGGATGAGGTCCCAAATCCCGCTACTGTCACACATGTTCCAGTGTTGGGATGTGGCCCTACAACACTTTGTGATCGGTGAGCATATTCTCACCATAGATGTGGAGGACATCTATTTTCTTACAGGTTTGTCTCGGAGAGGGGACATTGTAGCTCTCACCGAAACATGGGCTAGTGACCGCACTGTCGATGACATGGTGTCACAACATTGTACTGCTCTTGCTCAATCTTCCAGTGGGAAGATTCCTATTAGGGATGTTGTGAGCCGCCCACTACATACCATATTATTCACTATCACTAGAGTGGCGCGGAGCCAAGCCCCACACATGACCACTCGGACTCAGATGCTTTATGCCGAGGACTGTATGTCCCCCGGGATCTTCAACTGGTGCAAGGGTCTCCTCGCAAACCTCCGAGCTCAGCTGACCAAGTGTCGGCGGGGAGAGCTCAAGCAGTTTGGTTATGGATCGATTGTGGTATCATTCCTCTTGGAGTAGATCCCTCACTTGAGTCCACAGGTACGACTAGATGATAGGGAGCCTAGGGATCCTCACATGCTCAGATGGGCAGAGGTGATGGCCCACCATGGCGGGGGTCCTATCATCAGCTTTGGTGTCGAGCTCTTCAGCTGGCTAGAAGGCCAGTTACTCATGGTTGAGGACTACCCGTACGGTGGTATGGATTTCAGAGAGGATCCTGACTTGGTGCTGCCCGAGGGTGCAGCATGGGGAGACATGGGTAAGAACAAAACCTTTGTACTTTTTAGTTTTCCATATTTATGATTTTTTTTATGTAGTGTTCACAAGTATATGACATGTGTGTGTAGATGTGGGTCCCATACAGCCGGTAGGAGTCTCTCTTCTGGCGATGAGAGATAGAGGTGGGTAAGTAGTTGTGCCCCCAGTTGTTCATGCTGCCATCGTGGAGATGGAGGAGGTGTACAGGAACCTGTCCCAGCTAACAGTAGATGTTCCTAAGCCAGCAGTGGATGACTTACTGAGACCTATGCAGAGGTTTGGAGTTGGAGCGTTAGTATGCTTCAATTCCTTACTCCGCAAGGTGGCAAGGACTGTGGATTGCTTCCTCATTGAGCGATAGAGAGCTGTGCGTCGCAGGGGTGTACGGACTAGGTGTCAGGTCTAATGAAATTATTATACTTGTACTGAGAGCTTAGAGGTTTCATATTTTGTACCACTTAAAGTTACGACACTTCATATTTTTGTAGAGACTCACTCAAAGCCTTCGTGCTTCATATTTTTGTACCAGCACTACTTTTGATGATATATATATATGTAGACATTCTCGACGATTTATACATTATGTGTTTTAAAATGATGAGTGATGTGATCTTGTTCATATGTTTTCTTTTATACAGTACATTATTTACATGTTGTGAATGCTTTTACATATTATGAGTGTTATGTGTGTGCAATCTACCAACCCAAAATGATGTTGGCCATCGAGTCAGCAACCGTGTTTAACTCTCGTGGAATGTGCAGGTAATGAATGGATTCAAATTACCTTTCCAGCAGATGCACTCATCTAAAGAGACGGAGTAGAGTAGGATCACAGATAGCATAGACCTGGTTAAGATGGGAAACCACTAATTGAGAATCCATGTGGATGACAATGTGGTTCATACCTAGGGAAATAACATTAGTTAGGGTTCCAATTACCACCTGATACTCTGCAGCATTATTGGTTGTAAATCCAAGGCAACTCCCTCCCGAGCTAATGAGATCACCTATTCGTGAATATAGTACCCAGGATGTCGAGGCAAGGTTACGGGTATGCTGGCTGGTGCCATCTGTGAATCCATAGCATGTTGCCATCTGCACACGCAGACAAAACATGTTATAAGAAGCGGAAACAAGATCTAAAGACACTAAAAAATAAACGCATCACACCACACAAAAACACAAAAAAATGCCATGTACAGTATATATAAGAAAATCTATGCATGACAGGTTAAGGCATAGTAACTCTTTAGGTAAATCCCATTACGGTGTTCACCTAAAGAGATTCTGTCATAATCTTCAAGCTCGTAAGCTCCCTTTTCCAAACCACGTTTGACAATATATGGTTCGTGCCACATAGACTCAAACTTTCCTACTCCTAGTTTATCATGCTTTTGGTCGTATGTGAGGACCAGGTCACCCTTGTTGAAGATATGAGGTTCAACTGACTTGTCGTATTGAGCTTTGATGCGTTTCTTATGTGCTTCATTAACAAGAACAACATCTCGAAAGGACTCGTCAAGTTTTGCGAAGTGCAGGAGACGTTCTTCCTCGGCAGTAGTGTTAGGAAGAAGTTCGACAGTGAGTTGTAGAGATAGTATTTCGCACTTTATAGGTAGGACAGCCTCCAATCCATACATCAATTGGAAAGGAGTGAAACCTGTAGTGGTTTTAATGGACGTTCTGTAGGCCCATAATGCTGAAAAGAGCATATTATGCCAGTTGGACTTATGCGTACCTACCATCCTTTGGACCATAGTTTTCAAGACTTTGTTAATGGCCTCGACCTGTCCATTGGACTGCAGGTAGTAGGGTGTTGAATTTTCATGGTGAAAACCCAACCTATTGCTCAGTTCATCAACCATGTGGTTCTGAAAATGAGAACCATGATCGGTAACAATCGCCTGAGGAACTCCAAACCACGCTATTACATGATTGTGCTCAACTTCTGCATCAGGACGGGGAAGGTCACAAATAAGCTCAGCAAACACCAAAGACTTTTTAGACTTAGCTTTCTCAAAAATAAGGTTGAATTCTTGTAGTATCACAATCCAGCGTGAGTACTTGCCCCCAAGCACCTAACGTGTCAGTACGTGGTACATGGGGTTCGATTCTGCGATGATGGTGGTGGTGCAAAGCAAGATATAGTGGCAGAATGTTTGGACAGCGATGACTTCCGCGAGAGCAACCTTCTCGACATGTGAATATCTAGTTTCAACGTCAATGAGACACTTACTCGCATAGTATATTACATGTTCCTGGGCATTTGGATCCTCCTGTACCAGAACCATGGCGATAGTGGTAGCAGAAGCGACGAGATACAGAATGTAATATCGGTAATAGTTTGGCGGTTGGAGCACGGGAGCATGCGTGATGGCATTTTTAATGCTGTCGAAGGATTTTTGAGCTTGATCATCCCAAATAAATGGGACGTACTTCTTAAGCAATTTCATATATCCCTGAGTCTTCTCTGTGAAGTTACAAACAAAACGCCTTAAATAAGTCACCTTCCCTTGGAGACTTTGAAGTTGTGTCACATCAGTTGGAGGTGGTAGGTTGATGATGGCCTCCACCTTTAAGGGATCAATGAAGATCCCATCCTTTGAGACAATAAATCCTAAGAGGCGTCTGGACTCAATGCAAAAGATACACTTATGAGGATTCAGACGAATATTGTACCGTCTACATCTGAGGAAAATGGCCGTCAGATGATCGATGTGGAACTCACACTGCTTTGAATGAGCAGGGAGATCCTCCAGGTAAGGTTCCACAAATTCCTTAATGTCATGGAAAGCATATGACATGGCCCGCTAGAATGTGGAGCCAATGTTTTTAAGGCCAAACGGGAGTTTGCGATATGCAAACGTCCCCCAAGAACAGATGAAAGCCATCTTATGTTGGTCGGCTGGGTTGATCTCAATCTGGTTGTAACCAGAAAATCCATCCATGAATGAAAAGATGGCTCTTCCGGCACAATTATCGATAATCTAGTCAATGAATGGGGTCGGGTAATTGTCCTTCGGACAAGCCTTATTAAGGTCCCAATAATCGACACAGACACGAATGGTACCCTTCTTTTTGTTCACAAGGACGACGTTTGAGACCCAATCCGTCAACAGGATAGGATAGATGAAACTAGGCTTCAAGAGATTTTCAATCTCTGCCTTGATCGTTGCAGTCTTCCGGGGGTGTATGAGTCACAACTTTTGATGCAAAGGTTTGATGTTGGGATAGGTTTTTATTTCATGAGAAACAATCACGGGGTCTATCCCAGGCATCTCCTGATAGGACCAAGAGAACACATCTCGAAATCGCTTGAATAAGGTCGTAGCAATAGTTATTTCTTCAGGGGAACACTTCTTACCTATGTGAATATGTTCCACTACACCAGGTTTTACCGAAATGTCTACTGGGGTGGTAGGCTCCATGTTGGCCAAGTTGCCCTCAATGTCTGACAGACATGTGAGTATGGGGGAATGAGGGAATGGGTAGATATCCGATGAAAAGATGGTATTAATGTTGTCCTCTATGTATTCCAAATGAGGAAGAAAAGATGACCTATGGTGGAGGTCATCCCACGGGCCATCATCAACATTCATAACTTCCATGATGGACTCGTCTGAATGAAAAGTCCGAAGTAAGAGATCAGGTAGAGATGATTCCCATTGCAAAGAACAGGATGGGGAGGCCACAGTCAAGTGGTCCTCCGGTGTCGATTGGATGGCCTCGTAAATGCGTTCAACGGGTGAAAGAGGCATTGTGTTTCCAATCAGGTGTGTTGTGGATTCGTCCGGTACAAGCCAAGTATCAGTGGAGTGAGATGAAATCTTTGTGGAGATCATGTTCACCGAGGTACCATGATTAGGGGGGTCTGAAATTGGAAAAAGTCCCATGAGAGATGAATCTTTCAAAAGGCCAGCCCCTATACTCTCATACTGTTTTGACGTTTGTCCAATGGAAGGAACATGGTCACCAGGATGAGTAGTAGTGTCCGGTGTGCAAAAATATAACTGGTCAACAGTAAAAATTTGTCCTTGATGGGGGAATTGTACTATGCAGAAGACTGAAGAGGCTACTGCCTGCATGGCATAAAACCAATTGCGACTAAGCAAGAGATTATAATATATCAGGGCTGAGACCGCTTCCACATTGATGGTTACGGTCTTTCCGCCCAACTCAACTGCGAGAGCTTGTAGGAGCCCATGTGGTTGAAAGCCACGTCCGTCGAATGCTTTCAACATTGTAGGGGAACGATTCAATTCGAGAGAGCCGATGGCTCTCCAATAGGCGATCGACATGACAGAAGTAGAGGTGCCTTCATCCAAAAGGGTATTATGGACAATTTTCCTAGCAATGTTTGCAGCTAATTGGAATGCGAGCTGGTGGGAAAGCCTCGGCTTGAAGTAGTCAAGTCAGAACATGATGGTATTCGAAGAATCAGGGTCGACCGCACCGATTGCTGCAAGGAGAATTTTGCATTGGTTAGGACAACTCTGCAAAACTTCCAGGGTGGACATGGTGCAAGGGGCTTGGGCCAAGTCCTCGACGATATTGTAATTCTGTGTTGCCCGAGCATTAGGATTGAAAATAGCTTTTTGAATCGTACTCTTGGGCAGTCGCAATATCAAATCTAAGGACAACTTCTCAATGGTGAGAAAAGATGATGGTACAGTGACATTAGGTAAGGAGTTGGAATTTTTTTCAGTATTGCTTCCAGAAGGTTCCTTCGAAGGGACTGAGTCATAAGATTGTGAGCGAGTGTTCAAATTGATCGTTTCGTTACGCACCTGAGAACATGCGCGATATTGGATGGTTCCCCCTGGGCTGGGGGGGTTGAGCAATCATCTGCAGGTTTTGAGTGGGAAATGGGTCATTGAGGACTGCGGGAGTTGGTTTACCCCTAAGAAACTTTTGGACTTCGTCTCTATGGGGACACTCTTTAGAAAAGTGATCGTCTCCGCACAATAAACAAGGATACTTTAGTTTCCATTTCTGTTTGGTATCATCAGGAGTTCTCTTTTGTTCCTGCTGGGAAGAAGACTTATTAGGTTTTCCCTTGTTCTTCTTCTTGCCGCCAGACATCTGAGATGAAGCTGATTGGACATAATTCACCTCTTTAGTTACAGCAGGAGCGGTCGATTTGGTGGCGTTGTGGCCATCCTGAGCTGGTAATGGGGAGGAACCATGAAGGTTGGATGATCCAAAACTATTAGAAGCAAGATGGGTGTTAAGGGATCCAATGATGCCATCAGTTTGGGGTCCCTTCGGAGGTTTCATGGGGTCATAAGTGTCATGGGGTGCATCAGGAAGAATCTCAAACAATGTGCCTAATTGAGCGTAGACCAAGTCTAGGTAATGGGAAAGAGCGATAGCTTGTTGTTCAGTGATGACACTGCCCATAGCAACATCTTGAGCTATGTGAGGGATGAGAGACTTTGTAAACCAATCTGCAAGGAGTTGGTTTGGAATGGGAGCCTTAATCAAACATCTTCTCCTTCGTCACTCATGTATATGAGTAGAGATATGAGTAGCGGTATTCTGGTGGAGAGAGGTGAGAAGGTCTATACCAGTCTGGTACCGTATAGACAGTTGGAAGTGGGTCAAAAAGTTCATAGCAAGAGAATCGAAATCGTGAAGAGAATGAGGTGGTAATTCACTATACCACTTTGCAACTAAACCAGTGAGTGTCTGTTGAAATAATCTCAGACAGATCGAGTTGTCCATCAGAGAGTTGGATGAACACCACAAATGGTATGTCATCACATGATGTTTAGGATCCTCGTCTGGCTTGCCGTCAAACTTGGGGATATCCGATGGAAGTTTCACCGGAATTGGAGGCCAGTTAGTGCCATGGTAAATGGGGTTGTTTGTCAGTCGAGTTAGATCAGGTAGGTCCAAAGTAGCCAAAAAGGGCAGCTGTTGATTAGCCTACAGGTACTGGTAGTACTGATAAGGAATGTAAGGACCAATAGGACCTCGTATCGACTAATTAAAGGGTGACCATGGAGGAAACTGACCATAGGGGGTGTGCCACCCGAACCATAAGGGGGTCCGCCACCATAAGGTGGTCCATTCCAATAAGGTGGGGTTCCACCTCCACCACCGGGGGGAGGTGAAAGTCCGCTGCCACTGCTGGGGGGAGGTGGGGGTCCATAACCATAATAAGGTGGTCCATCACCGCCTCCACGTAGAGGGGGTGGTGGGCCACCTCCGCTGCTAGAAGGGTGGGGGCCCCCATCACCTACACCGCTGAAAGGATAAGGGTATCCACCACCACCACCACCATAATAATTAGATCTGCCACCGCCTCTTCCTGAAGGACGTGGTGGACCACATCCACTGCCTAAAGGGAAATGTCCTCCCCCACCATAATAAGGTTGTCCTCCACCTCCTCTACCAGGGAGGGGTGGTGGACCATTCCCGCCACCACTGGAATGGTGGGGGGCGTTATTGGTAGGATGATTTGGACCTCCACCAAGGGGGAGGGGTCCGCCTCCTCCAAAATTAGGTGGGGGGCCGCCGCCTCTGGCAGGAGGCAGGGGAGGGATGATAATGGGTGGTGGTGCTTGAGGGATAGTTGGTTGGGGTCCATGTTGTAAAATAGGCTGTTCCCCCATAGAGTGTAAGGATTTCTGGGATGAATTATTCCATGTGGTATGTTTTCGGGATTAGGTTGACTCGGCATAGGGTTAAAGGAAGCTGGATACGCTTGACTCTATGAGGGTTGAGTTACATTGGTTGGCCCCCCAACATGAGATAATCCCATGGTGGAGGGTCTAGCAGGTTGGGAAGGTCCAACGGGAGGTCCGTTGGGGATTCCACCGCCAATGTTTTGGTTAGGAAACGGGGGTTTCCCTCTAGCCACAATAGGCTAACAACTAAACAAAGGTTGAACTAACATAGGTTGTTGGCTAGCTACCATAGTAATAACGTTACCAATAAGATAATCCGGGGGAATGGAGTACCCTCCCCTCGAATTTTGAGGTGGGGGAGGAACTGGTAAAGTGACTGTAGTAGTAACTGGTGTGTTGGACTGTTGTCCTTCAACTGGTTGGTTCACTTGAAGTGCAAGACTGGACTCTTGCGAGGGTTGACCAGTCTCATTAATGGTCAGGTTGTGGAGAGGTGGTTTGGGTGAACCAAAAGATATCAGATGAACTGGGATCGGTTGGTCGCCGAAGCTTATTTGAAAGTTTCGACGTCGAAAATCCTCACCCATGGCACGTAAACGAGCCAACTGCTCGCGACAAGGTGTCAAGCTGTTGTCAGGACTAGCTTGACTGGGTGGGGGTGCAATGGAAAAATGGGCCACTGGGTGACCGGTAGAAGATGTCTAATAAGCTTCTAAAGGACCAACAACTGCTATGGGATCATCCTGGGTTTGGTTTATCCATTCCAATGAACCAGGTTCTCCCGGTGCGATGGGAGATAGGTCTTGTGAAGTGGGGATATGTGCTTCTTCATCCAGCGAGGGATGAGAGGCAGGTGAATATGGAGGAGTATGTGGAAACAAATGTCCTCCAATATTCAAAGTGGGGTTTTCCACTTCTTGTGACCCGACCCTGGCTTGAGGATCCATCCTTTCCCTCGAAATTACCTCCTGGTTAAAGGGATATTTGGGTGGTAAGTTTTGGATTCTACAGGACCTTCTCCAAGGAAAGTCAGCCAGAGTGACTGAAATAAAAAATTTCTCCTAAGGAAAACTAAAAGAAAAGTAGACCAGAAAAAACCCTACACAAACTAAGGCAACAAGCAAACTTATGTGATAGAGTGGATTCAAAGTCTAGAACATCACAGGATTATCAAGGCATCGCAAACAACTATATACTGCAGGGTCCAACAATATGACATGACAAGGAGGATTGGGACCGTACCCTTGCCTGCATACCGGATTACCTGGACAGTACATGTGTGCTAATTGTTACACAGAAATATTCCACCCTGTGAACATCAGCATTCTTTGGCCTGTAGGATCCATCTCAGTGACTCAAATCCATTTTTATCCTTCAGTGATACCATCTTGCCCTATTTTTATTCCTACCTGCATGTTGCATCACTATAGCATGCGTACCCACGACTTGCATCACTATAGCCTGCGGGTATCAAGTAAAATGGTAAAAACCACTATTAATTACTTTTTACTCCCAAAAAGCGGTCATTGGGTGACCTTTGGTTCTCCATCTGCCTGAGTAACATCTCGATGTGTCCTTTCACCTACCTTTGAGACGACTATATATTGAGCACATATGGCTTATGGACGGGGGGAAGAAGAGAATAGTAAAGGAACTCTAGTGGATTTTTTCCCTATCTTGAGTCTACACTCATTGATCCTTGTAGTTGTGAACATCTTATGTTCACCTTCCAAACTCGTTCTAGTTTGAGTTTTCCATTCATGGAGGATTGAAGTGGTGGAGGCACAAGTGGATTGATCTAGATCTTGGTTCAGATTGGTTGCCAGCAAGAGGTCGTATCACTTTGTACTTCTTCTTGTTCATTAATAGAAATACTCATATTCTCATCCATTCATGGTGTGAATGTCATTTATGATACATTGGGTTACATTTGCTTATGATATTATGGACCATTGTTATTGATAATGTTAATGTCAATTATATATTATATGTACTTGTTGGATATTGTTTGTTAAGACTAATTTGCAGATTACAAGTGCATGGATTGAAAGCTCCAACGGGGATCTACATCAAACGTTGGATCGAGGTTGGTTACATTTCTCCATTATCTTAACATTGTCATTTATAATAGCATTGCTTTGACAATTGAGTAGATTTCAGGTAGTCATCTGTCTATTGTGGTATTCCCAAGCCATAGTGAGTTTTCTCCAATATAGAAATGGCGACTCCGCTAGGGAAAACATCCATGTTTGGGAATTTTTTTAAGAATTAGCCCATAATTAGAGTTGTTGTTTATCGAAGCTCTATGTCAATGATTGGCCGTTAAGATACACTGTAGAAAACTTTCTTTTTCTGAGCCTCTGGACTCTTTGTTTGCTCATTTTCCTTTCCTCACCCGCGGGCTAGCTTAGCTCTACCTGCCTCTGTTTACTCTACTGCTCGCGGGTACCCACAGGATTTCCTTCGACAGTAGCGTGTAACTCCGGCTTTTGTTGGTTTATGACTGTTGGTTGTTACTGGGTGAGTTTGGTTGGTTCCTGACTCTTTGTTGGCCTCTTTCTTGACTCTTTCATGCCTTGGTTGTGACCAGATCTCTTCATTTCTCTTGGTTGAGCCTTCTTGGTTTTTTACCAATTTTTGGTTTTAGCCTCTTGGTTTCATCCTTTTGAGCTCATTCCTTTGGCTGAGTCTTGCTGTTTAGGATCTGCTGGGTTGTCTTAGTGATCTTCTCGGCACTTCAGTGACTGAATAGTAGGATTTTGCTTGCATTTTTTCATTCCATTTATATTGAAAAAATACAAAAATATTCATTTAGTTTTTTGCATTTTCCTTCTTTGTTATAAGCGAAAATACAAAAATATTTTATTTCCATGTACTGCATCTTGCATTGAGTGCTTGTTGCCTTCATTTTAGGTTCTACCTGTGCATTGAAAAGATAAAAGATTGCATCTTTATTTCGGAATTGTTGGTTGATTTTGCATATTAGTGACATTGTTTTTTGGATAGATGAGTCTAGGATTGGATGATGTTGCATACTATTGAGTCTACACATCACTAGTTTCACAATCATATCCCTTGAGTAATCACAGCCACTAAAATTAACGCTTAATAATAAAATTGATTAGATTGATTCTATTTATAGGGTACACCAACTAGCATAGGTTTAGAGTCTTGGAATAGATCATTGTGAGTTAAAAATCCAAGACTACTAGACAAAACATTAGGTGTCTGACCAGGGAGTGGAGGAATCCATGGTATAGATCGGTGTTCTCAGGAAGCTCTACTCAATCCAGAGTTAAGCACGAGGTCACAGGATGTTGGTTGAGGAGATATCCCTTTGATACCGGCTGAACGTGGGAGATATATCCAGGATTTGTTCGTATCTGGGGGTATCGGAGGTTCGTTGTCTTGTGCTTTAGGATTAGCTACCCTTCCCATACAACAGGTTCCACCTGTGACTGTCCCCCTGAACATTGGTTATATTGCGGTGAACATAGTTTCCTTACCTAGGTACCACACAAGGTACTTGCAGTGGTTATGCTATTTGTATCCTGAGTCAGATAGGGATTGGATAACACAGTTGTGTTCGTGCAGTGGACTTGACCCTGTCGACACAATGAAGCCTGGGTGTCTCTATAACTGATTCTATTACCTTCGGCTATAGTTTGGGAGTCTCAAGCCTCTCCTAGGCGAGACATACCGGCTCTAGTGTTGGGATCTCATTAAGCCACTCTGTTTGTCTGCTCTTGGTTGTAGTTTCTCTAGGTGTGTGCTTTTGATTTACTGTTTTTTTATCGATAGTTGGCCTTTAGGGGACGTTGTGTCTCTCTCCGGAGATATCGTGGCGCGGAGCCCTACTCTCCGTCGATCCCGTCGTTTGGATGGTTTAAAGCCACTTGAATTTACACGCCGTATTGCTAGAGGACGTCGGAGGGCTCCCTCTGAGTCTTCAGATTCTTACGTGACTTACGTTGAAGACTACATGGCTACACATCCCAATATTGGGCAAGATCCTTCTACTCCTTTGGGTAGAGTTGAACATACTTCCGATCGCCATACTCATCATGAGGATTGGGGAGGTGATCCACCTGACACTCAACCTGTTTCTATTTGGCCTAATCAACTTGACCAGGATCCGTTTGATCCTTCAAATCCAGATAATTATCTTTACGGGATGCCCGACTTACCCGAGGAGGAAGAATAGGATGAGCCTTTCGTTCCTTCGTTTCCACGTGATTATAGATACGGGAGGCCTTAGAATCATGATGACACTAGCCCTACGATCAACCCCACCGCACTCTCTTTTGGTATGCCTAGTCATAGTACTGTCGAACATTCCACTACGGTTGGTACTCATACTGGCACTAGTCAAAGTGTTAGCCATACTATACCCACTGGGGGCACTACCCTCTCTGGGGGCACTACGTTGTCCACCCACTCACATAGTATGGGGACTGGTCAGATTCCTAACCATGCTAATGTTGGAACATGACCACCTCTAAGGAATACCCAACCTAGCCAGAATGTTGTTCGGAACACGACTCACCATCCAACACCTAATACACGTGTCGCTACTCGTCAACCCAGGACCACTTTTGCACATGATACCGTTCCTCCCAACCACAAGGGTGGACATATACTGCATACTTTTGCGTCCACTGCCACCACTAGTAATACTAATGTAGGGGGTGGGAATATTTCCTATCCACATGGACATCACACCACCAACCCTGCTACTAATCACACCAATGTTGGGGCTGGGAATACTTCTCATGCTTTTGGTCACCACATGACTGCTCAATCTAATCCTAATGCTGGGGGTGGGAACATACCATACCATACCGTTATGGTCATTACAACATAGTTCCCACTATGAATAGTACATACATGCCCCATACTCATGGTGGCAACCCTTACTACAACAAAGTCGGTGCTGGCCACCAGTATCACCCACCACACCAATATGGTGCTCAAAACATGCATATACCTACTTACTCTCAAATGGGTCAACCAGGAGGAGGCTATCAATCTTATGGCCATGGGAAAGCTTATGGTCCGTCAGGTCCTTCTTATCAGCAGTTTAATCCTCATGGTCAAGCTTTTGGTCCGTCTTATAACACAGTTCAGTTTAACCAACCTTTTATGGGAGCTTATAATCCAACTTTCCTGCCATAGCTCCCGTTCCTTGCACGCTTGAATCTCATGGATATTTCAAAGCTCATGAATGATCTGCTGTGTCATGACCCTACTTGGCCCCCAGTCCCTACCAAGCTCCCTTCAGACATTCCAAAGTTTGAGGGGAAAGGTGGTGAGGACCCGGGAGATCATGTCACGACATTTCACCTTTGGTGCTCCTCCAACTCTTTGAATCATGATTCCATTCATTTACGACTATTTCAACGCACCCTCATGGGGGTAGCCGTGAAGTGGTATGTGGAGTTTCCTGGAAACACCTATAGGGGATTCAACGAGATTGCTTTGGTTTTCTTAGACCATTTCCAGTTGTCGGTTCGTTATGATACTGGTACTGAGTTATTGTCCATCTTCTGTCAGAATAAGGCCACACATATTTCTTACCACGTTCAAGAGTGGCGTCGGCGGAAGAGATTAGTGAAAGCCAACAATCCTCCAGAGTTCCTGTTGGAATGGTTCCTTAAGTCTTTACTCCCAAACATTGCTAGGGATGTTTCGATGTCTGGCATCATGACTGAGGAACAAGCTATCTTGAAAGTCCAACAGTTAGATCTACTTTATTCTCAGTTTGGCATTTTGTATGACATTATTCTTGATGCACCGAGAACAAGACATGAGCCCACGTCAGTTCCTGGACCACATGCCAATGGCATAATGGGGTCCGCATGCACTTGCCCTGTAGACTTGGTAGCTAATCAAATGCAAAATTTGTCGCTAAACTAGTCTGCTCCAGAACAGGTTCACACTTTGTCCACTTCCACTCCGTCGTCTGATGTACACAATGTGCAATCAATGAAACCGTCGGGTAACTAGCAACCTGGTGGTAAGAAAAAGGGCAGAAATAATCGTAGGGGTGGAAACAATGGAAGTAATAACAATAGAAATCATAATACATCTCGTAAAGAGAATGCCAACCCTCCTCGGGAAGGCAGTAATGCTGGTGAGGATCGTAAACCTAGGCGTAAGGTGAAATTCCCTTGCAAGCTTTGTGGGGAGGATCATCTTACTCACTTATGTCCTCGAACTGAAGAAGCATCGAAGCATTTGGCACAGATCCCAGCTGTGTTGAAGGATCCCCTTCCTCATCATCAAAACATGGCTTCGCATGCTCCCACCACTGGTTTTGGTACTAATGAAACGACAACGTCTTCTTCCAATACTAGTGGTTATGGATGTGTGAATATGGTTCAGTCGGAGGTTTGTGTTGCTACTCGTCAACGCGATTATGGTGCACCACAACCCAATTTGGGGAGTGAGCCTTCCCCTCCTTCTGACAATTCCTTGCATATCGAGAATCCCTCTACTATGCTGTGGATATCGAAAGGTTTTCTCAAGTGCTCCATGCATAATCCTAATGCTCGAGCAACCCAGAGCTACTCCATCATAGAAGATTTGGGCCAAACTTTGTGTGCCATGTCGGCTCTTGAGGTTTTACAAGTCTGTCCTTCTCAGAAGCATGCCCTTTTGAGTGCGTTAGGAGTTTAGGATGGGGGAAGTCCTAGTGTTATCAAGTTCGATACTACTGATGTCCAACCTCGCTTGCCGTACCACGTGGATTTTAAAATCCAGGTGGTTTTCCTTAAGAGCTTCATTAAACGTACTATGGTTGATGAAGGTCCTTCCACGTCAGTAATGTTGTTGGCTTATTGGAAAGCTCTTGGATCTCCTCCTCTACTCGCGTCTAGAACTACACTCACTGCATTCGACGGTCGATCTTTTACGCCGCATGGAATTATCCCTTCCCTTGTTGTCTCCTTGGGAGGTAAGTTTGTGCCTATTGAAGTCGAAGTGGTTGATGCGCCCATCGACTACAACCTTTTATTGGGTCAGAACTGGATGTACGCTATGAAGGCTGTCGCGTCTACTGTATTTAGAGTTATTTACTTTCCCCATGAAGGAAAGATTGTGATGATCGATTAGCTGGATTATGTTGGCACTCCTTCCACAACATCCACGGGATCTGTAATCCCGCAAGTTTCTAATTCTCAGCCGGCAACTGGGAACATGGGTGTTGGAATGTATCCTTCATTGATGGGATATTTCGACCTCCCTACACCAATCTCCTTCATAGGAACCATCTCTGATGATGCTCCTTCCTCGTTGAATCATGTACTTCTCTGGACATCATACTTTAGTGATCTGTGGGATCCACCTTCCACAAGTTCCCCGTCTTGAGATGTTTCGCACATTGGGATGGATAGGCCCTTGTCTGCAGTCAAGATTGCTCATCATGTTCAACCAGCCACTGCAGATCCGGATCTCTCTTATTCCCAGACAGTTGAAGAAGATCCCATTATGCTTCCCACATTTGCAGTCGACCCATCTTGTTCACATGATTGCCTCGATGGTATTCTACCTTCAGATGAAGTTTTTATTGAGGCCATGAGTGGTGATGACAAGTCGTGGGGGGATCTTTCTCATAGATCTCATTCCCCTCCTCCCCTTGATCTTATTGAACAAGATGAGCCTATATTACAGTCTACCATACATTTTGATCCAGGCATAGTTTTGTCTAGCCTGGGTTTGACATTAAAGTCTGATCTCCCTAGTGATGAGTCAAGTTGATGGGGGATGCCTTAATGCCCTCCTTCCAGCGAGTCTCGTTCCGTCGACTTCAACTCATTTATTTTGGGACTTGAGGCTTAGAGTTTGGTTGAGTACCTTGAGGCTTGCAGTCATTAGTGGTAGGTTCTCTCTCCATCGATAGTTTTGGGAGTACATCAATGTCCCCTGATCGATGGATTCATCCTAGTGTTCGACTTCAACCCATTTATTCACACTCTGATGATTGTGCTCTGTGCCTTGATGCCCATTTTCATTATCAGTGGGTCATCTCGCGTCTGTTAACGGTATACATCATTGACCGGTAATCAGACGATGTCTCATCAGGTTCAACCCCAACTCCTTTATTCACTTAATGGGACTTGCACCGTCGAAGACTTGTGTAGAAGACCCCAGGCGATTGTGGCATTCAGCATGCTACATATGACTTTGACTTTACATCTGAGATATCACCTCTCAGATTTCAGTAGTTTGTACCTCCAGTTTGCACCAGTTGTCTTCTTTTTAGCAGAAGACCATATCTTACTGTAGAGGGATCATGGCTATGATCACTTATGACATGTATCCATTATGTACTTCCTATTCATGGCCATTGTATCAGATTGTTGTACTATATCGACATGTATTCAGAGATACTATTGTATTATGACAAGTGAACTGTTCTTTCCACTTGTGTCTTCATCACTCCACTTCTGAGTTTTATAATGTATTTCGGCCATCGTATCACATTTTAGTCTCTGACCTCACACATTAGGGGGCATCTGTTACACAGAAATCTTCCACCTTGTGAGCATCAGCATTCTTTGGCCTGTAGGATCCATTTCAGTGACTCAGATCCATTTTTATCCTTCAATGATACCATTTTGCCCTATTTTTATTCCTACCCACATGTTGCATCACTATAGCATGCATACCCACGCGTTGCATCACTATAGCCCACGGGTATCAAGTAAAATGGTAAAAACCATTATTAATTACTTTTTCCTCCCAAAAAGCGGTATATATTGAGCACATATGGCTTATGGACGGGGGGAAGAAGAGAATAGTAAAGGAACTCTAGTGGATTTTTTCCCTATCTTGAGTCTGCACTCATTGATCCTTATAGTTGTGAACCTCTTATGTTCACCTTCCAAACTCGTTCTAGTTTGAGTTTTCCATTCATGGAGGATTGAAGTGTTGGAGGCACAAGTGGATTGATCTAGATCTTGGTTCAGATTGGTTGTCGGCAAGAGGTCGTATCACTTTGTACTTCTTCTTGTTCATTAATAGAAATACTCATATTCTCATCCATTCATGGTGTGAATGTCATTTATTATACATTGGGTAACATTTGCTTATGATATTATGGACCATTGTTATTGATAATGTTAATGTCAATTATATATTATATGTACTTGTTGGATATTGGCTGTCAAGACTAATTTGCAGATTACAAGTGCGTGGATTGAAAGCTCCAACGGGGATCTGCATCAAACATTGGATCGAGGTTGGTTACATTTCTCCATTATCTTCACATTGTCATTTATAATAGCATTGCTTTGAGAATTGAGTAGACTTCTGGTAGTCATCTGTTTGTTATGGTATTCCCAAGCCATAGTGAGTTTTCTCCAATACACTAATCTCCCAAAGTGCCGTTCTCACTGTATTGCTTTTCCAAGACGGCCAAATGGTAACTCAGTTGGTTTGAGGAATCCTAGTGGTGTCTCCTGATATACACAAGGTAAGTGGGAGCTAAAATTCCTAGTGGTGCTTGTTGATGTATTTGTAACTTCAAAATGTATTTCATCCATGTATTTCATTTATATATTATTGTACTGCTATAGAGATGTGTCATTCCTTTATACGGAAGTGTCGTCATGTGTATTGAGAAGTGTCGCAAGTGTGTTAACTTGACCATGGGTTATTATACCACCATGTGTGGGTCGGCCCTGATTTATGTAATGTATGGTTGATATACCTAGCTAGACAAGTCGGCCCCTTAAGGTCACTAGGCAAACAGAATAAGTATAAATAGAGATCAGGAGATCTCTATTTGGATTACTCAGAAACTCATTCTTCCTTCACTCGGAAAGTGGTGCACATGTGAGGAGGAGGATCATCTACTACTAGGAGACTATCTCTGTGTATTTGGTTGTACTATGGTTGAGCTATTGCTCTCTCTATCTCTGAGGAAGTTGTGGGGTTTTTCACCTTAGGGTTTTCCCCACGAAAACTCTGTGTGTCTATTGTCTCTCATGTTTTTGATTCTTGTGATGATTGGCATGCTTGTTATGATTGATATGCATTGATATACTGTACATGTTGTTCTCTCAGTAAAGATCCTAGAGTATTGTGAATTAATGCTTAAAATTTAACATGGTATCAGAGCTAACCTGAGAAGAAGACATTGTGCAATGACAGAAACTAGGGTTTCTTGTTTATTGGGTTTCTCTCCACAAATTTTGGAAAAGCAGTATAGTAGATTGACTCTACTCATCAAGTAGAATCTATATGTCCAATCAGAATTCAATTCTGAGCATTTTCAGATTTGACCCTAAAAATTAGGGTTTCCACAAAAATAGGAATTTCTGGAATCTGAAGACATAACTAGAAGATCCTTGCAAAAATCGAAGTTTAGAGCTTTGGATCGAGATTTTTGGCTAGGTAGATCTCCGGGAAACTCAAACCCTAATTCAGGGTCCTCCCCCATGAACCTAGGAAGACTAAAAGCCATTTCTGAAGGGTGAAGCTTTGCAGATCTCAACTTCTGAATACACAAGGCTGATCAGCTCATCAAGGCGCATCTTTCTATCCTTTCAGAAAGTTGAAATTCACATTTTGATTTTTTAGGGTTTTTCCGACAAACCCTAATCCGGGACCAGATCCAATTTTCAACAAACCAAGTGGTAAGACCTAAATCTCTTCTATTTCCATTTGAAGTACTCTTTAAGATGTCTCACCAAACCAAGCTTGAGGATAAGCTTGAAGGGGATGATAACTTCCGAGCCTGGAAGTATAGGATTGGGTTAATCCTGGAAGAAAATAAATTGGACTCCTACATCAGCTCTAAGGTCCCTATCCCAGAGGATGAAGAGGCTAAGGTATTGCATAAGAAGAACTTGGTCAAGGCAAAGAGAATCATTGGTGATTCTATCAAAGACCATCTCATACCTCATGTGTCATCTCTAAAGACACCCAAGGAGATGTTTGACTCACTGACCAAGTTATTTGAAGGGAAGAACATAAATCAGAAGATGACTCTGCGGAATCAATCGAAAGGAGTCAAGATGCTGAATGGAGATACCATTCAATCTTACTTCTCCAAGGTCTCTCAGATGAAGGAACAACTTGAAGCCGTGGATGAAGTAGTAGACAATGGAGAAGTTGTTATGAGCACTCTGAATGGCCTACCTAGGTCATGGGACTCCTTTATTCAAGGAATCTGTGCAAGAAAGAAATTGATCTCTTTTAGTAGACTGTGGGAGGAATGCTCTCAATAATAAGCTAGGCTTGTGGCATGAGAAGAAAAGATGGGTAATGAAGATCAAGCTCTCGCAGCTCACACCAAAAGAAGCAAGCCTAAGAGGGAGCACTCTCAATAGAAGAGATCCACTCACTATCAACAAAAGAATAAGAAGGACTTAAGGTGCTTCACATGCAATGAGAAGGGTCACTTTGCTTCAGAATGTCCCAAGAACAAAAGGGATAACAACAACAACATCAACTCTAGTAAGAAGAAGAAGAGCAGCAAAAGAAAGTTCCATGCTCATGCTGCCGAAGATGATGAACCTCCAAAGAAGAAGGCTAGGGCAGAAAGTGATGATGACTCATCAAGTGAAGAAGAGTATGTTCTAATCTCTGCTCTCACAGGTACTATCTCTCATGGTTGTAATGATTGGCTTATTGATAGTGGGGCTTCCAAACACATGACTGGGTTTAAAGAATCTTTTGTAAATCTATGTGAACATGAATCACCCCATAAAGTGAAACTTGGGGATGATTATCAATACCCCATCAAAGGAAGTGGTGAAGACTCCTACAACCTATATTGTAGAAAATCTTTGAAGATGAAAGAAGTCCTTTATGTACCCGGGCTCAAGAAGAACCTACTCTCCATATTTGCATTGGACGTAAAAGGTATGAGGGTTGCATTTGTGGATGGCCAAGTTCTAATGTGGCCAAAAGGTAAAACTATCATTGATGCAGTAGTGATTGGAGAGTAAGAGGGAGGCTTGTATAAATTGAAGGGACAACCTGAACATGCCATGGTGCATGATTCCATGGAGCCAAGTGAACTTTGGCATAGAAGACTTGCACATATGCACTACAGAGCATTCCCAATTGCAAATAATGAAGTAGAAGGTCTTCCTGAAATTAAGACCAAGCATGAAGGTGTTTGCAAAGGATGTGCAAAAGGAAAGAACATTAAGAAGGCATTTCCAAGCAGTGAAAGCAAGGCAAAAGGTATCTTGGAAATCATCCACTCCGATGTATGCGGTCCTATGTCATCCAGTTCTCTGAGTGGGTATGTTTACTATGTCTCTTTCATTGATGACTTCTCCAGGAAGACTTTGGTTTACTTCTTAAAGAACAACGATGAAGTATTTGATAAATTCAAGGAGTTCAAAACCTTGATGGAGAACCAAACTGATAAGAAGATCAAAACATTCAAATCTGACAATGGTGGAGAATTCACCTCAGATGACTTCAAGAAGCTATGCAGTGATTCAGGGATTAAGAGGGAGTTGACTACTCCTTACAATCCACAACAGAATGGAGTTGCAGAAAGAAAGAATAGAACAATCATGGAAGCAGCAAGGGAAATGCTGCATGATCAGGATCTACCTATGCATCTATGGGCAGAAGCAGCTAGAACAGCTATATATGTATAGAACAGAACACCCCACAAGATATTGGACAACAAGACACCAGAAGAGGTTTTCTCTGGTAAGAAACCTGAAGTCAGCCATCCCAGAATATTTCGTTGTCCAGTATACACTCATGTCCCAAAGGAAAAGAGGACCAAGCTAGATCCATCAGGAAAGAAGGGTATCTTTGTGGGTTACAGTGAAAGCTCGAAGGCTTACAGAATATACTTTCCAGGGTTCAAGAAGATTGATGTCAGCAGGGATGTGACATTTGATGAAAACTCAGCATTCATCAAATCAAGAAAGACACCTATTGAAGATTATGAAGAACCTGAGGAAACTAGATTTGAAGACACTACCATGACTGAAGCAATTCCAGATGTTGATCGGGAAATTGAAGATCCGCAACAACCTGTAGATCCACCATGTGAGAACAACTCTCACAAGAGGAAACCTGCATGGGCTAGAGAGCTCATTCAAGATGCAGAAAGATTTGGCATTCCAGAAGAAGAACATAGAGCAAAGAAGAGAACTAGATCTCATACCAGCTATGTTGCTTTACTCTGTGATATCATGAACAAAGAACCTTCCAGTTATGAAGAAGCAGCGGAAAAGAAAGAATCGAAGGATGCCATGGTCGAGGAATACCAATCAATAATAAAGAATGATGTTTGGGATGTTGTCCCAAGACCTGAAGGGAAGTCTATTGTGACTTCAAAATGGATCTACAAGATTAAGCATGCTTCAGATGGCAGCATAGAGCAATACAAGGCAAGATTCATAGCTCATGGTGTTAGAACAGTAATCCACACTTAGTACCATAATCCATAAATTTTTATTGCCCATGTGCTTAATTAAACCATGTTTTGGATTAAGTGACTATAGTTGGTCAAAAACCCACTTTTGAGAGTGTTCACACCCACTTCCAAGCAAACCAGTTCACCCAGCCTCCTGTTTTGTCAACAAGTGCGCCCTCATTTATTGCTGGTGCACCCTCTCTCCTTGTTTTGGAGAATTTTAGTTGACCAAGGGCGCTAGGGTGGATTTTTGCCCATTTTTGGCTAGATTTGGAGCATTTAATGCTCCCTTGGGCCCCCAAACCTCCTCTACTTGCTCACCCACGCCTGCCTTGAGCTCATTAATGACCCAACATGCTTCAGCCACCTCCACACCAGAATTCGTGGCTGTTTGGGGTGATTGGGATTGAGTTGGACCCACCTAGGGGGGATTGAGGCCAATTTGGCATTGATGACTTGTACACTCAGCTTGAGCCACCTAATGCTCTCGATTTTCTCATGGATGTAATAAAAACCTGTTACTAACATTTTCACATGTTAGACAGTCAGTTAATCAAAGATTTGAGCATACATTGTGTGTAAAATTATCATCTTTTTCAAGTTTTTCCACTGTTTTTGCAAATTAATTCGATTTTGTGAGGTTCTCCATAGCTCCTAGATCTTCTGTGATCAAAATACTCACATGGTATCAGATCCATCATGGATTTAGTGAGTTGCAGGTCAATATTGAGCATTGAACTGCATTCTAGAGAGGATTTCCAGACAAAAATTGAGTGTTTTTTGCAGGTGTTTCAGTAGTTTTCTCACCATTAACACAGCAGTCATGGAAGCAAACCAAATTTTGCTCACACCCTTCAATTTTTTTGATTGGAAGGCTGAGATGGTTATCAAGCTGAGATCTAAGGGTCTCTATAGAGTAACCATGGGCACAGAAGTGGAGCCAAATTCTGCTGTGGAGAAAGCAAAGTACTACAATCGACTTGATGAAGCTTATGGATTTCTATGCCTGAGCATTTCAAGGGAACTCTTGTTTCATACAGACAGTTTGACAACTCCCAATGAAGTATGGGTGAAGCTAGAATCACTCTTTGGGAAAACTGATGAACTGAGAGGCCACCAGCTTGAAAACGAGCTCATTAGCTTGAGCCCAGTGCATTTTGAAACCATCCAGGAGTTCTTCACGAAATTCAAGTCACTGGTGCTTCAACTGCAACAATGTGGAATTGTTAAGAAGGAGGAACAACTGATTCTGTCCATCCTTTCGAAGCTAGGCCCAGAGTTTTCAGTATTTGTTAGCACATTTCACTCAGCCAAAATGACCCTTCGAAATTGGCAAATGCCATCACTAGCTACCTTCATGGAGTGTCTCACTCAGGAGCAGGATAAACTAGTTCAGATGGGCACCATAAAATCAAAGGACCAAGCATTGGCAATGGGTGTTTCAAATGCAAGCAAAGGAAAGCAGAAAGCCAAGAATTCGAAGCAGCAAGAGAAGAGGAAGTTTGACAAGACCAAGTCTGCAGATGGGGGTTCGAATCTGTCAAAGGAGAAGGACAAGAAGGGAAAGGAAAAGACCAAATGCACCTATTGTCATAGGGGATGGCATCCAGAGAGCTCATGTATGAAGAAAACCATTGACTCAATGGCGCAGCTGCTGGAGAAGAACAACATCCCAGTCCCTGAGGGCGCAAGGAAGAAGGAGAGCACCTCAAACTCTGACAATAAGGAGAAGTGTCATGCTTTGGTAGCAGGTACTTCGAATCCCTCATCCTTTATCATTGATTCAGGAGCTTCCAGACATATGGTTTCATCCAGAGAGCTCTTCTCCTCTATGCATTCGAATGGTGGCCCAACAGTTCGAATGGGAGATGATTCAGAAATCCAGACCAAAGGGATTGGTAGGATTGACATGGAGCATGGCTATTTCAGTGATGTGCTCTATGTACCTTCATTGGCTGCAAATTTGCTATCAGTCTATCAAATGACCCATACAGGAGAAGCCAAGAGAGTGACATTTACTCCAGATTTAGTAGAAATCTCAGAAATCTCCTCAAATCAAGTTGTAGCTGTAGGGTATGCAGATCATGATGAGAGAATGTACAAATTCTCAAATTTTATTCCAAATTCTAGTGACCATGCTCTTGTCTCTCATGCCAACGAGACCTCCAAGTTGTGGCATGAAATATTTGGCCACATGAACTACAAATACCTCCAGACACTGCACAAGGACGAGATGGTGGAAGGGCTTCCAGAAATCAAATCATCAAATGGTGCATGCATTGGGTGTGTAGTTGGAAAGCATCCTGAGCGCAGCTATGAGAAGGGAATGGCAAGGAGAGCCACTCAACCACTTGGATTGGTACATTCAGACCTCATTGGTCCTCTTCCCACTCCATCATATGGTGGATCAAGGTATGTACTTACATTCATAGATGACTACTCTCGATTCTGCTGGGTTTACTTCCTTAAATTGAAGTCAGAAGTGTTTGAGAAATTGAAGATTTGGAAAGCCCTAGTGGAGAACCATAGTGGTCATAAGATAAAGATCCTTAGGACTGATAATGGAAAGGAATATGTGAATAACAACATTCAGCACCTTTGTGAGGAATGTGGCATCCAAATGCAACATTCAATCCCCTACACACCTCAGCAAAATGGTGTGGCAGAGAGGAAAAATAGATCTCTCAAGGAGATGGCTACTTGCATGATTGAAGCTAGGGATCTAAGCCCTAAGCTATGGGCTGAAGCCATCAAGTGTGCTGCTCATATTCAGAACAGAGCCTTTCACAAATCAGTCAAAGGAAAAACCCCCTATGAGGCATGGTTTGGCCAAAAACCAAATGTGTCAAATTTCAGGATTTTTGGGTCTAGAGCATGGGCTCGAATTCCATCAGAAAAGAGGAAGGCTTTGGAGCCACAGAGCAGGGAATGTATCATGGTTGGATATGGTAAGGACACAAAGGGCTACAAGCTCTTTGACACATCCACACTTAAAACTTTCATTGAGAGAAGTGTTCAATTCGAAGAAGAACCAATTCCAGATTTTGAGCTTGCACCGGGGGAAAGCTCCTCTCCTCCACACCTTAATGAAATTAGTGATGATTCCACCTCTGATTTTTCTGATATTGCTGAAGATGACATGGCTGAAGATGACATTGCTGTACATGAGTCACCATCAAGGTCCAAGTGGGCTGAAAAAATCATAGAAGCTGCAGGTGAATTGGCAGGCAATCCCCAAGAGCCTAGGAAGACTAGATCTCAAACAATCAATGCTTCCTTTGCAAATGAAAGTGAACTTGCTGATCACTGTTATATGATGATTGGATCTGATCCAACATCATATCAGGAAGCTCATCATGATCCAAGGTGGAGAGCAGCAATGCAAGAAGAATTCCAGTCTCTCCAAGAGAACAAAACATGGGATTTGGTGCCTCTTCCTCCCAAGAGGAAATTTGTGCAATGTAAGTGGATTTTCCAATCCAAACCTGTTGCTGATGGTTCTGATCTGAAGTATAAGGCTAGGTTAGTGGCTAAGGGATACTCACAAATCCATGGTGTGGATTATACAGAGACCTTTGCACCGGTTGCAAAGATGGACTCAATTAGACTAGCTCTAGCCATGGCAGCTAGTAAAGGTTGGGAAGTTCACCACATGGATGTCAAAAGTGCATTCTTGCACAGGAAGAGATATATATGCAGCAGCCTGAAGGATTCCAAGAGGATCCCACACTTGTATGCAGGTTGAAGAAGTCACTCTATGGACTCAAGCAAGCCCCCAGGGCTTGGTATGCCAAAATGGATGCTTTTTTGCTCTCAATTGGTTTCTGTCGATGCAAGTCTGATCCAAATGTTTATTTGCAGCATTGTGATGATAATTTGCAGGTCATTGTACTGTATGTTGATGATCTCTTAATTACAGGGAGCTGCACCAAACAAATTGGCTCAATTAAAGCTTCTTTGCACAGTGAATTTGCCATGAGCGACCTAGGATTGCTAAGGCAATTTTTGGGCTTGGAAATTGAGCAATCTGAGAGAGGTATATTGCTGAGTCAATCTAAGTATGCTTCAGACCTGTTATTCAAGTTTAAAATGGCTGAATGTAAGGCAGCCAAGTGCCCATTCCTTTCAGGCATAAAACTAGGTGAATTTGAAGACTCTCCATTGGTGGATTGCACACTCTACAGGCAGCTAGTTGGAAGTTTGCTGTACCTTACACATACAAGACCTGATTTGTCTTATGCTGTAAGTGCTGTAGCAAGGTATATGCAGAAACCACATGAGATCCATTGGAAGGCAGCCAAAAGGATCCTTCATTATGTCCAAGGAACAAAGAGCTTCGGGGTACACTATGCAGCTGGTTCTTCACTTCAACTAGCTGGATTTTCTGATTCCGATTGGGCGGGAGATCCCATCGATAGAAAGTCCACTTCAGGTTTTGTGTTTATGTTTGCTGAAGGTCCCATTTGCTGTTCAAGCAAGAAACAACATACAATTTCTCTTTCATCAGCAGAGGCCGAGTACAGGGTAGCAGTGAATGCAGCCACACAGTGTGTTTGGTTGCAGGGCATTCTTCGGGAGTTTGGTGTTGCTATTGATTCTCCAACCAATATTTGGGTGGATAATCAAAGTGCCATCAAGATATCTACTGATCCAGTACAGAGGTAAAGAACAAAGCACATTGAGATCCACATGCATTACATTCGGGGCTTGGTGCATGACAGGGTAATTTCACTGCAGTATTGTCCATCCACCGAGCAAACTGCAGACATTTTGACCAAGTGCTTTACTGAGAAGACCTTCACTCACTTGAGAGCTTTGCTTGGAGTGAGTGATGGATGGTGATTGCTGCAATTTAATTGCAGGTTCAGCCCCATGTCCATTTTTTAGGGAAGTTTTTATCCCATGAGGTTTTACTTCTTTTCCTCGGTTCATATGGACAAATAAAATTTCTGTTTGTATTGAGGTGACTTGAGCCTTTGTTGCCAATGCCTCCCACTTATCTTTCATGAGATGTACTAAGTTATGGTTAAGGGGGGGTGTTAGAACAGTAATCCACACTTAGTACCATAATCCATAAATTTTTATTGCCCATGTGCTTAATTAAACCATGTTTTGGATTAAGTGACTATAGTTGGTCAAAAACCCACTTTTGAGAGTGTTCACACCCACTTCCAAGCAAACCAGTTCACCCAGCCTCCTGTTTTGTCCACAAGTGCACCCTCATTTATTGCTGGTGTGCCCTCTCTCCTTGTTTTGGGGAATTTTAGTTGACCAAGGGCGCTAGGGTGGATTTTTGCCCATTTTTGGCTAGATTTAGAGCATTTAATGCTCCCTTGGGCCCCCAAACCTCCTCTACTTGCTCACCCACGCCTGCCTCGAGCTCATTAATGACCCAGCATGCTTCAGCCACCTCCACACCAGAATTCGTGGCTGTTTGGGGTGATTGGGATTGAGTTGGACCCACCTAGGGGGGATTGAGGCCAATTTGGCATTGATGACTTGTACACTCAGCTTGAGCCACCTAATGCTCTCGATTTTCTCATGGATGTAATAAAAACCTGTTACTAACATTTTCACATGTTAGACAGTCAGTTAATCAAAGATTTGAGCATACATTGTGTGTAAAATTATCATCTTTTTCAAGTTTTTCCACTATTTTTGCAAATTAATTCGATTTTGTGAGGTTCTCCATAGCTCCTAGATCTTCTGTGATCAAAATACTCACACATGGCTTCTCTCAGAAAGAGGGAATAGATTATGAAGAAACTTTTGCTCCTGTAGCCAGGTACACTTCCATCAGATCAATACTTGCCCTAGCTGCAGCGATGAAATGGAATATACACCAGATGGATGTCAAGACTGCCTTCTTGAATGGTGTAGTCGAAGAGGAAGTGTATGTGGAGTAGCCACTCGGCTTTGAAACACATGATAGGGAGTCACATGTGTGCAGATTGAAGAAAGCCTTGTATGGCTTGAAGCAAGCTCCCAGAACTTGGTATGGTAGGATGGACAGTTTCCTATCTAGTTTGGGCTTTACCAAGAGTAAAGCAGATTCCAACCTTTACTACAAAGTTAAGGAAGGAAATCCTATGATTCTACTCCTCTATGTAGATGACTTGTTTGTAATAGGAGATGACAAATTGATTGCCGATACAAAGAGGAAGCTTACTGCCGAGTTTCATATGAAGGACTTGGGAATGATGCACTATTTCCTAGGTATGGAGGTGTGGCAAAGTGCAGATGGGATCTTCCTTGGACAAGGGAAGTATACTATAGATATCCTGAAGAGGTTCGTGATGATGGATTGCAAGGCCATGGCCACACCTATGGCATCAAACCTGAAGCTTCTGTGTGATGCTTCATCTGAGCCGGTTGATGTCTCTATGTATCGTCAGATGATTAGGTCCTTAATGTACCTGATGAGCACGAGACCAGATATTTGCTTTGCGGTGAACACATTAAGCCAGTTCCTGATGGATCCGAGGAATGTTCACCTGGTTGCTGTAAATCATATTCTGAGGTACCTGAAGGGTATAGTTGATTATGGGCTCAAGTATGAAGCGAGTCAAAAGTTTAACCTCCAGGGTTATGTTGATTCATATTGGGAAGGCAATGCTGCAGATAGGAAGAGCACATCTGGGTGTTGCTTCAGTATGGGATCAGGTGTGATATCTTGGTTTAGCAGGAAGCAATCCTGTGTAGCACTAAGTACAGCCAAGGTAGAGTATGTTGCAGCCTGTTTGGCTAGTTGTGAGGCAGTATGGCTTCGGAAGCTATTGTCAGAGTTATTTGATCTCCTGCTGGAGACTACTGGTATCTTTTGTGACAACCAAAGTTGTGTGAAGCTGTATGAGAACCCACTGTTCCACGATAGGTAGAAACACATAGAGATCAAATACCACTATATCAGGGATATGGTGCAGAGAGGAGCAGTGAAGCTCCTATATGTTGTGACGGATGAACAGATTGTAGATGTGTGTGAGTATTTTGATCACAGAAGATCGAGGAGCTATGGAGAACCTCACAAAATCGAATTAATTTGCAATTACAGTGGAAAAATTTGAAAAAAGAGATAAATTTACACACAATGTATGCTCAAATCTTTGATTAACTGACTGTCTAACATGTGAAAATGTTAGTAACAGGTTTTTATTACATCCATGAGAAAATCGAGAGCATTAGGTGGCTCAAGCTGAGTGTACAAGTCATCAATGCCAAATTGGCCTCAATCCCCCCTAGGTGGGTCCAACTCAATCCCAATCACCCCAAACAGCTACGAATTCTGGTGTGGAGGTGGCTGAAGCATGCTGAGTCATTAATTAGCTCAAGGCAGGCGTGGGTGAGCAAATAGAGGAGGTTTGGGGGCCCAAGGGAGCATTAAATGCTCCAAATCTAGCCAAAAGTGGGCAAAAATCCACCCTAGCGCCCTTGGTCAACTAAATTCCCCAAAACAAGGAGAGAGGGCGCACCAGCAATAAATGAGGGCGCACTTGTGGACAAAACTGGAGGCTGGGTGAACTGGTTTGCTCAGAAGTGGGTGTGAACACTCTCAAAGTGGGTTTTTGACCAACTATAGTCACTTAATCCAAAACATGGTTTAATTAAGCACATGGATAATTAAAATTTATGGATTATGGTACTAAGTGTGGTTACTGTTCTAACACCCCCCCTTAACCATAACTTTGTACATCTCATGAAAGATAAGTGGGAGGCCTTGGCAACAAAGGCTCAAGTCACCTCAATACAAACAGAAATTTTATTTGTCCATATGAACCGAGGAAAAGAAGTAAAACCTCATGGGATAAAAACTTCCCTCAAAAATGGACATGGGGCTGAACCTGCAATTAAATTGCAGCAATCACCATCCATCACTCACTCCAAGCAAAGATCTCAAGTAAGTGAAGGTCTTCTCTGTAAAGCACTTGGTGAAAATATCAGCAGTTTGCTCGGTGGATGGGCAATACTGCAATGAAATCACCCTGTCATGCACCAAGCCCCGAATGTAATGCATGTGGATCTCAATGTGCTTTGTTCTTTGCCTCTGTACTGGATCAGTAGATATCTTGATGGCACTTTGATTATCCACCCAAATATTGGTTGGAGAATCAATAGCAACACCAAACTCCCGAAGAATGCCTTGCAACCAAACACACTGTGTGGCTGCGTTCACTGCTGCCCTGTACTCGGCCTCTGCTGATGAAAGAGAAATTGTATGCTGTTTCTTACTTGACCAGCAAATAGGACCTTCAGCAAACATAAACACAAAACCTGAAGTGGACTTTCTGTCGATGGGATCTCCCGCCCAATCGGAATCAGAAAATCCAGCTAGTTGAAGTGAAGAACCAGCTGCATAGTGTACCCCGAAGCTCTTAGTTCCTTGGACATAATGAAGGATTCTTTTGGCTGCCTTCCAATGGATCTCATGTGGCTGCTGCATATACCTTGCTACAGCACTTACAGCATAAGACAAATCAGGTCTTGTATGTGTAAGGTACAGCAAACTTCCAACTAGCTGCCTATAGAGTGTGCAATCCACCACCGGAGAGTCTTCAAATTCACCTAGTTTTATGCCTGAAAGGAATGGGCACTTGGCTGCCTTACATTCAGCCATTTTGAACTTGAATAACAGGTCTGAAGCATACTTAGATTGACTCAGCAAAATACCTCTCTCAGATTGCTCAATTTCCAAACCCAAAAATTGCCTTAGCAATCCTAGGTCGCTCATGGCAAATTCACTGTGCAAAGAAGCTTTAATTGAGCCAATTTGTTTGGTGCAGCTCCCTGTAATTAAGAGATCATCAACATACAGTACAATGACCTGCAAATTACCATCACAATGCTGCAAATAAACATTTGGATCAGACTTGCATCGACAGAAACCAATTGAGAGCAAAAAAGCATCCATTTTGGCATACCAAGCCCTGGGGGCTTGCTTGAGTCCATAGAGTGACTTCTTCAACCTGCATACAAGTGTGGGATCCTCTTGGAATCCTTCAGGCTGCTGCATATATATCTCTTCCTGTAGCTCACCATGCAAGAATGCACTTTTGACATCCATGTGGTGAACTTCCCAACCTTTACTAGCTGCCATGGCTAGAGCTAGTCTAATTGAGTCCATCTTTGCAACCGGTGCAAAGGTCTCTGTATAATCCACACCATGGATTTGTGAGTAGCCCTTAGCCACTAACCTAGCCTTATACTTCAGATCAGAACCATCAGCAACAGGTTTGGTTCAAAAAATCCACTTACATTGCACTAGTTTCCTCTTGGGAGGAAGAGGCACCAAATCCCATGTTTTGTTCTCTTGGAGAGATTGGAATTCTTCTTGCATTGCTGCCCTCCACCTTGGATCATGATGAGCTTCCTGATATGATGTTGGATCAGATCCAATCATCATATAACAGTGATCAGCAAGCTCACTCTCATTTGCAAATGAAGCATTGATTGTTTGGGATCTAGTCTTCCTAGGCTCTTGGGGATTGCCTGCCAATTCACCTGCAGCTTCTATGATTTTTTCAGCCCACTTGGGCCTTGATGGTGACTCATGTACAGCAATGTCATCTTCAGCTATGTCATCTTCAGCAATATCAGAAAAATCAGAGGAAGAATCATCACTAATCTCATTGAGGTGTGGAGGAGAGGAGCTTTCCCCCGGTGCAAGCTCAAAATCTGGAATTGGTTCTTCTTCGAATTGCACACTTCTCTCAATGAAAGTTTTAAGTGTGGATGTGTCAAAGAGCTTGTAGCCCTTTGTGTCCTCACCATATCCAACCATGATACATTCCCTACTCTGTGGCTCCAAAGCCTTCCTCTTTTCTGATGGAATTCGAGCCCATGCTCTAGACCCAAAAATCCTGAAATTTGACACATTTGGTTTTTGGCCAAACCATGCCTCATAGGGGGTTTTTCCTTTGACTGATTTGTGAAAGGCTCTGTTCTGAATATGAGCAGCACAATTGATGGCTTCAGCCCATAGCTTAGGGCTTAGATCCCTAGCTTCAATCATGCAAGTAGCCATCTCCTTGAGAGATCTATTCTTCCTCTCTGCCACACCATTTTGCTGAGGTGTGTAGGGGATTGAATGTTGCATTTGGATGCCACATTCCTCACAAAGGTGCTGAATGTTGTTATTCACATATTCCTTTCCATTATCAGTCCTAAGGATCTTTATCTTATGACCACTATGGTTCTCCACTAGGGCTTTCCAAATCTTCAGTTTCTCAAACACTTCTGACTTCAATTTAAGGAAGTAAACCCAGCAGAATCGAGAGTAGTCATCTATGAATGTAAGTACATACCTTGATCCACCATATGATGGAGTGGGAAGAGGACCAATGAGGTCTGAATGTACCAATCCAAGTGGTTGAGTGGCTCTCCTTGCCATTCCCTTCTCATAGTTGCGCTCAGGATGCTTTCCAACTACACACCCAATGCATGCACCATTCGATGATCTGATTTCTGGAAGCCCTTCCACCATCTCGTCCCTGTGCAATTGCTGGAGATATTTGTAGTTCATGTGGCCAAATCTTTCATGCCACAACTTGGAGGTCTCGTTGGCATGAGAGACAAGAGCATGGTCACTAGAATTTGGAATGAAATTTGAGAATTTGTACATTCTCTCATCATGATCTGCATACCCTACTGCCACAACTTGATTTGAGGAAATTTCTGAGATTTCTACCAAATCTGGAGTGAATGTCACTCTCTTGGCTTCTCCTGTATGAGTCATTTGATAGACTGATAGCAAATTTGCAGCCAATGAAGGTACATAGAGCACATCACTGAAATAGCCATGCTCCATGTCAATCCTTCCAATCCCCTTGGTTTGGAGTTCTGAATCATCTCCCATTCGAACTGTTGGGCCACCATTCGAATGCAAAGAGGAGAAGAGCTCTCTGGATGAAACCATATGTCTGGAAGCTCCTGAATCAATGATGAAGGAAGAGGGATTCGAAGTACCTGCTACCAAAGCATGACACTTCTCCTTATTGTCAGGGTTTGAGGTGCTCTCTTTCTTCCTTGCGCCCTCAGGGACTGGGATGTTGTTCTTCTCCAGCAGCTGCGCCATTGAGTCAATGGTTTTCTTCATACATGAGCTCTCTGGATGCCATCCCCTATGACAATAGGTGCATTTGGTCTTTTCCTTTCCCTTCTTGTCCTTCTCCTTTGACAGATTCGAACCCCCATCTGCAGACTTGGTCTTGTCAAACTTCCTCTTCTCTTGCTGCTTCGAATTCTTGGCTTTCTGCTTTCCTTTGCTTGCATTTGAAACACCCATTGCCAATGCTTGGTCCTTTGATTTTATGGTGCCCATCTGAACTAGTTTATCCTGCTCCTGAGTGAGACACTCCATGAAGGTAGCTAGTGATGGCATTTGCCAATTTCGAAGGGTCATTTTGGCTGAGTGAAATGTGCTAACAAATACTGAAAACTCTGGGCCTAGCTTCGAAAGGATGGACAGAATCAGTTGTTCCTCCTTCTTAACAATTCCACATTGTTGCAGTTGAAGCACCAGTGACTTGAATTTCATGAAGAACTCCTGGATGGTTTCAAAATGCGCTGGGCTCAAGCTAATGAGCTCGTTTTCAAGCTGGTGGCCTCTCAGTTCATCAGTTTTCCCAAAGAGTGATTCTAGCTTCACCCATACTTCATTGGGAGTTGTCAAACTGTCTATATGAAACAAGAGTTCCCTTGAAATGCTCAGGCATAGCAATCCATAAGCTTCATCAAGTCGATTGTAGTACTTTGCTTTCTCCACAGCAGAATTTGGCTCCACTTCTGTGCCCATGGTCACTCTATAGAGACCCTTAGATCTCAGCTTGATGACCATCTCAGCCTTCCAATCGAAAAAATTGAAGGGTGTGAGCAACATTTGGTTTGCTTCCATGACTGCTGCGTTGATGGTGAGAAAACTACTGAAACACCTGCAAAAAACACTCAATTTTTGTCTGGAAATCCTCTCTAGAATGCAGTTCAACGCTCAATGTTGGCCTGCAACTCACTAACTCCACGATGGCTCTGATACCATGTGAGTATTTTGATCACAGAAGATCGAGGAGCTATGGAGAACCTCACAAAATCGAATTAATTTGCAATTACAGTGGAAAAATTTGAAAAAAGAGATAAATTTACACACAATGTATGCTCAAATCTTTGATTAACTGACTGTCTAACATGTGAAAATGTTAGTAACAGGTTTTTATTACATCCATGAGAAAATCGAGAGCATTAGGTGGCTCAAGCTGAGTGTACAAGTCATCAATGCCAAATTGGCCTCAATCCCCCCTAGGTGGGTCCAACTCAATCCCAATCACCCCAAACAGCTACGAATTCTGGTGTGGAGGTGGCTGAAGCATGCTGAGTCATTAATTAGCTCAAGGCAGGCGTGGGTGAGCAAATAGAGGAGGTTTGGGGGCCCAAGGGAGCATTAAATGCTCCAAATCTAGCCAAAAGTGGGCAAAAATCCACCCTAGCGCCCTTGGTCAACTAAATTCCCCAAAACAAGGAGAGAGGGCGCACCAGCAATAAATGAGGGCGCACTTGTGGACAAAACTGGAGGCTGGGTGAACTGGTTTGCTCAGAAGTGGGTGTGAACACTCTCAAAGTGGGTTTTTGACCAACTATAGTCACTTAATCCAAAACATGGTTTAATTAAGCACATGGATAATTAAAATTTATGGATTATGGTACTAAGTGTGGTTACTGTTCTAACAATGTGCTAACGAAACCACTAACCAGAGTGAAGTCCGAGTACTTCAGAGAGAGGCTTGGTGTTCTTCAGATTAATGACACTTCGAGGAAGAAGTGATGGACACATTTGCAGAAGCCATTCCAAGCATGTTGGAAGGAGGATCCTTCACATGGCTATGGATGTAAGCGTTGGATGATGAGCATCAGGACGATGCTCCAGTTACTACTATGTATATGTATGTACGCATCATGTTGGATGTTGGATATGATCAGTTGGATCATTTATTTGTATATGTATGTAAGCATCATGTTCAATGTTGGATATGATCAGTTCGATCATTTATTTGTATATGTATGTACGCATCATGTTGGATGCTGGATATGATCAGTTGGATCATTTATATGTATATGTATATACGCATCATGTTGGATGCTTGGACCATGTATCTATATATGTATCAGGTGGATACTGTGTATGATCAGGTAGATCATGTATGTTGATATATATATCAGGTGGATACATTGTGTGGATCATGTATCTATGTATGTATCAGGTGGATACAATGTATGATCAGGTGGATCATGTATGATGATATGTATCAGGTAGATACTTGGTATGCATCAGGTAGATGCAATGTATGATTAGGATGATCATGGATGATCAGCTTCAGGATGTTGCTCCAGATGATATGTATCAGGATGATGCAGTGATGATGATTAGGATGATCATCTGTAGATCAGGATGATGTATGGTGAGTATCAGGATGATAGTTTGTGGCCGTGGATCAGGTTGTGCAGATGAGCATGTCTGGGAGATCCTATAGGTCGGGGTTGTGTACCCATAACAGTGTGGGATGCTCTTTCAAGACATTGCTATGGGAGGACATGTAATTTGTGCCCTGGGAGATCCTTCAAGTTGGATTTGTGTACCCGTAACATCCTAGGATGGTCTTGCGAGGTTTTGTCATATGGGATGTAATTTGGGCCCTGGGAGATCCTTTCGGTCAGAGTTGTGTACTCGTAACATCCTAGGATGCTCTTTCGAGGTTTTTCCATGACCACATGTAATTTGTGTCGTGGGAGATCCTTCAGGTCAGAGTTGTGTACCCGTAACATCCTGGGATGCTCTTGTGGGGTTTTGTGGTGACCACATGTAATTTGTGCCCTGGGAGATCCTACAGGTCGGAGTTGTGTACCCGTAACATCCTGGGATGCTCTTTCGAGGTTTTGTGGTGGGGTCACATGTAATAGCACCCTAGGTGATCCTACAGGTCGGAGTTGTGTACCCGTAACATCCTGCGATGCTCTTTCGAGGTTTTGTGACGCACGTAATAAGTCCTGAGGATTCCATAGTATGGCCAGTGATGATGAATACCTGTAAGTGGTGGGTCTACATCCAGTATGAAAAAGGACTAGCTCTGTCGAACTTCCTATGACGATTAGAGTCAGAGATTGATTGAGATAGTAGCAGCAGTGACAATGACATGACGATGATCTACAGAAGAAGACTTGTGCTAACAGATCTGTGTTGAGAAATACCTTCCTAGTTAAGAGGGAGTGTTGATGTATATGTAACTTTGGAATGTATTTCATCCATTTATTTCATTTATATATTATTGTACTCCTATAGAGATGTGTCATTCCTCTATACGGAAGTGTTGTCATGTGTATTGACAAGTGTTGCAAGTGTGTTAACTTGCCGATGGGTTATTAGACCACCATGTGTGGGGTTGAACCTGATTTGTGTAATGTATGGTTGATATACCTAGCTAGACAAGTCAGCCCCATAAGGTCACTGGAAAACCAGAACAAGTATAAATAGAGATCGGGAGATCTCTATTTGGATTACTCAGAAACTCATTCTTCCTTCACTCGGAAAGTGGCGCACATGTGAGGAGGAGGATCATCTACTACTAGGAGACTATCTCTGTGTATTTGGTTGTACTTTGGTTGAGCTATTTCTCTCTCTATCTCTGAGGAAGTTGTGGGGTTTTTCACCTTAGAGTTTTCCCCACGGAAACTCTGTGTGTCTATTGTCTCTCATGCTTTTGATTCTTGTGATGATTGACATGCTTGTTATGATTGATATGCATTGATATACTGTACATGTTGTTCTCTTAGTAAAGATCCCAGAGCATTGTGAATTAATGCTCAAAATTTAACAGTGCTTTCTAATGCACAACCATTCAACAAGAGACCTTCCGATATACTACCGAGTATGTGATACACCCTTCGATATATGCCAAGTACAGATTATAGAACTTGGTGGGTACATGAAGGGGCTCAATATACTGATAAGTACGTGGAATACTACAATACCCTCGAGATACAGTGCTGGAAAATAACGACAGCTGCCATGCTTAACGACGTCGTAACACATCTCTAACTTACACACAAGTTGCTATAAAATTTTACCTAGTTCTACTGTTAATTATATCTGGATGGTTAGGTGAATGCATGAGGTGAGTATATAATCGAAAGCATAATGCAAGTCCTACCTACATGCACGAAATATTCTTTTCTTTCGATGAATGCTACCTATGTGAGGGAGAAAACTTCTTCTTTCCAACGATTTCACCAAAGCAAATGCAATTATTCCTAGTTCAAACAAGTTCAACTATAAAAGCATTCTTTTCATTTTTGTATGAAACACAAAAATCACAACACTACTAATCCAAATCACAATATTTTTTCTTTTCTTTTTTCCTTTCCAAAATGAAAATGATGCTAAGTAATGAAAAGAGAGAATTCTAAAATGGAGTATGCAAGCTTTTCAATTTCACTTTCAATGACCTAAAAGCAATAGGAATTAAAAATGCATGTATCTTTCCTTAGCATGGAACTGATTTTGCAAAAAATGAAGTACACTTTGAGTCTTTAAAGAAGATGAGCGATTCATAATCCAAGAAAAACACAACTGATCACATATTCATTCAATGTTTCGAAAAGATGCACAAGCAAGTGTTCCAATGCACAAACAATTTCCTTCAACAAATCTCGAGAAATGATGGGAAAGAAGCACTTTCAATTTTTCAATGGATGCATAAACAGATTAACTTGATAACAACTACACTTTCAGATGTGAATGACTGAAAAGAAAACACTACTTGTAGCACTCAGCACACTCAGAAAACCTAAGAACAGACAAGCACTTAGTCAAGTTGAAAGAAACACAAGACTCAAAATCAGAGAAGCAAGCAAAGCTCAAAAGATAATGTGAATGAGGTCTGGAAGATGATCTAATGCATCACTCAGATCAGTTGAGGAGAGGAGGGAATGCCAGGGTGAGCGGATGAAAGTGGAGGAAACAAGAGTGTCCACCACTACCGGTTCTCAGACTTATCCAAGATGGAACCCAAAATCAATCCAAGCAAAACCAAACACTCAACAAACAAATTCAAGGATGGGATCTCTGACTGGATCTTGCAGCGCAGAGGGAGTTCATATAGCAAACCAAAACTCAAATGGACAGATGGAGAGGAGATGCCTGCATGCCAAACTTGAAAAATAGGTGCACTATGTGCTTGTACACAGTGCGATGTCGCACTTTACCAATGCGGGGGGTGCGACACTGTCGCAGTATACCAATGAAAGGACTGCGACGAGTGACTAACAGGAAAATAACAAAGACTAGAAATGACACAGTGTCGCTCTGTATTCACTAACCAGGTGTGACAGGTGAGATCTAAGTTAAAAAATGGATCAACTCCAAGCAACAGACCATGAGATGGTTTGCGAATGAGTAGTATAAAATCAGAGGAAGTAGATCAAAGTCTTCGGGATGAAGATATGATAGTGAAATCAACTTCAAGAAGCAAATGACAAACAAAAGGCTTGTGTCAAGCAATCAACTGTAAATGACTCTCAGATTGACAACTACAAAACAAGACAAGTAATTTTCCCCAGTATGGTCTCCAGATTTGTTATCGGACAATCCACTCGAGCGGACACGAGCCGGATCTCCCTAGCTCAATGTGAGTCTAGAACAAATAGAACAGACTAAATATGGATTTCCTAGATCCACTTAAGGATCAAGTGCTAGATGTCTTACCTTTTACTTCGCAATCCTTTCTCCTGAATGTTGCTCCACATCCCGCGGTCGTCAGATCTCAGCTGCAAGACCTATCAAGACACAAGAACAAACACAAGCGAGTAAAGAGCATCTATACAATAAGAGATCTAAGTAAACAGTTAAGCAAGTGAACTACTCAATATCATTGCACATCAACAATATTGGTGGAAAACATTTATATTACTGTAAATAGGGAAATACATGGTAGATACATAGAACTACAACCAAGGTTTAATGCTGTAGCCCTTCTCCATCCAAGCCATTTGTCATTTTTTCCCAAGGAAGATTTAGTCTCTCAAGGATGAGTAGAGATCTCTCAATAGTTATTTCACCAGCATGTAGACACCATATACTTCCTCCCTTTGGAGAGGGGTAGAGCTTCACTTAAATAGGACTAAGTGGATGGGGTATGGATAAGATAGGTTGAGATATTGTAGGAGAGATATTTCCTCCCAATAGGTTAGGAATCGAAGGCCAGCTCCCCCAACAGATAAGGGGATAGGTATCTATATCAGCAAGCTTTGAGAAGGAGCTCGAATAAGCTATTTTTTCCTTCTAACTGACTTCGTCGCATCCTATAATGGAGCAAGGTGTGACATCGCATGTTGTAGCAGAGCAACCTGCAACGACCTCTCAAAACCTAGTACAACAGGGTACAAATCCTTCCAGGTCAGTCACTCAATCATGGCTACTCTAGGGGTGTATACACTAAATCTCATGATGGGAAGATTTTAGGTGTAACAGTCATAATATCTCATCGGCACCCATCTTGTATAGCGCTCCTGTGATTAGTTGGAAGTCTGCAGCCTTGACTACCAACTGCTTCTTCTTACTAGTGATAAATTCCCCTAGTGCGGTACCTGTCGCCAGAAACTGAATGATTTCTTCAAAATATCCATCAGCGACTCCAACTTTAAACAATTGCACATCAGGCAAGCCATCTTCAATGTTAGTTGGATCCTCTCCTGTTTCAAAATGTGAGAGATGATCCGGGCCAGCATTTAACTGCCTCGGCTTCAAAATTACTTCAAAATCGAACTCCTGAAAAAGAAGTAGCCATCGATAGATATCCCCCCCCAACACAGGATTATTGACCAGGTATTTCAATGCAGAATGATCTGTGAACATCTTGAAATGGCCTCCCAATAAGTAATGGTGAAACTTCTGCAATGCATAAACCATCTCCCGACCTTCCCTCTCTGTAGTAGTGTAGTTTCTTTCTTCAAATGACAACTTTTGGCAGGCAAAAGAAATGGGGTTATCAAGACCCCCCTCTCCAGGCTGGGCCAATACCACTCCTAGCGTGATCGATGAGGCATCAACATGAACATGGAATTCCTTACTCCAGTCAGGAAATACTAATATTGGTGCCGAAGCCATATTCGTCTTTAGTGTCTCAAAGCTATCCTAACATTCAGGGCTCCACTAGAATACCACGTCCTCCTTCAATAACTTCTCCATAGGGGTGGCAATCGCAGCATAACCCCTGATGAACTTGCGATAATATCTTATGTGTCCCAGCGTCGCCCTTAACTGCTTAACAGTAGTTGGCAGTGTCAAACTCAGAATGAGCGCAATCTTTGCTGGGTCGCCCAACAATCCTTGCTTACACACAATATGACCCAACAATATGCCAAATGGTGCACAAAAGATACATTTCTTTAGGTTCAGGGATATCTGGTGCTGCCGACATCGCTCCAACATCAATCGCAGCTTCACCAGATGATCGCGGATCAAACCATAGACCATCCAATCGTCCATGTATACCTGTAATAACTTATGAATGAAATATTTGAATGCAACAATGACAACCCGCGAAAATATTGCAGGTGCATTCTTCAAGCCAAACGCCATCATGATGTATTGAAAGTAGCCCCATTCGATCACGAAAGTTGTCTTATGGTGATCTTCTTTTGCAATTCGGATCTGATGGTAGCCAAAGAACCCATCTGTGAAAGAGTACATCTCCTAGCCACCCACAACCTTGAGTACTTCGTCAGTAAATGAGGTTGGGAACGGATCATGCAAACATGAATCATTTAATCTCCTGAGGTCGACGCAAATGCGCACTTCGCCAGTCTTCTTATCATGTACCACCATAGGACTAATCCATTTTGACTCCTCAACTGGTTCAATGATACCGACGTCCAACATGTGATCCAATTCTACCTTGAGCCTCTACTTATGTCGCAGATCCAATCGATAGGGTCGCTGCCGGATCGTCTTAGCATCTGGTTTTAATGGAATCTTCACTTCCCCTAAGTCGCCTAGAATCCCCTTCATATCAGAAAACTTTGTGGGAAATAAGTCCTGAAACTAATGGAGCAAATCAGTGACCTTGCTTATCAGCTCATCATCCCAGTAATCCCCAACATTTGCAAACTTCGGATTGTCCTCTGTCCCAATGTTAATCTTGCGGATCTTCAGCGACTGACTGATCGGATCGCTTGGTGCATCAGTTTGTACTACACCATGACTTCCTTCTGATTCCAGGATATTCACATTCCGTGGATCATCACCATCTTCTAGCCCACCTCTAATATTGAAGCATTCCATGAGAGACTGCATCTGGTAGTGCGTGTACGGATCCACAGGATATGCCATCAGAACAACCTATAGAATTACATCATGGATGAGCTGCAATGCATTATTGACCTTTGGATCAGAATCCGTAAAACTAAATGTATGGGTAAAAAACACTGTGAGCTCCAGCCAAGTGGAAATTTCTCCTTGCAACTCAGCTACAGTATACCATGATCGTGACATCTCATCCAAAGTATGGATGAAAGCACGGACCCACTCATCTCGTGGTCGCGACACCCATAACCGCTGACACTCCACCAAGTGACCACCGAGATCATTTCAACCATCATATTTTCTAGTGTGGTAAACCTCGGTATCGCCGAAGCGTACTATCATCAATCTTCTGCATTTCGACCATCCATCAATTGATGCCTTGTGTGTCGCCCACCAGCGTGCTAGAGCAGCCTTTAGTGCTTCGTTCAATGCTAGCAATCGCTGTGGTTCAGAAACTCTCTCCTCAAACTCCGTCAGAAAGTTAGATAAGCTAGGTAGTCCTTCATATATTCGTAGCGTGACCATTTCAGTTGCGACACGGCATAATGACTGACCAACCCACACTTATGCAGCGACACCTCATGCAAGTGGTTCTACCAATATTCTAGCGCATCATCAGATTCAGAAGACGTAGAGCTGTCACTACACAATCCCAGCTCACCATTGGCAGTCGAATGGATATAATCTTCAGAGATATTGAATGCATGGTCCCATGCACTGGGATCGTCATCCTTCACTGGCTCTATGTAGTAGCATCCTTCAGCCAGATCCAATGGGGCGATAACTCTGATATCGCGATTTTCAAAAGTCATCATCCATCGCTTGAAGTTGATTACAGATCCACTATCATTAGCCCATCCAATTCCCAATAATGCAGGATAAGAGCTTCCTCCTTCAACTACTTCTATTACATCAAAGTTGGCATATGTTTTCATTCCCTCTATGTCCACCACCATTCGTGGAACTCTCCCAATCGGTGTTACCTTAGTGTGATTAGCTAATTGGAGTTGTACATGAGACCAGCTCAATGGGGGACTCCCCATCTTCTGCCAAGCCTACTTGGTTAGGATGTTGACATCCGAACCAAGATCCAAAATAACTGAATCAACATTGCAGTCGCCATTTTGAATATTCATCAGCATATCCTTACCTGTCTTTTGTCGTTGTAAGGAATTAACTGCGAACTCTTGTCGATCCTGGGCCAATCGTCACAATAGAGCTTCAATCGTAGCAAGAGCATCGGGATCTCTTGCTAGGGATAAACAATGTTCCAAAAATACTTGAAGTGTGTTGGACTGCCGCGATGGGCCAGCCTCTGAAGTAGTATCAAAAGTAGAGGGCATGTCGTACACAACAACCTTACCTCCTTCTTTTTCTAGTGCACGACGTGCTTTAAGAAATGCCTCCCACTCCGCATCAATGTCAAATGATACCTTCTTTTGTCCGGCTAACCGGATCAGTGAGTTGTCCTCTCCAGTTGTCTTGCCTCCGTGAGTGACCACAGTAGCAAAAGCATCTTGCGGTATTGGCTCTACAGAAATTGTCACGATATTCACACCTTGGGTCTAGTTCAGCGGCAGATTCCTGGGTGGGTTCACATTCTGATTCTGATTTGGCCGCATATTCTAGTTCTGCACTGGTTGCTGCACTTGGTTCTGGGTAGGCTGTTGTGCCTGGGGTTGACTCTGCAACTGGGTATTATTCCCTGCTTTCTATCGTGCAATCAAATACAGACAATTCTCAACTGTGTGATCATTAACAAAACAGAACATACATTGGCTCTGCATCAGTGGACAGTCTTGCTGGTAGTGTCCCCATACCGCATAGTGATAGTATTGAATAGGTCTGTGACCACCTCGTCCTCCTCCATGACCAAATCCTCCCCCGCATCCTCCCTAGAATCCTCCCTGCTGCTGGTACTATGGTTGGTTGAACTGTTGCTGCATTGGTGCCGGTTGCATTCCTTTCCCTTGTGGTGCATACTGTAGCTACTGTACATATTGTGGTTGTTGTGGAGCCATCTGCATCGGAGTATATTGCAACATGAACTGCGGTGATTGTTGCTGCTGCTGTACAAACTGCATCTGTAGTTGAGGTAGTAGCTAGGCTACCTGTGGCTGCGGTTGCGACTGTTGTATGGCACGCTGGGCGCCCTTTACATATAACGCACCATACATTCTCTCTTGTAGCAACCCATATGCATGGCAGTCCTTCTCATCGCGACCCACCGATTTGCAAAATGTACAATAAAGATTCCTCGGGGTTGTGACCATTTTCTGCATGTATGGACAATTGTCATGGTTGTGCCCGTATACATGGCAGACACGACACCATGGCATGCTACCACCATTCAAAGGATTTGGTGCTCCCGAAACTAGATAGTTGTGGAAGTCCAGGCAGTTATCCTTAGTATGTCCTTCTCCTCAACATCGCGTACACTAGACTTCTTCGCGTTGCTCCTTGCCTTTCTTCAGATCCTGTAACTGGATGGTCAGGTTAGCCAATTGTGTCTAGATCTGTGACATTCCAACTGCATTTTCCCCAATGGGAGATGCCTCCAGCCGCATCGCGATCTCCAAAGCTTCACTCGATGTGGTAATGTTTTGCTGCATCAGTGGTAGTCGGATATGCGGAAGCAAGGCCGCGATAAACCACTCCTTATGTTGGACGGTACTCATGTCAAAACTGACCCTTTCCATCAGCGTTTTAAATCGTTGATCAAAATCCCACACAGTCTCATTGGGATACTGCTTAATAACTTTAAGCTCTATGATGTATCGGGCTTCAGATTTGGGTTTTTGGAATTCTGCGATCAGGCCTGTACGAATCTCATCTAGGGTTTTTGCTGGAGTGTTGATGGGGACTTGTGTAAATTTCATAAACCAATCCAAGGCACGACCTTGAATATTCGTTGCCAATTGTCCCTTTTTAGCATTGTCATCGGTGATATGTTTGACGGTCCATACAGCCTCACATAGAAACCAATATTGTTAAGGGTTATATGTTCCACTTCCTTGGAACAATGGTAACTTAGTATCCTTGCCCTCCATTCTGGGCTTCTGTCCTCCTTTCGCTGTACTACTACCGATTAACTTCTGTGGAATTGACGAACTCAGCGGTGTCGAAGTGGTATTTCTTTCTATCTGAGAGATAGTGAGTGGAGGTGTGGGTACGTTGGTGCTGGGGTTTGGTCCTGCCTCTATCCTAGGCATAGCCTGGTTGTCCTTGTCAGGACTGTGAGGTCGCTTCGTACCATGTGGTCTTCCTTCACGGTCTTGCGGTTCGACTGCAGCAGGACCTTCTCCTGTCCTTTGCCTCTTTTCCTATCGGAACCTTGCTCCTCCCCTCATAAGACCACTTTATTCCTCAGCTTCACTCACAGTCTCGTCATGACCTGCACCCATCCACCCCTTTTCATTCCATGTACCATCCCCCAACTATCACAGTACCCACGACCTCTTCCCACCAGGATGTCTACTGATCAAGATGCATTTTCAATATACCCTTTTCGAAAATGAGCATCTTAATTGACAGTTGAAGCGACAACAGAAACCTTCCCCGGGGTTCGTGGAAAAAATATCTTTTAGCTTCACTATAGGATTTCTGAGTATCAACCATGAATTCTGTGATATATCCCTCTAGGATGCTATCGAACCACACTTCGACAACCCACGATGCTTTATTATCGACTTCCTACAGCTCCTAAACTAACTCGGGTGTCCAGGTCGTTGGTTCACCGCCTTGGAAGTTCCTCTTCTAGAAAGTCAACTTCACCAACCACTCATACAAAATGACTGGGAATTCATAGAAAAACCACTCAAGAGGTCCGTCATGAATATATCTATCCACCCATTGGTCTACAGTTAGTCGAGTGTCCCGACTTTCTTCTTCAGCAAATTCCTTTCACTTCTGATCAAACCATTCTTGGATCTCTGGTTTTGTCGGGTGCCACAACATATCCTCCTTTCACTTCGCACATGGTCCCAGCAATGGAACCATTTGTTGACTCAAACCCAGTCGATAGGGGTTCCCATCACTGTCGACACTAACCCACCAGGATCTCCCTGAGCACCGGCCCAGACAGGTTTTACCCTGCCCAACAACACTTGCAAAGAGGATGAGGTCTCACCCGAGGCGATCAAGGGAGAGTGGACGGAACCATGTTTCCGCCAAATGAAAGAGGATGATTGCAGCACTAATTACTCAACTTATTGCAACATCTAAACAGATCTATGTATTCAAGATAATCATCAATCATATTCATAGCACTATTCATCAGAGACATTCATTGCGACAAGTATAAAAATATTATGGTTTAGCAAGAAATCATCACAATATGCATTAACACAAAGAGTACACAAGGAATTTCACCAAACAATTTTGACATGTCATATTCCTTCAGAACAAACCCTGATACACCATCCTTACAAAACCAGATCTCAGTGATATCTCTTGATCTTGTTACATATGCCAAAAGCTCATCTGCCTGATCTCTTACGACCTACAACTTTCGGTCTATATATAGGATTCCTCCCTTACAATGCTTTTCCAATTACTAACAACTTCCGAACCGACTCTTGGACCAATGACCCAAAATCTAACAGACATGGTCCAAATGACCCAGAAACCCACCTACTGCGGTATAATTAGCTCAAAATTACATCTCATATGGTCCAATGACCCAAAAACCCTCCTACTGCAGTACAAATGACTCAAAAAATACATAAAATAATGCATCCTTCTTCCTTCCACGACCTCTTCTGACGTGCCGCAACATCGGTCATGCTGCGATTCTTCCTTACCAAACCACCTGCCAACAGCCTGGCAGCGCCATTATTCCTCCCTCCTCGGCCTTTCGGCCACCGTATATGCCAGTTGTATCACCTAGCATACATCCCCATTCCATCCATCCCTCCCCACCCCCTTCCATCCAGCCCCCCCTCTTATCTAGCACCACAATTCCATCTAGCTCCCCCTTCCGTTTCATATCCTGCGTCCCATCACCCCATCTCATCCTTTCCACCACCTCCATATCAGTTTCCCATGTTCCTACCCTCCCTCATACGACCATGACACACCACCCATCCACAAGAAAACATCCCTCCACCACAACACAGACCTCGCCCCCCCCACATTTCCCTAGCACACTAGCTTCTGATTCCACGATGCCCCCATACACACTACAACCAGTTGGGTTTTATCGCCCTAGACATGCATCTCCACTTCACCCACCCAAGTCCATGCCTCCTTCTTCCACTGTGCCCCCAAGTGGTGTAGCCACCATCGATGTGGCTACATCATCCCCTATACCATCCACCCTAGCATCGGATCAGGTTGTCCAGCCGGCTGCTCCATCTGCTAGCCCTGAAGACCAGCTGGTTGTGTTCACGGTGAGATTGACTAGTTTAAGAAAATCTCATTCAATTTTAACGAAAATTACTATATGCATCTAATCTCATCATTTATCTGATTGTTCTAAATGTTGCGGGGTGGAATTGCTGAGAGACTAGGAGCACAGAGGAGGGAGACCCCCTCACGACTTACAGTCTCGCATGCAGTGAGTTATCTAAGACTTGAAAACTATTTTTATTTTTAAATTATGGTTTATACTTGTATAATTTCCAGGAAAAGTTGACACATTATTGCTGTCATTTCAGGTCTCAGGGGGACGTGGTCCAAGTCGCCCGAAGGACCCAACTTCCTCTAGCGCGGAGAAGAAGAAGATCGATTTTGGAGATGCACTTAGGAGCTCCAAGGGTGGGAAGAAGTATTGAGAGACCCTCCTATGTACACTAGCCACGATGTGGCATTTTGGGCACGAGTTGCCATATTTTGTATAGGGCACCATGGGCCATATTTTGTATAGGGCACGAGTTGCAATATTTTGTATAGGGCACAAGTTGCCATTATATAGACATTGGGAACAATGTTCCATTTTTCCATAAAGTGTACATGATTGGATCATTCTTTCATATTAATAGATGGATCTACACTTGCCTATATGACTTTGTCTTTGATTACATTTTTTCATACATGATTTTGTCTTCAATAACAATGTTATGAAAAAGTTTTCACATACATATAGATGTTATTTCTAGACACCAAGTGACATCAATATGAGTCCCTTGTATTTGAATGGGTCTTGCATCTTACACTTTTTTCACACATCAAGCACATGGATCTAAACGCAAGTCTGCATTAAAAGTAAACTCAAACTATAGATAACCAAATCTGATAACATGTACATCTGAGTCTGCATTAACATGAATGTCTTCCAAATGTTTTCATAAATGAGCATAGAAATAACAATGGTCGAAACAAAGAATGAAATAACAACAATTTTGAAATATGAAATAATAAATGATAAAGAATCTTATGAAGAGAATACATCCTCAAAGAATTTCTCAAAATGCAAGACACACAACTTCAATCCAACCACAATATGTCCTAGTAATAGTTAGTATGGGTGCAAGGTTTTCCTTTTACAACTCTTCACTAGGTTCATAGAAACCCTACTTGCACTTGTCTCGTCTCATGCTCAATTGAAGTGTTTATTTTCAGCGTATCTCAGAAAACAAATTGGAACCAACCTCTTTTGGAATCTCACCCCTTATGTCCTTGATGGAGTCTCACAACTCCACACTATATGTTTCGATACAATTAATGCTCAGTCCTTCAAAATGCATAGTTAGAAAGAGTATGCGTTGCATTTGCCTCTCAATTTGTTTGATTCAATACACATGCATTTTGTAATGGGATAATTACATAGCTAATATGGATTGTTTATGTGGATGGAGACACCCAGTAACCATTGATGCCTAGAGCTCTACACACAAGTTAAAGAAAAAAAAGAAAAACTCCTAACATTGGGAACAAATAGCCAACACCAATGATGCAACTAGAACACAATGACCAAGGGAACTTCAAAATGCAACACCACTCCACAAAAGAAGTTTCTCTAGACCGAACTCATTTTGTATGATAGAAGCTGCTTTAGAGACCTATAGACCTACCTACCACTTCTCTCATTTGAGATGAGATAAGTTGCTTTAGACCTACTTCACTCATGTCAATGCTTGAGTTTTTGGAGGCCGACCTCCCACCCCACATGTCCTCTTCAACATTTTTTGTTCTCTTGGTTTTGTGCCCACCCAAACTTTTTTTCATGCTTTGGGTACCTTGAGGTATATCCCCAACCCAAAAAACTCTTATATTATGTTGATTATGTTGGTTATTGGCTTCACCCAACAAAATTATATTTAACAATACACATATTCTTATATTTGGTTCCCCATGCTCAATGTTCACTATATTTAACAATACACTTATCTTAAATTTAATTCATGTCTTGTTAAATATTTCATAATGAAATATCTATTTGAGAGCACCACCTTAGACCAAACCATACCATTAATATAAAATGTACATTAGAAAAATGACCTAATTCAATTTTCTTCTATAAATCTAACCCTAACCCTCACCCAAACCCTAGAGCTAAACCCTCTGTACCCTTTAGATACTTCCTCCAATATGTCCTAATCTCCCTACAAGTAACACTACCTCGTCATCCTCTCCACAATGGTGCCACTATCATGAAACTCAAAACCATTCATCATTATTGTCATCTCTAGGTTCATCATCAACATCTCCATCATCATGATCTTCTTCATCATCATCATCATCATCTTCAGCACCATCACCATCATCATCAATGTCATCATCATCACCATCTTCATCATCATCAACATCTTAGTTTTGTGTTTCACATAGAAATGATTAACGGGATGAGTGTGGATCATGGTGTTGGACGATACATGGAAATGGGTTTTGATGGGCAGCTATCAACATATAGTTGTTAAAATCAACCTATTAAATGAGGACCTAACATACATTTCTATATATTACACTCACATACTATATCTTGTTCAAATATATACAAATATGACATGTTTAAGGATTTTATATTACATGCTACTCCATTTTTAACAAACACCATCTACATATTGTTTAATTTTTTAGGGTCACATAACAATATGGAATTGTTTCCCCAAAAAATAATGCATGGTGGAATGATGATTGCTTGGCACATTACCTATAGGTAACACAAACCATCCTAAACGTTGTAAAACTACTGAAAATAATGAATTTTCAACTATGTGAATGGTTATCAAAGGTGAATACTTTACAATAGTTGGGAAAAAATGAACATGTACCTATTTTAGTATTATATATTAAGTGTTTTACTATTCCGCTTCACCAAATTAATAGTTGATATAAACATCAAGCTATGGACACTTGCCAAAAAACATAAGTCACAAGTTCACTACTTCCTACCTCATTGTGAACATGCGGAATTGATGGGCACTATTAAAACAAATAAGACCGAGATGGCCTTCTTTAATGAATGATTCAAAGGATGTGTTGTTACTTCAAGATGATTTATTCCTTCTTAAATTTCATGTTTTACATTTTCATTCAACTTCTCTTATTCGGTTTTGAAATTTCTAACTAAAGCCCCTCATGTGCTAAGGTTGAAAATTAGATCAATGGCACATAAAGATAAAAAGAACATTGGTGTCATGGAGACCACTAAATAACAATCAAATAAATGACCTCTTCTCATTTAAAAATATTGTATTTAGTACTTTTTCATCTTTTCCATTTCATTAACATTATATTAAGTGTTTCAATGAGAAAATGGAAAATGGCTTGAGGTTTTCTTATAAGCCTATATGATCAAATATTCTTGGAGAAGGGTGTAACTGGCACATTCCTGAACATATGTGCCCACTCGACGATTTTGCAAATTTGACCCCAATGTGCAAAAATTGCACACCCCCTTACTGAGCAAAACCCTAGATTCCAAAATGGGCCTACAAGATGACACCTGGGCCATGAGACTGGAGGAGAGAGGTACCCCTAGAACTATCCCGACCTCTTGAATCCAACGGAGTCAACAGTTTGTCGATCCGATCCACGATTTTCATTCTATGGCTCGCTCTATCTTGCATCCAAAAGGCTTTCAGGGACACCTGCTGGATACCTACCGGGGGCATAGAATTCCAACCATGCAACAAAACCTGGTTCCAAGGAGTCCTGCAAGTGTGTCTAGGAAGGTTCCAGCTGGGAACGCTAGCCATAAGTGCCCGGTCGACCATTTTTCAAATTTGACCCCAATGTGCAAAAATTGCACACCCCCTTACTAAGCAAAACCCTAGTTTCCAAAATGGACCTACAAGATGATACCTAGGCCACGAGATCGGAGGAGAGGAGCACCCGTAGCACTATCCCGACGTCCTGAATCCAACGGAGTCAACGGTTTGTCGATCCAAGCCATGGTCGTCATTCTATGGCTCGTTCCATCTCGCATCAAAAAGGCCTTCACAGACACCTACTGGATACCTACTAAAGGCATAGAATTTCAACTGTGCAACAAAACTGGGTTCCGGGGAGTCCTGCAAGTGTGTCTAGGAATGTTCCAGCTAGGAGCACTAGCCATAAGTGTCCGGTCGACCGTTTTTCAAATTTGACCCCAATGTGCAAAAATTGTACACCCCCTTACTGAGCAAAACCCTAGTTTCCAAAATGGACCTACAAGACGACACCTGGGACATGGGACCGAAGGAGAGGGGCACCCTTGTAATGTCCCTTAAAATAGTAAAATTTAAAAAAATTTCTTCTTTTTTCTAGTTTGCCTAAGATAGATTATATATTTATAAATTAACTTGAGCACTGTGAAAAGTATCGGTGCTTGTATTCAATATTTAAGAGTTTAGGAAAATTCTTAGCAAGGTAGTTTTTGTCGATCATGCTTTCGTTGCGGAAGTAATTGTGATGAGTATGTTTTATGTAAAGTTTAACCATGAAATAGTACTAGTAGTCTCTTTTCCTCTTATATCCTCTAAATACATGTTTAAAATGTAAATTGTCTAAATGTCAATCCCCAGGGATGATGAACCTGATGAGAGAAGTTGAAATACCCTGAAACTTGGGGTTGATCTATGCACCCCTGGCAGAGTCACCGAGAGGTAAGGTGTGAAAGTTTGAAACCTGTCGACTTACTTAGCGATTTCACTAATACATATCTATTTGTCATATTCTTGCAGGTGTTCTACGGTGGCCATCCGGTTGACAACTCCACCATGTAAAAAATATCAAAGTGAAAACACCCTTTGTGCAAAACATGAATGGGTTGAGATCTTTGTATTAGTGATAATTAACCAAGTGTTTGAACCTACACAACTATACTATATAGTTTTCAATTGCATTAGAGTCGTATCGTGGTAGTTGGATGTCTTAATGGTGCATATGGCTGTCACGTGGCCTTTGGCCAGCTAGAATAAGGGTCTTAGCGAGGGTTTGCACAAAACTTATAAAGTTTTGGGTTTGCTTTATGGTATGGTTGAGAGGGGGTTTTAGCTTGTTGTGAGGTAACTGTGCCTAGCCTGAGCTACGCTCATGGCCAGGGTATCATTGGTGGTGATGGAGGCGATGTAGAAGAACATTCCTACAGGTAACTACTACCATTAACACTGTAATTTCTCAGTTTGTAATTCCATATTTAATGAAATATTAAGGTCCTAACTTCTTTTGGTTTCCTCCATTGACAGGTATGGTGTGTCTCTTTGTGTTGGACCAGAAGGGAACCAATACGAACTGCATATGGCATTGGATTGGTAAGTCCAGGGTTCTTTCAACCCCTCACACCTACCTGTCTCGGTTTTGATAAATTTGTAAAGGAGAGACTTCGTGATGCCTTTGGCTCACTCAGGTTTTGGAGTCTCAAGAGTGGTCGCCTTTGGCTTGACCAGGTGTTTGAAATATCGTTGTAAATATTATTTTGATGGGTGAAAATTTTGAGGGTTTCCATGCTTGTAGTAGGGTTTAATGATTTCGTCGCGGTTGCTTTCAATGTCTTTCTGCGTGTGTAAATATGGGTTCTGAAAGAATATTTGTGCCTGCATGTATTCATGGAACTCGTCTTGAGGTTTTGAAATGGAGAAAGGACTTCTGCATTTTCATTTCTATGAGGCTCAAATGGCCGTGTGAAGAAACTATGGTCACTGTGTTCTTAAATGGTGCTCTGTCAGTATAAAATTTTGATGGAAAGTCATTTGTCTATTTAATGGAGTCCGTGCTAAATATGTGAGACTTGTCTTTGCTCTATCCTATATTTTTCTTTCCTACAACGTAAGAGAATTTATATGGATGTATATGCTGTTGTGCTTCTATCATGTAGCTAGTCGATTTGTGCTTTTAAATGGCAAATCTGTATTTCGTTGATGTCGGTGGTACTCCTATCTTTTGTCTAGTTTAAAAAATGTACCTGGGCAATTTGAGCTGCTCCAGGGGTTTGATATCTAGACCTGTGGCTATTAAATTAAAATGTATGGGCGCCTATCGTTTGGCTATGAGATTCGATCCTTGAATTGGGAGAGGTGCTCGTCAGGGTTTTAAGGTTAAAATGTAATTTACAAGTTTGAGTTTGTGGTTGTGTGAAGTCGTAACCTTTGTATAGCTGCTGCGTTTTCGTTATGGCTCCAAGGAGAAAAATCGTGGTTACTGTAGCCTGTGTGTTGTATGGTTTTAACGTTTGAATTTTTAAATGTTGAAATGATGGAACTTTTAATTCTACCTACGATTTCTAGCTTACGGTCTGCAAACATGTTTGAAGGGAATAGATGTTAGCAATCGTGAATAAAAGATATGGTTGATGTGAGCCTGTGATTCTTAATGGGTAATGTTGCTTTTGATGGTTGACCTGATGTGTTGCTATTCCTATTTAATGATTTTCAAAAACCGAAAGAAAATGAATATGAGAAAATATTGATACCCTAACTCTAAAAGTCAGTCTACCATTTGTAGCGACTTCGTTTTTCATACCCAAGGTTAATAGTCAGAATGGATGTATCATGTAGATTTTGGTTTGGAGTTATTGTGTACTTATGATTCTAAAAGACTTTCTTCAAGGTTTTGGGAACCTCAATAGTTTCGATATCTATCCCAATACCTTTGCTAGACCTGGTCTTTATTATGAAATAATAACATAAGTAAATATAGAAGTAAACCCTGCACTATAAATTTAGTGAAACGATTCTAACCAGAAAATATAATTAATTAAAAGGAACGATAACCCTATATTAGAAAATGATATGGAAATAAAAAGGAAAGTGTACAGTGGTAAGAGTTATTTGAAATGAAATGGTAGAGTTCCTAAATTTTATGTTCGTGTGATGTTTAGCATGGGCTAGCTAGGCTAGACCTTCTAGACTCTCCACTGGTTCTGGGCCAAACCTCTGAGTTGATAATATTTGGGTTAAGAATTAAAAACAATGCTAAAACATTAGTTCTAGCCTAAAATTCTAACATCTACTTTAACTGGGAATGGGGAAAAATTAATACTACATACCTGGTTGCTTTGGAACTTGATCCTCTCCTGTAGAAGCCTACACACTCAAGCAATAATTAATGCAGAAACTTTTGTGCTTAGCTGACTTGTTAGAATGATTTCTTAGCTGGATAACTTTGGGGCTACCATGTTCCTCCCAACCATGACCCTTAGACTGTTCCTGGTTCTAACTGGATCCCCTTGAGCCACTAGTAGATTTGAACCCAAAAACCGACGAGCAAATCCGACAACCTCCGACGAAATGGACTGTGTCGTCGGATTTTTCTTTCAAAATTACTTCTTCTTTTTTTAATTTCGTGAGGCACCCATCAGATATCCGACGTAATTTTGAATATCCGATGAGGCCCGTAGGATAGCCAACGGATCTACGAATATCCGACACCTATTCGGGTATCCGACGCTTTAGATGTTGGATAACCGACTCCATTTCTAACCTGAAGAAGTCGGATATCCGACAGATTTTTCCCAACGGTAACTAGATTAGAGTCATCAGATATCCAATGTCGGTTTGAATTTTTTACTTTTAAAATTTATAAATATCCAACCATTCCGACATGTTTGCCATACCAATGATGGTTTGTGGATGTTTTTTTTGTTCGGCGGACTGCTTTTTCGTTGTTTTTGTTATTCAAGTGAGGAAATTACTGTGGAGCTTCATTTTCTAAGATCGACAATCTTCATTTAAGATCTTTACGAGAAAATGTCAACTACGAATATTCCTGATCCAAATGAACAAAATCGACAATTGCTTGCTAGATTGTGGGAAGGAGTTGAAAGAAGGGGTGATGGTAAATGCTATTGTCCATGTAATCAATGTACAATCTTCTCTCTGCTATATTGTTGGTAATGAACTTGAAGGTTATGTATGGTATTTCAAACATATCAGTCACATAGATGTTAAGGTATGTAATATATTCCATCACAAAATATATATGATTGTCATGTATTTTATTGTTAATTCATATATAAGTCAAATTACTATGGATGAAATTTGTTTCATTAATATTATTTCTATATTATATTAACTAGATTTTTATTTTTATTTGTTGTAGCATGATAGGTGAATATTTGTTACCACCGTCAAATATTTTACCTCACACATATCGATATTGATCTGCCATCATGAAAGAAATTGGAATGCAGTATGAAGCAATTCATGCATGCCCCGATGATCATGTTCTTTATTACAACCAGCATGAATTTGCAATAGAATGTATTGAATGTCACATCAGTAGATATCGCACAGATCAAGTAACTAAAAAGGTGCCTCGCAAGGTTCTACATTATATTCCCATTATTCCCCGTTTGCAACGACTGTTCAAGTGCAAAAACATAGCACAGTTTATGGATTACCATGCACGGAACATAAGTCAAGACGACATTATTCGGATGCCTACAGATGGGTCTTCATTTAGAGATATGGAGGAAAAATGGCCTCACTTTAAAGACGAACCTCGTAATCTTAGGATTTCTTTGGCAGCAGATGGTGTCAATCCTTTTGCAGAGATGAGATTTGTTTACTCGGTGTGGCCTATTTTTGTTATCAACAACAACATTCCTCCATGGTTGACAATAAAGAGGGAGCACATAATGTTGTCAATGATTATTCCAGGTACGAACACTGCATTTTTTTTTAATGCAGTGGTATATTCTCATTTGTCGTTTTTTGTCTCATAATGTTATATATATATTTAAAGTTTTTCTATTGTGAAATATGGTTTATATATCTAAATGGTATGTCTCATAATCAGAATATTTATTTTATATGTTCAAATCAATCAGGTAAGTACCAAGTCAAAGATATGAATGTATATATCAAACCTCTTATTGACGAGCTACTGAAGTTATGGAATGGCATCACTATGTATGACTTATCTAGACCAATATGACAAAGGAAATTCCAATTCCATGCAATGCATGTATGGACAATACATGATGCCCTAGGGTTAACCCATTTCTGTGGTATGTAATTATAAGTTCCACTCTAGTTGCATTTAATTTTACGAACTATTAGTTAATATAATACGCATGCATGTTTTTTTAAATAATCTAGTCATTTTTTATATAATTATAATAGACAATATTGATATTCCATCTTTTTATTTAGGTCTTCAGACAAAGGGGAAATTTGCATGTCCAGTTTGTGGTCCTAAGATCAAATCTCGTCGTTCAAAAAGCTTAGGAAAGGAGGCGTTTGATGAGTATAGGAACTTCCTCTCCAAGAATCACAGGAATCGAACTACCGAAAAACATCTTTTCAATGGCAAGCAAGAGACTGCATTAAAACCAAAGAGAATGACACCTTAGCTATGGAAGTTGAAATATAATAGAAATCGTCCAGGTACGTATAATCAATCATTGTATATGATCATATTGTATTTTATTATATTGTTTGTTGTTTAGTGTAATTGACATTGATTTAATATTTAATTTCATCATTGCCGTTCATGTGATCATCATGAAGGCATTAATGGGCTTCCACGAGGAATGAAAAGTTATCCTAGACAATTTAGCAGGTTGCCCTACTATGAGCACCTACAAATTGCTCATCTATTTGATACAATGCATATCGGAAAGAATGTGACTGAAACATTATAGCGAATATTGGATGGAAGGAGTGACAAAGAAAAAATTGTCAAAATTTGCAAAGACATTCAAGATAACAACCATGCAATGAAATACATCATTCAATTTCATAGCAACGGAGAGAAAATTAATATAAACTCACTTCCATGGATGTTAACGGACCAGCAAAGTAATGTTGTAAAAGAAGTCATTCGAAAAATTAAATTTCCCACCGGATTTTGTGCGAACATGAAGAATATCATAACAAAGAAAGGTGATTCCGCGGGGGTGAAAACTCACGATTGGCATGTCTTCATGAAGGTAATAATTAATATGGTATGCATTTAATAATTTTTTTTTTCTTTTTCCAGTGAATATGGTTGGTACTGTTGTTTGTCTAGTACTCTTTTTTGATATACTGAAACTATTTGTATATTATTGTTACTGTATGTTCTACCTCTCTCTATCCCGGACAACTTCGACAACAATGTCAAGCAAATAATATGTAGTCTCGGGAAATACATGAGGTAAGTGGTGATTTTTCCATGTGCTTACTGTTTGTTTAATTCAACATAGAACTTATTCTTAATTTGATTTTCATTCTCTACTTCATGTTATGTAATATAATGACTTTTTCCTTTAATCTCTTGATTGGGTTGTCATGTCACTTGTAGATGGTTGTCATCTAAAAAATTCCATAAAGAAGACATAAAGTATTGGAGGAGAGAAATTCCTCGTCTCATGTATGAAATGCAGAAGCATCTACCTTCAACATTTTTCAATGCACAGGAACACTACCTCATACACCAAGTTGAGGAGATTGAACTGTGTGGAACTACGCACTCAAGGTCCATGTGGATGGTTGAGAGGCACTTGAAATTTATGAAGGGTTTGGTCAGACAACGAGCATATGCTGAGGGTTCTATGATGGAGGGATATATGGTATACCAAAACATGTTGTACACTAGTGAATATCTTCCTATATTGGCGTCAAAGCTTAATTTACGTCGCATTTGTGATCTAGACTCCAAAAACCATTTCGAAGGGGAGTACTTGAAGGGGAAAGGTAGATCGAGGAAGGTGAAAGGTAATATAACACATTTCACTAGTGATTTTTATGTTTATATATCATACATATTCTATTTTTGTATTTAGTATTTTTCATCATTTTATACTGTAATTATATACTTTTTTAAGTGACTAATATACATTTTCATTGAATTTTAATTTTATTGTCATCAAACAGTTGGTCGAGAGTGGGATGCGATTCATTTATACATCGCAAACAATCTTGACTGGATGAAGGTATATATCAAAAAATGTGAACAATCTGGTCATGGAATATCATGGGAAGGTGTGGCTTCATTGGTTAAAGTTGTACATTGCAATGGAGACACCAATCTAACACAAAGGGAAATCGATTTAGCAAGAGGTTTAAAAGACAAGCAGGTAAGCATATTAATCAACGGCACTATTTTTTTTTTTTTAAATATTGTCGTTGTACATCACGCTGATTATTTTCCTTTTATGGCATTATAATAAACATGCACTACTTTATCATAAATATGGTGTCATTATGTAATCTTTTCCTGTATGCATTGTTGTACTAGGTTAAACACCATAAGGCTATGTGGTGCAATGGATGTAGATATCGCATCAAAAAGTTGGATGAAACAAAGAAAACATTTGATTGTGGGATATCTGCAGTCTTTGAGGTGACCAATGTTTCTTCTAGAAGTGACAGACATCTAGAACTATCTGAAAATCGATACTATGGGTATCTAGAAGACATTCTTCAGTGTGACTTTAACTCCTTCAAGGTATTTCTGTTCGTTTTCAAATGGTATAGGTGTCGATTGAATCAACGTGATCCCCATAAAATAATTACTGAACATGATAATGGTTTTACCATGGTAAATACAAGGTTGTTTGAGCTAGGAACGAAGCCCTATGTTCTTCCAACCTAATGCGAACAGGTATTTTACTCTGAGGTTCCAGGTAGAGCGGGTTGGTCATTTGCTGTGAGACACGATCCAATGGGAAGGACGGTAAAGTATAACGTAGATGAAGGTAATGAAGACGTTCTCGAAGAAGAAGAAGCCGTTGAAGATGATCATGATCAACATGAGTTAGATGATATTCCTGTTCCAGAAGAAGATGTCGAAGAACTTCTTGAATCAGATCATGATGTATATGTTGATGTATATGTAACTTCAGAATGTATTTCACATATATGCATATTGTATTCCTATAGAGATGTTATTATTCCTCTATACAGAAGTGTCGTCATTTATATTGTAAGTGTCGTAACTTATACTTGATGGGTTATTAGACCACCTTGTTGGGGTCAGCCCTGTATAAGTCATGTGGGTCAAAGGGTTATTAGACTACCCTATTGGGGGTCAGCCATGTGGGTCAAAGGGTTATTAGACCACCCTAGTGGGGTTCGGCCTAGTCAGCATTATGTTAAGTGGTTAAGTTGAGGCCGACCTAGTTGAGTAAAGGTCAAGTCAAGTTAGTGTATAAATAGAGAGTGTGTCTCTCTCAATTTACACATTCTATTCTCTCACTCACACTTGGGAGAGTGGCGCACTTGTGGAGGAGGAGGCTCTACTGCTAGGAGAAGACTATCTCTTGTATTCTGGTTGTATCATTGCTCTATCTATCTCCGAGGAAGTTATTGGGGTTTTTCACCTTTATGGTTTTCCCCAAGTAAACTCTGTGTCTCTTGTGTGCTTGCATTATTGTGTCCATGATTGATATGATGTAGATTTGCTGTACATGTTGTTCTCTCAGTTAAGCTCCTAGATCAGATTGAAGTAAATTCTGAAAATTTAACATGGTATCAGAGCTAGCCTGAAAGAAGGCATGATATGGCATGTATGACACTTGTTGCACTTACGATGCTAGGGCTTGATATAGCAAAAACCAGGCATCGTAGCACTTTCGCTATAAATCCGTTCTGGAGAAGTTTTTGGATCTGAAATTTTTACATGTCAAAGATCCGATCCCCATGTACCTTGTGTCCAAAGGAAGACCTCTAATTCATTGTACTTTGTGATTTATGATTTGTACAATATAGGGTTTCTGCCTCTTCCAGATCTGAGTAAAAATCATGTGACCTTGGGAAAAAAGTCATAACTTGGGCTAGGAAGCTCCAAATGAAATTTCGTAAAAAGAGACAGGTAGTAAACAGACTGTACTATCTCAAAAAAAAATGTAGAGGCCGAAGTTGAACCAGTGACACGTGGCACGCTGTACAAGTTCGCTCTCCTGTATTATCCCATAAACAGGTCACGTTGCGACGCTTGGCATAACTCTCTCTCAAAGAATCCAATTGAGGTCAGACCTATCGATATGGAAAGATAACAGGTCAGGCTATCTCTAGAAAATTGTTCAGAGGCTGAAGTTGAAACAGTGACACGTGGCACTCCATACAATTTTGCTCTTCTGTATTATCCCATAAACAGGTCACGTTGCGACACTTGGAATAACTCTCTCTCAAAGAATCCAATTGAGGTCAGACCTGTCGAGATGGAAAGATAACAGGTTGGGTTATCTCAGAAACTTTTTTTAGACCCTGTGGATCAAAAATATTGGAGTTACACCAGAAACAATCAAGTACATATTTCTGTCAAAACAGAATTATTTTTTAGTACCTTCATTCATGGCTTCCGGAATTTAGAGCTTCGAAGAAAGTTGGAATTTTTGTAATCGGAGACCACGGCTAGATGCTACTCATCAAAATTGAAATTTAGAGACCAAGATAAGATTTTTTGGTTGGGAAGAAGGCCGGGCTTGATCAAACCCCAGTTCGGGACATTGATCGAAAAAATGGAAAATTAGGGCTTCTGCAAAAATTGGAATTTTGGAAATCTGTGACCACGGCTGGAAGATCCTCAGAAAAATCGAAAGCTTAGAGTTTTGAATCAAATATTTTGGTTGGGTGAAGCTCTAGGAAACTCAAAGCCTAATTTAGGGTCCTCCCAGTGAATCTAGAAATCTAAAAGGCAATTTTGAGGGGTGAAAATTTGCAGTTTTCAAATTCTGAATATACCAACTTGATCAGCTCATCAAGGCGCATATTTCTATCCTTTCAGAAGTTTGAAATTCAAAGTTTGAATTTTTGGGGTTTCTTTGACAAACCCTAATCCATCTCTAGGTCCAGTTCTTGTAAATCAAGTGGATTGGATTGATCCTAGAAGAAGATGGATTGGTCACCTGCATAAGTGAAGAAGTTCCTGTCTCAGAGGGAGATGAGGCTAAGGCCTTCCATAAGAAGATTACAAGCAATCTTGACAGGTATGGCTTACAGGTATGTTTCATGGTTAAGTTTGTCATATGTTTGTCTTCATATCATTACAGTACAATCTTGATTAATTACTGGACTTGTCGTATCACCTTAATAGAAGATATTCATTGATTAAGTTTTTGACACTTATGATTGTACTAATGCATTGTGATGTTGTATGAGGTTTATGTTGTTTGCTAACACAAAAGGTACACCAAGAAAGTCAAATCATGTTCTACTTCAAGAACATATGCTCATGGTGACATGAAGACAAAGATTCATCCATTGTCATGGATCACATAGAAGATCTACTTTCGAGGTATGTATAACTTGGTTCTACAATGGTTAACTTATGACACATGCAGGTTACTAGCACAAGTCACTGAAGAGAACCAGAAGACATTATGCAAGTATGTTAGACATAACTAGATAGCATGCTAATCCAGGTATGTTTTTCCTATATCAAGCTAGAATCCTACCTTGTGTTAGGATCTCATACTGTTGTGTTGTTGATAATGATTATTCATTAAGTCATAGGTTTGAATAATAATGGTTGTATGCATATTATGTTTCTTACCATAATTGATGATATGACTAACCAGAAGAATCATGAAGGTATAGGTTTGAATAATCACGGGTTTTATGCATATTATATCTCTTATCTTGATTGATGATTCAACTAACCAAAAGAGTCCTATGATCAAATAAGAATATGTATGAGTAAAAGAAGACTTCCCTGAAACCTTGAATACTAATGTTTATTATCTGTGAATGATCATGAATATACATGTTTAAGATTATTATGTTTTGATAGTATTAAGATTATACTAATAAATGTGTGATTATGTATGAGACCTCAGGATAACACAATGATGATACTAATAAGCATGCATAGTGATTAAGGATGGATGTAAGTTCAAGGACAGGTAATCCAGGAAGCAAAGATCAAGAGGGAGCACACTCTAGTTGTTCGTGCAAGAAAGCAAAGGAGCACACTTCAGTAGTTTCTGCAATGATGCAGATATTCAGAGGGAGTTGACCACTTCTCACAATCCACATAAGAATGGAGTTGCAGAAAAGAAGCAAAGACTAAGAGGGAGTCAACCCAACAAACAAACAAAGATAAGTATTTGAATTGTCATTACTTGCATATTTTATTGTTTAAATAATACTATTCAATAATGTATATACTGATGTTCCTAGAATTAGGTTGTGTATTATGCATATTAGAATAGTTGCATTGATGAACAGTATACTACTAATATGCATGGGTAAGTGGCCTATGGCACTGTAAAACATTCCATTGCTACTTATCTAGAATGAAACCTCTTTGCTGACATGTTGGGAGTTGTGCACACTCTTAACAATGTTCTGGTAGAGATTGGAAGGCATCTAGAAAGTTACAGGATATGGATAAATGTTGTATTGAAGCATTGACTAAGATAATTGCATGACTATATGACATATTTCTTTATGTGTAAGAATTTGTTCTGAAAACTATGAGATGTTTTCTAATCATGCAATTTAACTTGTTGTGTAGGAAAGATCGTATGCCATCACCTACAAAAGAAGAACTACAACATTTGTTCAGCAACAAAATTATCTATTGAAGATATTGAATTTCCCAGGATATGGGAAGAATGCCATGATCCGTCGATCATGAAGAATGATGTTTGTGATGTAGTCCCAAGACCTGAAGGGAAGTTTGTTATGACTTCCATATGGATCTATCAAGATCAAGCATGCTGCAGATGGCAGCATAGAGAAATATAAAAGTGATGAAATAGAAGATACACCAGATGGATTTCAAGGCAGCTTTCTTGAATGGTGTAGTTGAAGAAGAAGTGTATGTGGAGCAGCCACTTGGTTCTGAGACACATGACAGGGAGTCATATATGTGCAGAACTTGGGTATGATGCACCACTTTCTAGGTATGGAGGTGTGGCAGAGTGTAGATGGAATCTTCCTTGGACAAGGGAAGTATGCAGTAGAGATCCTTAAGAGCTTTGGGATGATGGACTACGAGGCTATGGCATCGAACCTAAAGCTTCTGTGTGATGCTTCATCTGAACCAGTTGATGTGACTATGTATCGTCAGATGATTTGGTCCTTGATGTACCTGACGAACATGAGACCAAATATTTGCTTTGCAGTGAACACATTGAGCCAGTTCCTGACAGATCCGAGGAGTGTTCACCTGGTTGCTGTAAAGCATATTTCGAGGTACCTGAAAGGTACAGTGGATTATGGGCTCAAGTATGAAGCGAATCAAAAGTTTAACCTACGGGGTTATGTTGATTTAGATTGGGCAGGCAGTGCTACAGATAGGAAGAGCACATCTTAGTGGTACTACAGTATGGGATCAGGTGTGATCTCTTGGCTCAGCAGGAAGCTATCCTGCGTAGCACTGAGTACAGTTGAGGTAGAGTATGTTGCAGCCTGTTCAGCTAGTTGTGAGGTAGTATGGCTATGGAAGCTACTGTATGAGTTATTTGATCTCCTGTTGGATGCTACTGGTATCTTTTGTGATAACCAGAGTTGTGTGAAGCTGTTCGAGAACCTAGTGTTTCATGACAGGTCGAAACACATAGAGATCAAATATCACTATATCAGGGATATGGTGTAGAGAGGAGCTGTGAAGCTCCTGTACATTGCGACGGACGAGTAGATTGCAAATGTGCTGACGAAGCCACTAGCCAGGGTGAAGTTCAAGTACTTCAGGGAGAGGCTTGGTGTTCTTCAGATTGATGACACTTTGAGGAAGAAGTGATGGACACATTTGCAGAAGCCATTCCAAGCATGTTGGAAGGAGGATCCTTCACATGGCTGTGGATGTAAGCGCTGGATGATCAGCATCAGGACGATGCTCTAGTTACTGCTCTATATACGCATCATGTTGGATGTTGGATATGATCAGTTGGATCATTTATATATGTATGCATCATGTTGGATGTTGGATATGATCAGTTGGATCATTTATATGTATATGTATGTACGCATCATGCTGGATGCTAGATATGATCGGTTGGATCATTTGTATGTATTTTGTATATGCATCAAGTTGGATGCTTGGACCATGTATCTGTATATGTATCAGGTGGATACATTGTATGATCAGGTGGATCATGTATGGTGATATGTATCATGTATTTTTATTTGTATCAAGTGGATACACTGTATGATCAGGTGGATCATATATGATGATATGTATCAGTTAGATACTTGGTATGCATCAGGTAGATGCATTGTATGATCAGGTGGATCATGTATGGTGATTTGTATCATGTATTTGTATTTGTATCAGGTAGATACTTGGTATGCATCAGGTAGATGCATTGTATGATCAGGATGATCATGGATGACGAGCTTCAAGATGTTGCTCCAGATGACATGCAGCAGGATGTTGCAGTGATGATGATCAGGATGATCATGTGTACATCAGGATGATGTATGGTGAGTATCAGGTTGATACTCTGTGGCCGTGGAACAGGTTATGCAGATAAGCATGTAATTTGTGCCCTGGGAGATTTGCAGATAGTCTTGCGAGGTTTTGCCTATGGCATGTAATTTGTACCCTGGGATATCTGGAAAATGGTCTTTCGAGGTTTTGCTTGGGAGGACATATAATTTGTGCCCTAGGAGATCTATAGATAGTCTTTCAAGGTTTTGCCTATGGCATGTAATTTGTGCCCTGGGATATCTAGCAGATGCTCTTCCGAGGTTTTGTCCTATGGCATGTAATTTGTGCCCTGGGAGATCCGATAGGTTGAGTCGTGTGCTTGTAATCAGTCCCAGGATGCTCTTTCAAGGTTTTTCCATGACCACATGTAATTTGTGCCTTGGGAGATCCGATAGGTTGAGCCTTGTGCTCGTAATCAATCCTGGGATTCTCTTTCGAGGTTTTGTGGTGACCACATGTAATTTGTGCCCTGGGAGATTCGACAGGTTGATCCTTGTGCTATAATCAGTCCTGGGATTCTCTTTCGAGGTTTTGTGGTGGGGTCACATGTCATAAGTCCTGGAGATCTGGACAGGATGAAAAAGGCCTCAAATGCTCTTTAGGGTTCTTGCTAGTCAAGAGACTCTTTTAAGGTTTTGTGACACACGTAATAAGTCCTGAGATTTCCACAGTATGGCCAGTGATGACGAAGACCTACAGGTGGTGGGCCTACATCCAGTATGAAAAAGGATTGGCTCTGTAGAACTTCCTATGATGAGTAGATTCAGAGATTGATTGAGATAGCAGCAGCAGTGACGATGATCCAGAGAAGATGACTTGTGCTAGAAGACCTGTGTCGAGAAATACCTTCCTAGTTAAGAGGGAGTGTTGATGTATATGTAACTTCCGAATGTATTTCACATATATGCATATTGTATTCTTATAGAGATGTTATTATTCCTCTATACAGAAGTGTCATCATTTATATTATAAGTGTCGTAACTTATACTTGATGGGTTATTAGACCACCTTGTTGGGGTCGGCCCTGTATAAGTCATGTGGGTCAAAGGGTTATTAGACTACCCTATTGGGGGTCGGCCATGTGGGTCAAAGGGTTATTAGACCACCCTAGTGGGGGTCGGCCCAGTTAGCATTATGTTAAGTGGTTAAGTTGAGGCCAACCTAGTTGAGTAAAGGTCAAGTCAAATTAGTGTTTAAATAGAGAGTGTGTCTCTCTCATTTTACACATTCTATTCTCTCACTCACACTTGGGAGAGTGGTGCGCTTGTGGAGGAGGAGGCTCTACTACTAGGAGAAGACTATCTCTTGTATTCTGGTTGTATCATTGCTCTATCTATCTCTGAGGAAGTTATTGGGGTTTTTCACCTTTATGGTTTTCCCCAAGTAAACTTTGTGTCTCTTGTGTGCTTACATGATTGTGTCCATGATTGATATGCTATAGATTTGTTGTACATGTTGTTCTCTCAGTTAAGATCCTAGATCAGATTGAAGTAAATTCTGAAAATTTAACAGTATATTCAGACAATGTCCATGAAGATGATATCGACGATGACATGATGATCGTAACTGACATCGACGACGATGATGATATGGCCAATCCTTACAATGTTGAATCTGGATCATCAGATGATAGTATAGACGATCACTCAGATGAAGAAGATGATGAAGACCATTGAATTTTATGATTAGGTATGCATTACTAATAATAAATTATTAACTGTTTCTTAGCTAATTTCCATTTTCTTGTATGTTAAAATTGGAAACCTTTCTTGTTATTTAGTATGAATGAGAAAAGACATTTAATTTTTTTGTACATAGATATTTTTTTCGGGTTATATTGGGGAATTGAGAGTGATGAGGGGGGGGGGGAGGGGCCATAAGAGATTCCACCTTCACATGGTTGGCCCTATTTAGTAGAGAATATTAAACAATTCTCGAAATAGAGAGAAACTTATAATTAAGGAAATGCAGTACAATTATCATGCTACCCCAAATGGCATACTGCTTGATCATCAATATCATCTTCATCATGATCACCATCTTCATCATGGTCACCATTCTTCATCATCATGATCATCATCATCATTTGAAATCTTCATCTTCATCATCGTCATCATCATCATCATCATCATCGTCTTCATCATCATCATCATCATCGTCCCCATCTTGATCATCATCATCGTAATCATCTTCGTCTTCATCAGCATTGTCATTGTCATCACCACCAACATCATCATCATCATCATCATTATCACCATCATCTTCATCATCGTCATCATCATCATCATCATCATCACATTCATCATGGTCATCATCATTGTCATCATCATCATCATCAATCTACATCATGATCATCTTCATCATCATGATCATCATCATCTTCGTCTTCATCATTGTCACCATTCTTCGTCATCATGATCATCATCGTCATTTTAAATCTTCATCTTCATCATCGTCATCATCATCATCATCATCACCGTCATCATTTTCTTCATCATCATCGTCCCCATCTTGATCATCATCGTTGTCATCATCATCATCATCGTAATCATCTTCTTCTTCATCATCATTGTCGTTTTCATCACCACCAACATCATCATCATCATCATCATCATCATCATCATCATCACCATCATCTTCATCATCATCATCATCATCATCATCATCATCATCACATTGATCATGATAATCCTCATCGTCATCATCATCGTCATCATCAATCTGCATCATGATCATCTTCATCATCATGATCATCATCATCTTCGTCTTCATCATTGTCACCATTCTTCGTCATCATGATCATCATCGTCATTTGAAATCTTCATCTTCATCTTCATCATCATCATCGTCATCGTCGTCATCATCATCATCATCATCATCATCATCGTCCCCATCTTGATCATCATCATCATCATCATCATGATCATCATTAATACATGTTATTTTGGTATTAGATGTTTCCATGTACATAAAAAATCATCCTTGGTGTGCCAAGACTCAAAACAATAAAGATATCTCACTCACATGTTAAAGATTCCCAATTCCATGCTGGTGTGGTGGTTTGGGGAACTTATGAACCTAATTCACATTCACAACCATAACCTATGGTTAGTGTTCCACTAACCATAGGCCATGAATCTACTAGTATCCTAAAACACTAACATAGTAGCCCTTAAATAATGATTAATGTCCCATTATAACAATTAACCCACTAGTGGGCCTAACTCCTTTCGAACCTGACCTTGTGCATGGATATAAACAATACATCTTGTTACCCATGTGACCCATATTGTAGGCATTCTTATCACATCGCTAGTGCCAAGAAGATTTTTTAGTTAGAGATACAACATAATGAAAAAAAATATAAATTCATAACTCACACACTAAATTTAATTGATGTAACTAACATATGCACCTTACCTATCATGCACATAAGTAATGTGCCTAACTAACAAAAATCATGCGTATAAGCAATGCAAATAAGAGATGCACCTAGTCCACAAATCTCATTGGTAAACATTATCCTTTTAATAAAAGGTTAGTTCATGCATTAGTCAAATGGGCAAGGCATATTCCATATGTAGCCTAGTGTGGTTATTTGAGGCACTATATACAAGACATGATCCCCATAGGTGGTTGTATGGTTTAACATCCTAGTTTTTTACCTCAAACCATCATATGGTTCTAAATAACCTTCCATGGCGTTCTAAATAGAAAAATGGACAACATAACATACTCATAGGCCAAAGATTCCTTATGTAGTCCCATGATCCCTAGAGGCAATTGTACTTTCCTAAGACTATATTTTAACCTAGGACCATATGTCTTTCCCAAAACCTCAAAATAGATGCCCCCAATAAATGATTCTGAAAAGGGTGATGTCAAATACATCCATCATATTTACATCGAGTGATACCGATGATATTGTACTTCAAGGATGGCATGCTCTTCTAACAATGACCCGATCATGGACATGTCTTTGGCAATGGTAGGGACGAAATATTTCATCCTTGCCAATTGTAGTGCCCTTGGTGTAATGGACATAAGATAAGGAGATGTTGTTGTTTTTAAAGAAGAAGATGATGATGATGATAATGATGATCATCTCTATGACGAAGATGATGGTCGTGATCACAACAATGATGACGATGATCTAGTTATCAACATCTTCATCATCTTCGTCACTAATATTGTCATTGTCATCACTACTGACATTGTCATCATCGTTATCACTAACTTCATCATTAAAATTTTAATTTATTTTTTTTAATAAAAAAATATTTTTAAACTTTAAACCTTACTTATATTTTTATATTAAATCTTTTTTTATTTTATTTTTTTATATGAAAAAAATACATACATAAATATTAAAATTAATAAATAAAAATTATGCAAATTAATAAATAAAAATTACAAATTAATAAATATTAATATATATATTAAAATTAAATATATAAAATTAAAATTAAATATATAAAAATTAAAATTAATGTGTAGCAAGATAAAAAATATTAAAAAAAACATAACAAAAACTACAAATATAACATTAAAAAACTTTAAAAAAAAAAAACTTACCTTGCTCCTCCTGATGAGCTCGAACCCTCCCAACAAGTGCGAACCTGCATTGTACACCCACGAACCATTACGTCCAGCCAAGTGTTGATAGCCAGTGCCGGTTGATATCCCGCCTATTGCCAGCCAGCCTTTTGATAGCCATTCTCTGAGTGAGGCCGCAAAGGATCAGGTCAAGGAGGTCGAGGAGGTTGAGGAGCTGAGCGCTGCAATGCCTACCAAATGGGTAAGATTCGGCTCTATATCTATGTTTGTTAAGATTTTGAGGATGCCACGAATACCCAAAATGCTAAGGGGTTTGGCCTTGAGGCCCCGTGTCTGTATAAATGTTGATCTGTGTATAAAATTTAAGGGTTGGGCATCCGAATGTGCTTCTGCATTTTCCTTTTTAAACGATGGATGACTGTATTGGTTGCTATTCTAATGTTTTAATGGAATGAACCGTTTTGCATTTCTATCTTATGGATAATTGCTTTTGCACTTTTCTTTTATCACTGAAATCATTAATGGCTATGTAAACTTCTTCTGCACAAGATGACCCTAATACTCGGGGTTTATGAGACTCAAACCCTATATGGAAATCATATTTGAACAGGGTTTATGAGACTCGAACCAATTTATAAAAATCTATTGAAAGATGTAAATCTAGAAGCCGCCCATCCTGAAGAGCTTTTTCCATAACTTGTCCGAGAAGACAGAAATAATTTATTACCTTGGAAAATTGACTTCCCTGCAAAGAATCTCTATTAGGTGGCCATGGGAGAGGAAATAACCCTTGAGGACCCTGCACAAACTCTTCAGTTTCAACTGTAGGGATTGTACTGACTTTGTTTGTATGCAAAAGTACTCCATGGTGTTCAACATCCTGCATCTCAACATTTTCTGCCACGAAAACTTCCTTAGAACAAGAACCTAACCTCCACATTCCAAGCACTTTCTTTTGTAATTCATGTCTAAGAAGAGTATAGAACTCCAAAGTTGGACCTAGACTTGTGCCAACCTCTCCAAAGTACTCCACTTCAAGAACTACCTTATTACTACCATACATCTCCATTACCTTCATAGATCAATCCAATATACGGTGCCTATAAACACAAACCTTTTGACACTACACCCTACCAACTCGTACTTCTAGATTATTATTGAAGTTTGAAGTTTCAGCACTTTGTTGCTACTGCAAGCACTGTAAGGCACGAGATAACCCAAATGAAAGTGAATAAAAGTATTTCCTTCTTGTCTCAAATGGAAACAAGAATGGGCATGCTTTGGTTAATTGGTGACACCAAGAAGGTAGACCTCCACTGAATAGTGCCAGAGGATCTTGCATTTGCTGTGCTAAGTTTCCATGTTCTCATCAGAAGTTTGCATCAGAGTAATGTTCATAGAAATGGAACAAATGTAGAAGATTGGTTGTCTTTATATGAACCTAATTCCTATTTAGGACTTGAATAGAAGTTTCCATGTGACAGGCCAAAAGTTGGTGCTTACTAGTTGCTTATCACTAGATAAACCCAATTCTTAGTACAAATGCTCAAATCTGTGTGAAGATTGCAAATATGTGTACTTGAATCTAAAAATCAATGAGATGAAAAAACTTCGAATACTGAAATTAATCTTTTCGAATGTAGATTTGACTAGTACCTTAAAGTATTAATAAAATGGGGTTGAAAAAAAGAGAGAATGTTGATAAGAGGAGCAATATATTAAATCTTATCTACTCAACAACTATCATTATAACAAATGAAAGAGTACCCATGAAACATCAATTGGCTACTAAGAGAGTATTCTTCATTAACATAGCTATAGACAAGTACAAGGTAATTTGTAGGTAGAACAACATTACTCTAAGAGAGCTTGAGGGGATTTGTCCCCACACTACCCATGACTCTCTTAATCCAACTATTTAGAAGTCAATACAAACCATGTCGATAGCAAGGGAGGTGATGGGAAATAGGACAACACCCTTTTTTTCTAGGTGATCTTGGTAGCTCATATATGTGAATGTTGGTAGCAACCATGTTTAAGGATTATGTTGGCATGCACTGTCTCACAACTTAACACTATCTTCATTTTCCTTTTCAGGAATTTGAGAACAAAGGATTTAGTTCTTAATTTGACATGGCCCATCGATTGAAACGCTTTTCATTTCATGCTCGACAGGGACTAGCCACTGCGTAGCTTATCTATTTCTATTTTGTTTTCATATTATCAAAGAAGGTCATTAATCATGAAAAATAACCAAATTTTTAGGCATTTAAAATAAAGAGGATACACCTAATGAAGACCCCTTCCTCCTTTTCTTTTTTCCTTTTTAATCCTTCCCATGCATTTGATCTCAAGAAAATGGTAACCATAATTTAGGTATGCATAGTTATTTAGAGGTCGTCACCAGAATACCATTAGGCTTGATGGAATGGTTCAATTATACCTATGGTGGGGTGGGGGCTTATAGGTCATGGGGTCCATTCATGTGGGTGGCATGAGCTACCCTTGATTCCTAGGGGAAATATCAAGGTAGTATAAACAAATTTAAGAAAACATGTGATGTACCATTAATGTCATCAAACATCATCAATATCTACTTCAAGAAATTGGCAAGTGGAATTTTGTTTCGTTGCTCAATTTGGGAGATATCATTAGTAGAAGCACTAATAGTAAAGGTTTTTACATCGGGTTTCAACAATCAATATCTCACTCCACAAGCCATGGAGGGATGAGTTCCATATACCACTGGAAATATATCTTAAACATCTAACATGGATATCCAATTGAATCTGATTGCTTCGCTTATAGTAAAAATTATGAACAGATTTGCAACAAGAGGTCTATTACTATTAGAATCACTATTTTTCATTGTGATTTTTTACTATTATATCAAATGCACTTTTTCCATGTAAAAATAAACCATCACATTAGAATTCAATGTCAAGGTCAATATTTCGTTACCAAGTTAGTTATGTGTCATCCACAAAACCATGGTTACAATTTAGCCACAAAAATCCCTATTCATTCGCAATCAACAAATTGTAAACATCTTCCTTCCATACACATTATGTGGTTTTTTTGTAACATTTTTAAAATTAATAGGACCATAATTTTGTAAGGGGGATGGATTGATTTGAATCTTGGGGGGTTTATAGTCCATGTTTCGGATCCATAAGTTATCAAGACATATTTTTATTAAATATAAAAAGGAATATGAAATGTTAAATGTAATTGTTCAATGTGTACTTAATCAAACTTGACTTAGTAAACATATTACAATTATAAAATGTCAAAAAAGAAAGAGTTAAGATTTGGAAGAGAGGTCCTAAAATTTACCTCATTACCTTTAATTGTTCATCTTAATAGAATACGAGTCTACCCCATTTCTCTCGCTCTCTCTCATGTTGTCATGCTTATTTATTTATTTATTCATTATCGTGCATCATCTTTAATGATTTTCGTCATTGTTCCTTCACTTGTAAAATTGAAAGATCTTGTGATTTTTCTTTGCATTGTATATTATATCTCCTACTTTATTCAACATTAAATCCTTACTAGATCTCAACTCTCAAGATTCCTATCAAAATATGCCTACATTACATGGGTTTTAAATTGAAATAATGTGTCCTAGCATACACGATTATTCACAATATCACAATGTCATGCTTATGCTTGCTAATTAGGTTTAAACATTGTCATGCATTTTAGTCATTAGAAGTAGAAGAAAGTTATTGTTGGATTCATTTAATTTGAAAGAGTAGTTATAGTTTGAAAAAACTCTCTCCTTACCTCAGCTAGCATTCATTGAAAGGAAAGGCTTATTTTATTCATATGCATTTGCATGGTTTGAGTCAGTCATCACACCACAAGTTTCACTTCCATCACCCGACTGAGTAATACAACCATTAAAATTTAACTCGTTAACTCAACACACTTTAACCTCACTTGAGGATAAAAATAATTTGTTAGTTAGGTAGGACACCGGGGATAGGCATCCAAATAATTCCTCCTTTTCATTATCATCCGAGACATAGTTGTTGTCCTCTAGGGTGCTAAAGTCCTCTTGTACTTGTTGACATGGTCATCGACCAGTTTGTGGAGGACACTCCTGTTGTTTCAGGGGTTAAACCGCCACGAGATCGAGAACCAGACGGACTATGTGGAATGCCGCACTCCACTTAGCCCTAAGGAAACATCGATCATTGTCTTCCTTGTATTCTCTGGCCATCATACTGGTGATACAAGGGTGATAAGGCAGAAGCACTGAAAACCTTTTCCGACGTGTCATGAACAAGGTAACTTAGTGACTTTTCTACTAGGGCTCTTTTACCCAGGATCCCTTTCAGTAGAGGGATATCCTTCAAATTCGGTCTCTCACTTCGTATTGTTCGACTTGGATTTCATCACCTTGCGAAGGATACGATTTGTCTAGGTCTCCAGCTCCTAGTTAGGAAGTTTGCTTGCATTTCCACTTTTTTAGAGGGTCTTTTTCTTTTTAGTGCTACTTGTTGGCATTTTGGCCACTTTTGTTTCAGCTCGCTTACTGTGACATTGGTCCCAGTACAGTTTTTTGAGCTTGTTTTTTTGGCCTGCGAGCCTTGTCTTTTCATAGCTCCCCTTCTGCACGCTCGGTTGCTTTAGGGTTTTTGAGTTCATACACGGTAGTTACCAATACTCATTTGATGATGTGTGATGTCCTCTTCTCCTAGGTCTTCAAGATGGTTAAGTTAGATGGTCTTCTGAAGGGACTGGACACCCCTTCATGGAGCCACTAACGCTTGACCATAGGAGTAGTATAGAGGACCATGTGATCACATCACCCGTGTGGAATTTTCTGTTTACTGTGATGATGGTATTTCAAGTTATATGGAACAATGGTACATTTGAGAGAGAGATGAATGGTTGTACCCCACCTTGGTCGATTGTCTTATGGTCCTTTCATTTTGTCGATAATATGTGGTACCTTGCCTTTTACCTTTTGGGTGTTTTACTGATATTGGGATATCTTGTGATTTGTACCACCTTTTATGTTTTAGGTCTTGTGGGTACTATGGTAGTTTGTCCACATTTGAGGTACACCCACTTTCTCCAAATTGTTATGAGTCTTTATACCCACTTCATACCACCCTCCTGACCTTAGTTAGGAAGATTGCATGCTATCATACCTTTTGGTGGTACTATTTGAGTTACAAGAGGTAGTTACAAGGAGCTATTGCATATATGAGGTAGTTACAAGGAGATATTGCATATAAGAGGTAGTTACAAGGAGCTATTGCATATATGAGGTAGTTACAAGGAAATATTGCATATATGAGGTAGTTACAAGGACATATTGCATATATTGATTTGTACCGCCTTTTATGGTTTTTGGTCTTGTGGTTATAACTATGGTAGTTTGTCCACGTTTGAGGTAGTGTACACCCCCTTAGTCCCAAGGGTTATGAGTCTTTATACCCATTATTTTTTTTTGACTTGTACCTTACTTGTTGGTCTTTGTATTGAACCTTTTTATTGTCACTGAATTTCTTTGATTGACCATACCATAGCCTAGTAATCTCTCTCTCTCTCAGGTTTGTACTAGCCCTATCATAGGGTCACTTTGTTCCTAGATTTGATTGGCCTCTAAGAGGCACAATCATTTCTGAAAGTAACTCTTCTGAGTATATTATAGGAAACATCTACACTAAGGTAATCAAATATGTGGTAAATAGTTTTCATTAAGTAGCCAGGACTTGTAGCATTAGAGGAGATCCTGTAACGTGTATGTGTAGTGTTTCATGTGTGATGTAGCATTAAATCAAATAGTAAAAAACAACTCATAAATATTGCATGACTTTCTACTCTTAAGAAAGATAAATTGGTCGTCTTCCGATCATCACTTGAATGCCTACATGTTGACAAAGGGAATGAGGATAAAGTAAAATTATAAAAGGCGATACACGTCAACTTTTAAGAGGCGCTATGCCTTGCGGTCGAATATAAACTTTCTTCCAATGGTGCAGGTAGAACCTAATAGGAATTTGTCTGATCTGTCTTCCTCGAGCGAGGGTAGTTTAGGAAGGCTAGAGGAAAGTGAGACATCCAGTAGGTCTAGAAGAATTGTATCAACTAGATGTCAAAAAACCAAAAGAAGATTCCATAAACGAAATGAATTTTTTCATGGTCAAGGTGGGGCATGTTCCTATGGTGATGAGACAAAAGACGGCGAAGAGGTGCCCTTGAGGTACATACATTTAGTGAAACAATGGGTATCGAAGGATCTTCCTCCACCGAACACTGATTTTTGTGTGAACAAGAGGAGATATTGAATTGCATCGTCGTCGATACATGGTTTCGGGTTGTTTTCCATGGATTGCATCTTGGTTGGTTACGGGACATGTACAGAATTGATGGAGTTTGTTGGACCCATATACAACTACAATGATTGGATGCACCTTGTCCGATATACAAAAAGTATGCATAGCTATGGATTTTCAACAAACTCTTTACAATTGAAAGACAAAAATCAAAATAAAGGAGGAACGTTGTACATGGACGGAAGGCCAAAGGCCAAACGCCACAATATGTCATCCATGATTTTTGGCCTAATTAATGAATGAATGGTTTAAAGAATTTTCTAATGTTTTAATGATTCAGTGTAGTAAACTGTTACCTTTATTGAATTTCAACTTTTATTGAATGAATGTGTGGATCGACAGAAACAATGGTTTAGGGAATGTTAGCATTTATTGAATGAATAATGGATGAAAAATCATGATAACATATGGATGAATTTGCACATATTTGTGAGGGGGGGGGGAGGGTCCATAAGGGCTTCCACCTTCACGTGGTTGGCCCTTTTCAGTAGAGAATATGAAATTATTCTCGAAACATAGAGGAGCTCAATGAATGGCTACGATGTTGGATTTCTACAACCCACTCGCATGTCATTTAAATTTTGACAATTTCTTGGAGCTTGTGATTTTTGGTTGCTCCTCATAACCAATTTTGAGTTTCCATAACTTCAAAGGTTGAGTAAATGATGCACTAGAATCAATATCCTCAACCTTCTATTTAATTTCCTTGGAATCAATATCCTTAACCTCAAATAAATATAAGTGAACAAAAGAAAATACAAGAAAGAGATTAAACTTGCAAAATATAACACTTGTATTAATAAATTCAAAAAGAGAGAGTAATGTTCATGGGCCTCTTCGAGAGGATGAGCTCCTTTGAGAAAAGCTTCGATACAATACCAATCTTTGACAAAACAATACACATCCTTCTAGCGCTATAAATAGTTTCTTAATAAACAAAACCCTAACTACATGCAATCTCAAAATTAATGACTACCAACCACCTACTAGTTCTTATTTAATAAAAATGAGCGTTTTATATTAAGTAACTACCCATTAACTATCTAATGAGCCTTATTCAAAGAATATGATCTCATACATGAATATACAAACTCCTCAGTATACCAAATTAGAGAAGTTAGGTAAGAGTACCTTGACACAATGGAAGCACACTACCAACCATCTCTTTGTGATGAATATACCACAATGTTACATAAGCATAGGGATTAGAGAACATGTATTCAATATGAAAAGTTTTATTTCAAAAATTTTATTTAAAAAAAAAAAAATGTATTGGGTAGTCGCTTAACTGACGACTGCAGGGTAATATCTGACACCTTTGCCATACTTCCGACGGCTCGGAACATCGGATCCGCCTTTTTTTTGTATGGTATAGACGTCGCTTAACCGATGAATTAACCGATGACCGTAGTGTAATATCCAACGCCTTTTCCATACTTTCGACGGCTAGAAACGTCGGATCCACCTTTTTTTTGTATGTTATAGACGTCACTTAATCGACGAATTAACCGACGACCACAATGTAATATCCAACGCCTTTGCCATACTTCCGACAGCTTGGAACATCGGATCCGCCTTTTTTTTATGGCATAGACATCGCTTAACTGACGACTTAACCGATGCCATCAAGGAAGGGACATTGGAATGTGTGCCGCATATTCGACGGCAAAAGGATGATATCAGACTAATATTGGATGTTAAAGCTGTCGGTTATCAGACTACCTGTCAAGCTGGAGGAAGTCAGATCACCAACGAGGTAGGGGCGTCTAATATCCGACGTCTTAAACTTTGTCAGATTTTAGCCGATATGCCACCGACGGTAAAATAAGACTGGACTTATCGGATGAGCGACCATAGGTTGTAGCAAATTCAACTTTTTTACCATCGGATTTTGGGTCAAAAAAACTTAGTGAGCTGGTTCCAACATGCAATGAGAGATAGAGGCCCTAGGTTCACTATTGGCTCAGATCTTGAATTATTATGTGAGGATGCTTCAGTTTCTTGGAGCAAAAAAATTCTCTCTGATTACCATAAGAGAATGATAATGAAAAAGAATGATGATCCCCCAAACTTGAGATCTGCCCTCTTTATGTAGGGGAGTCTTGAATTATGACTGTTGAAATAATTAGTTTCTTTAAATTAAATAATATAATATTTAAAAGATATTATTTACTAAAATATTTTGTCCTCTTGAACTAGGACTTCTCACTTGTTTTAACTATAAGTTATTTTAATCTTTAATCTTTTCATAATAATAATAACGCAATAATTATAATTCAACCTAAATATTAATAAATAATATTTAATAATGTGGCAACCCACTTATGCATAAATATATGTATAAAAGAATATATATTCTATAAATAAATAATAACAATATTATTATTAAAGCTCTTAATAATCATATTTAGCCTTGAGGCCTTTAAGCATTTTGTTATCATAAGACTATTCTTAGTCAATCCATACTTTAGGTTATGGAAATTATCTTTTATGTATCTTCACATGATACTTCTTTTAAGCATTAAGGATATGGTCCAATTCTTTGGACGGTCTTTCGGTAAGCTTGGATAGGCACCTCTAGTCTCTCTCTTGCATGTCGGATTCTGTCGTTTAACATGGTAGTTCCCGCAGTATTTGATGATAGATAAAAGATGAATCATTTAACCAGATTAAATAAATGTGATGAAAGTAGAAGTTCTATTCAGAGTCTTTCCGACTCAACACTTTCATATTTAGTAACCCCGAGTGCTCTTCAGAGCCTTTTAATTCAACACTTTCACATGGGCGTTACGCTATTGCAATTCTAGATCTTCCTGCTCAACAACACTGCTAGAATGTGGTTGTGACGCACATCTAGAATATTTAAGTGGCCTCAGATCCGGTATTCATTTATCAAACTTGGAGTGCTCCAGGGCTTATGCCCAACACTCAATGTACATCAGGGCTTACTCCCAGTACATAAACATTCCTCTTGGTACATCGGGGCTTATGCCCAGTACGTAGGTCATCTGTGTCTTTCTGAGTCCACGCTCAACACACCACATGTAAAAATCATAGCTCTGCACAGTAAGTAACAAAATATCATCTCAACATATTAGGGTTTGTACCCATATCAAAGCTAAAGAACATCATCAAAACACTAGGGCCTCCTCACCCCGTATACACTCAAATAAAGGATTCAGTCAGGGTCCATGCCCAGTATGTCAATATATGAAAGAATAGATCATAGGTGCCAGGGCTCATGCTTAATACTCAAAATAAAACATATGTGTTGGGGCCGTGGCCCAATATAACAACAGAAATAGTTTGTCCAAAATTCAGTATATTACAACCCCTAGCACTATCCCGACTTCTTGAATCCAACAGAGTCGACATTTTTTCGATCCGAGACATGGTCGTTGTTCTTTGGCTCATTTTGTGGCCCCAGGAAAAATCCTCAAATTGTCCCTAGATAGCCCCAGGGTGCCCGACTAGAATGCGCCTGGCACCCAAACCGTGGCTCCATTCGTGCATCCGTCGATTACGCTGGGCCCACGACACCGGGTTTCAGCTAGGGGTCCCCCCCACCATGCCTCGAAGACCCAAAAACTGTGCCAATGAGCTATCTCCAGAGCTAGGGTCTTGCGCATTGAGGGTCATTCCAAATTCACTCAAGGGGGGCATTTCTCACCCGGAGGCCCCCAGGCGTGCATGGCCACTGTGGATAGGTCCACAATGGCCACGTGGACCTATGGGAGATGATGGAATCTAAGTCCACTCATCGGTTTGGGTTCCGTGGCCCCGTAGCAAATCCTCAAAGTGTCCCTGAATGGCCCCGGGGAACCCGACTAGAATGCCCGTACCACCCAAATCGTGGCTCTGTTTGCAAATCCATTGATTCCAGTGGGTCCAGGGTGCCAGGTTTCAGCTAGGGGATCCCCCACAATGTGCCTCGAAGACCTGGAAATGGTGCCAATGAGCCATCTTCGAAGCTAGGGTTTTGCTCAGTGAGAGCCATTCCAAATTCGCTCAAGGGGGGTATTTCTCATCCGGAGGCCCCCGGGCGTGTGTGGCCACCGTCTACAGGTACACAATGGCCACATGGACCTATGGGGGCCAACAAAATCCAATTTCGCTTGTCAGTTTGGGTTTCGTGGCCTCGGAGCAAATCCTCAAAGTGTCTCTGAATGACCCTGGGGTGCTGGACCAACATGCCCGCAACACCCAAACTGTGTCTCGGATCATGAATCCGTCGATTCTGGTGGATCTGGGACATCAGGTTTCAGCTAGGGGCCTACCCACAGCATGCTGCCAACCACCAAGAATGGTACTATTGTGCCATCTCTAGAGCTAGGTTTTTTCTTAGTGGAGGAGCTAGGGCTCACTGAGCAAAACCCTAGCTCCGGAGATGGCACAATAGCACCATTTCTTAGGGTTGACAGCATGCTGTGGGGGGGGCCTATTTGAAACCTAGAATCCCAGATCCAGCTAAATCGACGAATTCTCTATCCGAGCCATGGTTTGGGTGTTGTGAGCATCTTGGTCTGGCACCCCAGGGCCATTCAGGGACACTTTGAGGATTTGCTCCAGGGGCACGAAACCCAAACTGATGAGAAAAATTGGGTCCCTTTGGCTCCCACAGGTGCGTATGGACATTTTGGATGTGTCCACAGTGGCCACGTAGGCCCAGGAGCCTTCGGACAAGAAATGCCCCCCTTGAGCGAAATTGGCATGGCCTTCACTAAGCAAAACCCTAGCTCCGAAGATGGCACAATAACACCATTTTTGGGGGTTGGCGGCATGCTGTCGGGGGGGGTCTAGCGTAAAACCGATGTCCTAGATCCACCAGAATTGATGGATTCTCGATCCAAGCCATGGGTTGGGTGTCGCAGGAATCTTGGTCTGGCACCCCGGGGCCATTCAAGGACACTTTGACGATTTGCTCCGGGGGCACGAAACCCAATCCAGAAAGAAACATTTGGTTCCGTTAGCTCCCACATGTGAGTATGGCCATTACGGACATGTCCAGGGTGTCCACACATGTCCGGGAGCCTTCGTACGAGAAATGCCTCCGTTGAGCGAAATTGGCATGGCCTTCACTGAGCAAAACCATAGCTATGGAGATGGCATAATGGCACCGTTTCCAGGGGTTGGCGGAATGACGTGGGGGGTCCCCTAGTTGAAACCTGGTGGCCCGGATCCATCGGAATTGACAGATTTGTAATACGAGCCGTAGTTTGGGTGTTGTGGGAATTTTGGCCGGGCACCCCAGGGCCGTTCGGGGACACTTTTAGGATTTGCTCCGGGGGCACGGAACCCAAATCGATGAATCGTCTTGGATTCCGTCGGCTCCCACAGGTGCAAGTGGCCATCGTGGACATGTCCACGGTGGCCATGCATGCCCGAGAGTCTTCGGATGAGAAATGACCCACTTGAGAGAAATTGGAATGGCTCATAAGGTTTCAAATATGGCGAGCATTTCATTCCAAGCCGATCTATTCCATTCATTGCCAAGGTGTTTGAGGCTGAAAAGGATCTGGTAAGCATCCATTTTTCAAAAGTGGTTCAAAGGCTCTTGCATCTTGACTCTCTTCCATTACTTGACTCTCGACCAGTAGCTTGCGTCTCTTGGGAAGGTACTCCATACTGCTGGGGAAGAGAAGATAGGAGACCATGCTCAGAAGGATTTGGCGAGCATTTCATTCCAGGCCGAGCTATTCCATTCATTGTCGAGGTGTTTAAGGCCGAAAAGGATCTGGTAAGCATTCATTTTTCAAAAGTGGTTCAAAGGCTCTTACATCTTGGAAGTGACCAAGAGTATATTGCAGTGTGATAAGTATGGCCTTATCCTGAATCCTTTCACGAATTTGAGGCCAACTGTAACAATAGAGGAGAAACTTGAGCTATTTCTTTAGGTCGTGGGTTTGATTGTTCTAGAAATCCAAGGAATCGTATTGGCATAGGATTGAAGAAAAATAATTCATCATGATTCAAGTGACTTGGGCCATGTGACTCTATTCTACATTTTCATGTCCACTTATACTGAATTGGATTTTTATTTTTATTTTTTTCATGATAGGTTTCACCGAGAGGATTTTGCTGTGAATTGTGTTTGGTGATAAAGGATTTTATTGTGGATTGTGTTTGGTGACAATTATGGCAGACACCAAGGAACATATTGAAAAGATCAGGAAAGACAAGTTCTGTGTTGGGGAAAAAGAAAATCCACTTACCGAAGATTTACATCAAGCAGTTAAACAATTATCTATTGAATTATACACTAGGGATGTGCATTTTCTGATGGAGTTGATTCAAGTAATTACTGAGTTACAATTTTAGTAGTCATTTTATAACCTTATATGTTTTCTTTGTTTTCATGGTAATATTAGTGTTTTGTTTTGGGTGAAGAATGTGGAGGACAAGAACTATGAACCACATGTGGAACCTTCCTTCGAATTTGTCATTACAACTGAAGATGTCACTGGTGTAGGTGCTCCTGCAACCTTGATAACTTTTAGCAAAGAGAAGGGATTTCAGAAACAAAATATTGATTCTATATGCAGCGTGGGACGATCCACCAAAAGAATACTAGGGAAGGTGGTTATATTGGAGAAAAATTGTATAAAACAAGCCATATATTGACGATCGTGGATCGGATCGACAAACCGTCAACTCCGTTGGATTCAAGACATCGGGATAGTGTTAGGGGTGCTCCTCACCGCCGGTCCCATGGCCGAGGTGTCACCTTGTAGGTCCATTTTGGAAACTAGTGTTTTTGCTCAGTAAGGGAGTGTGCAATTTTTGCACACAGGGGTCAACTTTGCAAAAGCATCCATCAAGCACTTATGGCTAGCATTTCTAGCTGGAACCTTCGTAGACACACTTGCAGGACTCCCTGGAACCCAGTTTGGTTTCCCGATTGGAATTCTATGCCCCCAGTAGGTATCCAACATGTGTCCCTGAAGGCCTTTTGGCCGCAAAACAGAACGAGCCATATAATGACGACCGTGCCTCATATCGAAAAACCGTCGACTCCATTGGATTCAGGACGTCAAGATAGTGCTAGGGGTGCCCCTCTCCTCTGGTCCCGTAGCCCAAGTGTCATCTTGTAGGTCCATTTTGGAAACTAGGGTTTTGCTCAGTAACGGGGTGTGCAATTTTTGCGCATTGGGGTCAAATTTGCAAAATGGTCGACTGGGCACTTATGGCTAGCATTACTAGCCGGAACCTTCCTAGACACACTTGCAGGACTCCCCGAAACCCAGTTTTGTTGCACGGTCTTCATTCTATGCCCCCAGTAGGTATCCAACAGGTGTCCCTGAAGGCCTTTTGGATGCGAGACAGAACGAGCCATAGGTTGATGACCATGGATCGGATCAACAAACCATCGAATCCGTTGGATTCAGGACATTGGGATAGTGCTTGGGGTGTCTCTTTCTAGGCGGAGGGAAACTTCTAGACAAATAGGAAAAAAATCATAAACAACATGGCTCGGACATGTCGGCTACCCCATCTTCCAATTCTGAGTCACCAAAACGCAACAGGATGAAAGGTACTCAATACCAACCATTCATAATGTACCCACCGAGAGCAAAAATAGAAATGACGAAATATAACGGAGGAGAAGACCAATGCGTCGCTTGGTGGAATAAAGCAGAAGAGTATTTTGATATATATAACATTACAATGGACAAAGAAAAGGTCAAGTATGCTTCAATGCACCTTGAAGGATATGCCTACAACTGGTATATGTGGTGGAAGGGAGACAACTTCGCATACACTTGGAACTTATTCAAGAATGATTTCTTAAAAAGGTTTCAAGGAATCACAGAAGATGAATTCTTCTCAAAACTTACCAGATTACAACAAAGGGGAAGCGTCGAAGAATTCACGCATCAATGGGAATACCTTGCTACCAGAGTATTTGGGCTATCCGACAAACAACGGTTGGAAACCTACTTGGGAGGACTAAAACCATACATACAAAAAGAGTTAAAAATGCATGACATAATGAATGTCGAGGTAGCAAGACGAAAAGCAAAAGCAACCGAGGCCAAATTTGACAGTTTCCAATCAAATAAAGGGAAGTCATACTCACAAAGAAATATCCAGTCGACTCCAGAGGATGATACAAACAAATACATCCCTCCGCCTAGAAGGGATGATAGGAGCCTCGAGAATCAACTTATGAGGAAAGGAAAATGTCGACGATGTGGAGACAAATGGAATCCTAAACATAGGTGTCGCCCCGAGGACAGCTCAAAGAAATTATATACTTGTGAAGCAGAGGAGAATAGTGAATCAGAAGAAGGAGAAGAGCCAGAAGATGAAGAGGAAACCGCAAATATGGCAGCCGGGAATGACAAGACCCCCAAAATCTCCCTAGCAGCCATGATAGGCATTAGTCAACCACAGACTCTCAAGTTAAAAGGGCGTATAAAAAATGAGAATGTTACAGTGCTAGTAGACACTGGAAGCACTCACAACTTTCTTGATATAAGAGTGGCACGAAAACTCAAGTTGTTCATACATCCAGTTCCAGACATGAAGGTGATGGTTGCAGATGGCAAGAAGATCAAAAAAGTTGGAAAGTGTCATAAGGTGAGACTTCAAATACAAGACTTCGAACTGGAATCAGAACTCTACACCTTACCGTTGGGAGGAGTAGACATCGTTTTGGGAGTCCAATGGTTACAAACATTGGGAACATATTCTGCCAATCATCAAAAACATTTCATCAAGTTTAAGTGGCAAGGGCAAAATTTTAAGCTATATGGTTTTCATCCACCAAACACACAGGTAGTTTCATCTCAGCATATGGAAAAACTCATTCGAAAAGGGGCATTAGCATACGTAATACAATGTCATCAACTGGAAGGAAAGGAGGAGGAACCAAATGAGTTCAAGAAGGAAATCCAAAAATTACTCCAGAAACATGAACACATATTTCAAGACTTACCCATGTAGCTACCACTAGAAAGGAGTATAGAACACATAATCGAGATTAAACCGGGGTCAAATCCTGTCAAGGTTAAACCATATAGGTATCTCCACCACCACAAAACAGAAATAGAAAGGTTCGTTCAAGATTTGCTGAATTGTGGTGTCATCTCCAAGAGTAGAAGCCCTTATGCAGCTCCAGTCGTACTAGTACGAAAGAAGGATGGATCGTTTAGATTATGTCTAGATTATCGAGGATTAAATGAAATAACAATTAAGAACAAGTTTCCAATCCCTTTCATCGATGACATGCTGGATGAACTTCATGACGCAAAATATTTTTCGAGACTTGATTTAAGGTCAGGGTACTATCAAATCAGGGTCAGATTAGAGGATATCGCAAAGACTGCTTTCCAAACTCATGAAGGACATTATGAATTCAAAGTAATGCCTTTTGGGTTAACTAATGCCCCTGCCACATTCCAGGCAACTATGAATGAACTATTTCAGCCATACCTAAGGAATTTGTGTTAGTATTCTTCGATGACATCCTTATATATAGCAAGACATGGAAAGAACATTTGACACATCTAGAAGAGGTTCTATCTCTTCTGAAGGAAAACCAGTTCTATGCAAAAAAGTCAAAATGCACATTTGGGAAGAAAGAAGTGGAGTATCTCGGTCATATAATCTCAAAGGAAGGAGTTAAGGTGGACCCAAAGAAGATCTAGGCGATGAAGGAGTGGCCCGAACCAAAGAATGTTTCAAAATTGCGAGAATTTTTGGGATTAACAGGTTACTATCGAAGGTTCATCAGGAACTATGCACATGTCACTGCCCCACTAACAAATCTCCTGAAAAGAAATTCTTTTAAATGGGATGATGAAGCAAGAAGATGCTTTGAAACGTTGAAACAAATTATGTCTTCAACTCCCGTTTTGGCAACACCTGATTTTGCAAAACCATTCGTAATCGAATGTGATGCTTCAGGGTTTGGGATAGGAGTTGTGCTAATGCAAGAAGGTCATCCAATCGCTTTTGAAAGCAGGAAGTTGAACAAAAGAGAATACCTACAGTCTACATACAACAAGGAAATGCTTTCCATCATGCATGCATTAACTAAATGGCAACAATACCTTTTGGGAAGTAAATTCCTAATCCGAACAGATCATAATAGTCTACAACACTTGTTACAGCAGAAGACATTAACAACCGAACAACAAAAGTGGATAGAGAAAATCTCTACCTTCGATATGGAGATCCTACATAAAAGGGGGAAGGACAATGTAGTAGCTGATGCTTTATCAAGGAAAGATGAAGAGATACAAGTCTACGGCGTATCCATGGTGATCCCAGAATTTTTGGACGAAATTCGTAGGGAATATGCCAAGAATTCAGAGGTTTGCTCCATAATTAACAACATAAATCAGTATCCGAAGTTTGAATGGAAGAATGATCTCTTATCGTACAAAGGACGCATTTACTTAAGTTCCAATTCCAGTTTTAAGACCAAGGCACTTAAAGAGTCACATGACTGCCCAGCCGCTGGTCATGTAGGAATTTTTAAAACCTACTATAATGCAAGGCAATCATTTTTTTGGAAGGGTATGTATACCGACATTCACAAGTATGTTGCAGATTGTAACATTTGTCAGCGGAATAAAACTGAGAATATCTCAAGTCCGGGGTTACTCCATCCGTTACATATTCCAAATAAGAAATGGGAGGAAATTTCAATGGATTTCATTGAAGGTCTACCCATATCAGATGGAAAAGACAAAATACTAGTTGTGGTAGACAGGCTAACCAAATATGCACATTTTGTTGGAGTGAAGAAAACTGATTCGGCAAAATAAACAGCCGAAGCTTTTTGTAAAAATGTCTACAAATTACATGTCTTTCCGAAGATTATAGTAAGTGATAGGGATGCCAAGTTTAAAGGGAACTTTTGGAGAGAGTTTCGCAAGCAAAGTGGAACATCTCTTAACATGAGCTCAGCTTATCATCCCCAAACAGATGGACAGACAGAAGTTGTCAATAAATGCTTAGAAACCTACCTCCGTTGTTTTGTAACTGATAAGCAAAATAAATGGTTCCAATGGCTACATCTTGCGGAATGGTGGTATAATTCTACTTATCATACACCTGCAAGAATGACACCATTTCAAGCCCTATATGGATATGAACCCCCAAAATAGAAGGATTTCATCACCAACCAAGCAAGGGTCGCATCAGTAAATGACCATTTAGAAGAAAACCAAAAGGTTGTCCAAGTACTTAAAGAGAATTTGAATACTGCCAGGAATAGAATGAGACAACAAGAAGATCGACACCGAACAGAACAAGAATTTGAAATTGGAGATTGGGTATATGTAAGACTACAACCCTATAAACAATTATCACTTAAACAAGGTGGAAAAAATAAATTGGCTCCACGATTTTATGGCCCATATCAAATCAATACGAAGATTAGTCAGGTGGCATATGCGTTGGAATTGCCAACTACAAGTCGCATCCACAATGTCTTTCATGTTTCATGTTTGAAAAAGATGATAGGTCAACACCAGAAGGCACAAACAATACATCCCTTGTTAGATGAAGAAGGAAGAATCATATTCGAGCCAGAATCTATCATTGCTACTAGAGAGAAGAGATTAAGAACGCGAGTCATTAAAGAATACCTCATAAAATGGAAAAATCTCCCCGAAGAAGATGCAACATGGGAATCAGAACAATTTCGACAATTACATTCCTCATTACCATTGCTTTGAGGACAAAGCTCTTTAAAAGGGAGTGGCAATGCTATGAATATTAAATATTGTATTAAATTAATCAGTAAATTATTAATTAGTTTAATTGAAGGGACGTAACCCTTCTTAAGAAATGCTCAAACCTTATAAAAGGCGAGCTCTTGTAAAAGCGTTAAGCATCTTATCAATTCAATAATATATCTTTTTATTCAATATGGATTTCGTGTCCTAGTTTTTCTGTTGCAGCCATGGCCCAGGTATCATCTTGTAGGTCCATTTTGGAAACTAGGGTTTTGCTCTGTAAGGGAGTGTGCAACTTTTTCACATTGGCGTCAAATTTGCAAAACCGTCGACTGGACACTTATGGCTAGTGTTCCCAGCTGGAACCTTCCTAGACACACTTGCAAGACTCCCCAGAACCCATTTTTGTTGCATGGTCATCATTCTATGCCCCTGGTAGGTATCCAACAGGTGTGCCTGAAGGCCTTTTTGATGCAAGATGGAACGAGCCATAGATTGATGACCGTAGCTCAGATCGACAAAGCGTCGACTCCGTTAGATTCAGGACATTGGGATAGTGCTAGGGTGCCCCTCTCCTCCAGTTCGGTGGCCCAAGTTTCGTCTTGTAGTTCCACTTTGGAAACTAGGGTTTTGCTCTGTAAGGGGGTGTGCAATTTTTGCACATTGGGGTCAAATTTGCAAAATCGTCGACCAAGCACTTATGGCTAGATGTTGATGAGGAACGTAGAGATGAAAATGATGATGAAGATGTTGATGATGATGATGATGGTGATGATGATGAAGACGTTGATGATGATGGTGATGGTGATGAAGATGATGATGATGATGATGGAGAAGATGATGATTATGGAGATGTTGATGTGGAACCTAGAGATGACAATGATGATGAAGATGTTGTTGATGATGATGATGGTGATGATGATGAAGACGTTGATGATGATGGTGATGGTGATGAAGATGATGATGATGATGATGATGATGGAGAAGATGATGATGATGGAGATGTTGATGAGGAACCCAGAGATGACAATGATGATGAAGATGTTGATGATGATGATGGTGATGATGATGATGGTGATGATGATGATGAAGATGTTGATGATGATGGTGATTGTGATGAAGATGATGACGATGATGATAATGGAGAAGATGATGATGATGGAGATGTTGATGAGGAACCTAGAGATGACAATGATGATGAAGATGTTGATGATGATGACGATGATGATGGTGATGATGATGGTGATGTTGATGACGATGGTGATGGTGATGAAGATGATGATGATGATGATAGAGAAGATGATGATGATGGAGATGTTGGTGAGGAACCTAGAGATGACAATGATGATGAAGATGTTGTTGATGATGATGATGGTGATGATGATGGTGATGTTGATGATGATGGTGATGGTGATGAAGATGATGATGATGACAATGGAGAAGATGATGAGGAGGAACCTAGAGATGACAATGATGATGAAGATGTTGTTGATGATGATGATGGTGATGATGATGAAGATGTTGATGATGATGGTGATGGTGATTGTGATGGTGATGATGATGATGAAGAAGATGATGATAATGGATATGTTGACGAGGAACCTAGAGATGACAATGATGATGAAGATATTGATGATGATGATGAAGAAGATGTTGATGATCATGTTGATGATGATGATGATGATGGTCAGGGGTGGGATGTCGACCTCCAAAACCTCAAGCCTTGACATGTGCAGTGGGATGTCAGCCTCCAAAAACTCAAGCATTGACATGAGTGAGGTTGGTCTAAAGCAACTTCTTTCATACCAAATGAGAGAAGTGGTAGGTAGGTCTCTAGGTCTCTAAAGCAGCTTCTCTCATACCAAATTAGGTAGGTCTAGAGAAACTTATTTTGTGGAGTGGCGTTGCATTTTGTAGTTGCCTTGGTCATTGTGTTTTAGTTGCATTGTTGGTTTTGGCTACTTGTTCCCAATGTTAGGATTTTTTCTTTTTTTTTCTTTAACTTGTGTGTAAAGCTCTAGGCATCAATGGTTGTTGGTTGATTAACATAAGCTTGTTGTTGAAGCCAATGAGGGATTCCTAGATGTACTAGAGATTATAGGTTTGCTGAGGAAACCCTATGAGTTATATGGTAGGGATCATGAAGATATAACCACTAGAGAAGATAAGGGAAGAGACATGGCTAGAGTTTGCATGAGAAGAGATGATGTCCTTTATTTAATAGAATGTGTAATTCTCATCATAAATGTGTCATAATGTCTAAGAGTAATATGCCATAACTGTGAAAAAATATAACCTAACCTTACACAGAAAAAGAGAAGCTATTAATTGTCATAATTGCAAGGAATCTATCATACTAGTATACCCACTTAGAGTCCAAATACCCCTTATTGAGGGTACGTGTGGTGGTTCACGGATTCTAGGGCTAGATTAGGTTTCTACGATTCTAGATCAATTTCCTAGGGTTAGATTAGTGTTTCTAGGGCTATTTAGGTTTCTAGGACTATATTAGGTTTAGAGTATTCTAGCTTAGTTTTCTAGTGTTAAATTAGTGTTTCTAGGGTTAGTTTATCTTTCTAGGATTTCTAGGTATAGATTAGGTTTGTAGGGTTCTATTAGTGCTTCTAGGGCTAGACTAAGTTTCTAGGGATAGATTAGGTTTCTAAACATTAATGACAAAGGGTGAAATGATGACACGACATATGGATGTATCTCTATGTATGTATGGAAAAGACATGTATGTATGTATGTATCAACAAAAAATACATGTACCAACAAAATAACATAAAACTACACATACCTCGATGTAGAACATAACATTCTTCGATGCAATTATTTCTCTTATGTAAAGTTGGCTGATCTCATTCAATAAATCCATCTGGATCCTCTATGTTTCTAATTGTCTCCATCAATATCACATGCTCTGAATGAGGCAGCTAGTAGCGTACCTTGGTAGAGCTCTTGCTTGACATTGTCTGTAGATGGATGTTTGTGTCAATGATCAAGTTTGTGAAGTGATACACCATTGAACCTAGTCTGTAATCTGTGAATACATGCCCACTAGTCTTTCTTGACTTCCCATCTAGTGTAAGATATTCCCCCTTAACCACCATCAAGCCAATAGGAAATTCAATGCCTTCATCATCGATTAATGATCCGTAGAGGGTTTGCTTACCTTGGATGCACCATGCCAACCAATAATTTGTGGCCCATTTATTGTCTTTCGGGGAAACAACTACATATATGGACGCTCCTCTAACTGGGTTGTTTCAACAACTACACGTTGGTCTACTGCAAGTGACATGTGATCCCATTCATCAACCTAGTCCATGCATTCGCATTCATCCCATTCGCCACTACTGCAAGGGCTGCAAAAGAAAGCAAGCTTTCGCATCCATATTTCAAATAAGGGGTTGTTTGACCTTCGAACTGAATGAAATCCACGTGCTCCTTGTACTGTCCCACAACTATAGGAACGCAATCGATCTATGTCAACCACTCACCAAAAATTTCTTACGACACGTTCTGCCACTGATGATGTTTGTTCATCTCTTGCTCGGTCTGACATTATTTTAGAGTACGATTGAACTATGGATTTTGCATCTCAGATATGAGGTTCTGTGTCAAACCTCATCTCTTCCCCTCGTAGTGCGGTCTTGATTCATGCACCGGCCCCATCATGCTCACCTTTTCCACGAACGGTCTCAAAATAGTTCCAAATATGCGCAACATTATACGTCTTATGCAAAATACTCATCCAATGGAATACTCGGGCATTTTTGAACTGGACCGCACAACCATCCGACAATATCCAATGTTAATCCATCTGTATATCTCTCTCCTTCAACTGATCACAGAAAATTCAAAAAAACAATGTTGCACATAATGCAGATCATGGGTTCTATCATCACTTATGTAAAAGTTTGTCTCCTTCGATATTATCCTCTTGTCATTGCTGCTCTATGGCCCATACCTATACATAATATGTACCATGATGCTAACTTGGTCTGAATGGTAGTATTGACTCTGGATTTCATTTTGTGGCTGAAGGGTGTAATTTTTTGCAAAATACACAATTGACACTATGGTTCCAATAGGAAATGTGTCCCTACGTTTTTTGTACTGCTCATCTTTCCATCGTGCTACATGCACATGTTTAACATACTGCTCTGTTTTCCTGTAGAACTTCGTCATGAAGTCACATACCTGTACCTGCTACCATGAAAACAAGGGAAATATTACAATGTGGCCTTTCGAAAAATGTATATGTCATAAATTGAACGTGTAATATGAAAAATATGCAATATTCATTTGTACCTATGACTTCACTAATGCAATCTTTTTACTTTCCCTGGCACTGTCTAATTGATAGGTTACGTACTTGAAGCTCTGCATCTCCACGCCCATCCTACCAAATTCGTGCTCATCGCTTTCATGGATGCAATGGTTCAAAAGAGAAAATCCACTGCACCTAGAACATGTCCCATATAGACACAAGTTTTCATAATATTTTTGTCCTTCGGGCCTTGGACACATGATGTTGTGGATAAAGATGAGAGCATGGACAAAATTTTAAGAACTAATCAATATGGACCCTCTCCCATGATTGCTTCTTAGGATTTTATTCAAATTGAAGAGGCTCAAGAGAGAACCTCATCATAGATGGGAATGTGTGGGGGAGGAATAGTTTGATAGTTTATGCTATAGGTTTTGTTATGGTGTACAATGTCTAAATAATGGAGGTTTATTAAACAATTTATTTGTATTTTTTTCAAATGAAAAAAGAGTTTATGCTAGAGATGCCTTCGGAATATTTTGATAGTTTTTCTGCATCAAATAAACATAGCATGAAGATGAGAGCATGGACAAAATTTCATGAACTAATCAATATGGACCCTCTCTCATGATTGCTTCTTAGGATTTTTTTCAAATTGAAGAGGCTCAAGAGAGAACCTCATCCATACCATCTTTGTGTGAAATCAAAATATATTCATGGTAATAATTATTGGTTTGCATTCCATACTTCATCTTGTCTAGTGTTCATATGAGTTTTTTTAGATGTGAGCTTGGGAATTCATCTTGTCAAATTCATTGTTGTCTATGCATGTATATTGCTGTAGGCATATGATAAAAACAAAAAGGCATGGGAGAATCTCAAATCTTGTGAATGAAAAGAATTATTTACAATTCACCATACCTATAGAAATGATCTCCACTTGCAATGGAAACTGGTAGCTTGAATGTATCCACTAGATTCTAAGACCACTAAAGATGTTTGTTAGATTCCAAGGGTGATTTTGTGTCCAATAGATCAATGAGTGTCCAAAATATCAATGAGTGTGAGCCAATGAGAAACCTGTAAGAGCTTGAAACCCGCGAAAGAAAGAAAACCCGTGTTTCTTAGTAGAATTCTCGGGAACAGAGAACTCTGTTTTTTTTAACTAGCAATAGGCATGCGCATGTGTGCTTAAACGTGCGCACACATGTTTGTAGCACGTACACATCACTAGCGTGCACGCGCTAAAACACATGCACGCACCCCTGCATAACGTTTACACCATTTACTACCCAATGTTTACACCATTTAATGCCAATCCTTCCCCCACTTCAAAAATATTTGCGTAAATTGGGCTCGGTGATGAAATTTGAAGGGTGGGTCTTAAATTTTATTGGAAGGACATTTGTTCTTGGATTCATTCAAAGATGAAGGCAATTTAAATAATTGTACTTCAATTGACAAGTATAAATTAACTAAACCCTTCCCCCCAAAAAATGCAAAACCCAAATATTGCCCATCCAAATTATTACAATCTTAAATAATTGAGCACTCCTTAATATCTACATGATAAAATGGTATCTTTTCAATAAAACCGAATTTGAACACATTAATTTGACATATATGTAACATTAATTTTACAGTTCATTAAATTAACAATTGTTTTGTTGTATTTTTTTTGGGTTAGACCACACTTCATTGTACAGAAAACTACTTAGACTACGCAATAACCATAATGCGTCATCTACATGATCTTATTCATAGTGCAAGACGTTGTAACTAGATATAGTCTTAAAATAAAACTAGAACCATGAGAAAATTACTTATTGTTAACTATGTACAAAAGCAAGCCACTAAGCAAAACGAGGCTATAGTAAACCTACAACCAAAATATACATATAAAACAAACCAAAACCTTAACTCAAACCGGAGAGAGGGAAATCATCCAAGCTTGAGAGATGTAAGAATGATGGACATTAAGCACCTAAGAAAAAATAATACATAGCTCAAAAAACCATTAAAAAAAATCCTCCATACCAAGCAAGTTAGCAACGCTAGCATCATAGGGGCATCGGCATCAAATTTTGTTGTTCAAGACTTGTCACGACAACATACAGGTATGGGATGGAGGGGGAATGGAATCAAGCCTAAGTCAACTAGAGCCTTGTGACTCGCTACATGTTTGAGTCTCAACAATCTACCTTTTAAATTCAACTAGAATAAAAAAAGAAGTTTGTTAATGGCTCGATTTGCAAAAATTGTAGATAGATGAGTAATTAAGAGCTCGAGGCTCTAAAATTCGATGTGTTTTTTACCAATCCACGATTATGTGAATTCATAGTCACTGGCATGAAATTTAAGTTATTTAATGAAAGAATTAATGTATCTACCTCTATTTCGAAACTGTTTTCCATGCTGATGCGGTCCACTGCCCTCCTTGTTGTCTTACCAAAAGGCATGAGAATGAGGAATAAGACTTAAAATTATGGACTTCACCATCAAAGAATCCTTACAATCACATTGTTAAGGAGTGATAAGAAGATCACAACAATCCAACATGTAAAATCTCAGATGATAGTGTCAATTAAAGACTTATATGGTAAATTTAATATAATACTTACTTATAGTTGTCTTGGGAGATTACTCTTTGCATCTTGACACATTTGATAATTTTTGGCTGTCTATGCATCTTGACCCAATTGATATTGTAAGGTAAGGATGTACATTCATAATAATCCTCATGTATGACTATGCAATGAGGATTTAAATGGAAGAGGATGTAAAGACATGTTATTTTTATACGTATTTTGGTGGCGAGTGTCGAAGAGAAACGTGGTGATAAACCACATATGTTTGGAAGGACGGAGGGAGATTACATGATCATGATCATGCCACCCATCAAATTGAAGACAATTCCTGAGCCAAAAATTCTTTTTTAAAATTTTATTAATAACCATTGTGGTAGTTTGGTCCAAATGTTTTTTCTAACTCATTGTTTCTCCATATTGTGTGCCTACTTCCACCTCTCTATATCAATGCATAAATCAACCTCTGCATGGTTTGTGGTTATAGTTGCATGCCATTATTTGTAGTTGTATGCCATTGAGTGTTGTTTAGAGTTTTCGTGAGTCTGTGACATTCATGCAATAAATGAAGTCTTGTAGAGGAGGACTCATCAAAGAGGCAATTTGAATTTCATTTTGACAAAAAACATATTTTGTAAAGATCAAATGCCATGAATGCATCCTCAGACTACCGTGCAAGACCA
>BSBM01000604.1:222500-392500 GCA_027924585.1 Larix kaempferi
ATCTATTAATCCATTAAGTAATTAACAACAATTGTTCATTAATTAATTATTAGTACCACTATCATTTACCCAATGATTACCACACCCCCTAAAGATAATTACTCTTTAAAAACCAATTACAATTTATTAATCAAGTCAATAATAATCTGATTAATAATATTTAAACCATTATAATTTGTAAACCAAGCAATTGAACAAATTGATATCATTAATATTTAATTAGTATTAATCAATTTAGTAATAATAATATTAACATCCACTTAGCATTATTAACTCCTAATTAACATTTACTAATTAACCATTTACTAATTAACCATTTACTAACATTTATTTTAGTGATGACCACAATTAATAATTAACCTCATCCACAATTAAACCTTTCATTAATAACTTGGTGCAATTATATCAATGCAGAACTAAACATGTAATAATTAATTCCCAACTACTTCTTATGTATTTATTCACAATCACAACACATTCAAGCCCAACTATAATAGTAACGTAGATAATTAATACAAGATTATATAGACGAGTTAGGTAAGTTGTAATGTCCCTAAACTATAAAAATTTAAAAATTTTCACTGATGGCTAGCATCGTCTATTTGGTACATGTTTATCAAATTAACTTTAGCACCGGAGTTTAAATATAATACTCATTAGAATATTGAAGGACATACATGGTTTATAATTCTACTCAAAGCTACTGCATGATGTATTTATAGTGGTTGATTTACTTTAAAGGTTTGGCGGAAGCGATGTAATGGGAAAACTATGACTTTATGATCCATATTGGTTTAATGATAATTAACTCTGTTTGATCGGTCAACTTAGAATTGGGGAAACATTTAAAGGTCTTTATATCTGCTTCTTTAAATGTAAGGTTGGGCTTTAAAGCTTTCCACTAAGTGTTTACTTGAACTTTGATGTCTCGGCTTGATATTAAAATGTCACTGTACTTTATGGATCTTTTGATGCTTGAGGGGATGGTCTTGCTAACATTTGGTGAGGCTTACTTAGCATACATGCTAAAGTTTAATTCATCCTTTGTTTTGTAGGTATTCCTAGAGACCATTTAATATTTACTTCCTATGTTGCTATATCTATATAAAAGAGATAGTTACTAAATTTATTGGTCCATAATAAAGTGTAAAGTTGCAAATGATTAAAAAGGGGTTCACACTATATGAAGTGGGTAAGAAATCGAATCTTAGTGGAGGTAGGTGCTGCATTAATGGATCCCAACCTTTCGAATGGGATCCAGCTGGATGTTGTTTAGGGAAAATCCCTAAGGGTCTGGTTGACCCATTGCATTATCCTTTTGTTTGTTTGGAGACGCGAGTAGAGCCATGCTCTTATGATTTTGGAGGAACCCATGACAAAGCTCAGTCTAATTTGATCCAGTTAGCGTGGAGCCTTCGAGAGGTAACCACGATTACCTAGACCTATTTCCATACTTTCATTTGCTAGTGGTAATGTAGTTCATTTTGGTTTGAATGAAAGGGCTTTAGTGGTATGGTTCGAGCTTGGCATGAGGATTTTGAAGTGGTGGCGAAAATAGTAAGTCTAGCCCTCTGTTGGCCATATCCTTCCCTTCAAGCCAGAGTTTGATTGCTAGTTTCAAATGTACTGTAAATATGAATTTTGGGCAAGGGTTTCAATCTGGAAAAATGTATGGGTTTGCTTAGAGTGATTATGCGAGTCGTGGCTACACCCTATGGCACATCCTGTAAATGTAATTGTGAGTGTTTGACAGAGTTGTAGCTTGTGAGGTGTTTTGATATGGAGGGACCTTGTATTTTTGCTCCTGTGTAACTTGATATCTGATTGAGGTTTTGGGGAACTTCTTAAATAAAGAAAAAACTTGTTGAACTGACTGCTGTAAAGTCTTGTGGATGTGGGTTAATACCCTATCAGCTCTATATTTTTGGCTCTGCATTTTTGGTAGTTTGAAACCTAGAAGTGTTGGGGTTTAAAAATCTATAAGTAATTATATGTCTACTTTCCCAATGAATACGTGGCTTTGTAAGTTTCAGGTTTGGGTGAAGTTATTTTAGCTTGCCTCTGTCGTTGAAGAAATGGGTTTGATTTTAAACTTATCAGTTTGCCTAGAACCTATGTATTTAAATTCTGGTTATTTAATAGGGTTTATAATTTTGGTATGAAGCTCACTCTGGATTAAAAATTTTGTTAAAATTATCAAAGGGCAAAGGCCTAGCTGGATTATGCGTCATTTTTACTCATGCCTCTGTATATGAAATTAATTTTCTTCTGCAATGTAAATTTTAATGTTTATAGTTGATACTATTGTGACTCTAATGGGAAACAAGACATAGCTAAGGTAGAGAATGATCCCTCTGCATTTTTAGCTAAAACTTGGAGGATGAAAACTTGACTGTGGGGAAACGTTTGATTTCAAAATAGGGAAAAGTGTAGGTAGTGATTTCTTGTTTTAATTTTCTTAAGTGGCTTTATAATCCAGCCCTAATGTTGATAATGAAATCATGATATTTATTTTACTGGTTCTTCGTTTGGGGTTTTGAATAATTTTATGGAGAGGAAAAGATCCATGCTAGTATGATCTCTGTAATGAAGTTCATTTGATGATGAAGGGTAGGGGATTCGATCCTGTAACTCTAGTTTTCTTAATTTCTATGACCTGGGAAAAACTAGATGCGTTTATCCATCCTGTGTAAGGCGTTTTTTATTTAAAAGTATGAAACGATATTTTTACTGTATTTTTATCTTGGATTTAAAAAGGCTTGTCTGAGATAAAGGTTTATATGCAAATGATCGATATTTTAATGTTTTTAATTTTAAGCAAGGCATGAAATTGTGTAAGTTGAGAAATACATTCAGAGCCATAGCTTTGACAATGATTTGATTATGAAATTTCTATTTAATTTACACTATGATTTTGACTAATTTTAAGATAAGGGTTTTGGATTTAGGTTGGAAACTAAGTCAAGAGAATTGATATCTATAGAATATGATTCTGCCGTGACTACTGTGTATAAATAAGCCTAATAAATGTTTATTTAACTAAATAGGGTTTAAAGTTTTTAACCAACATTAACTTTTTAAAAACGAAAACCCAGGGAGCCAATGCCATAGGCCCTTGCTCTTTGAATAAATAACTACTTGCTAGATTACCAGGAAGGACAAATACTTGACAGAATTAAATCTCTAAACTAATAGCCTAAATAATTTTACAAAGAACCTAAAAATAACTCATACCTGGATAGTTGTAGCTTGATCCTGCTGCTGGTACAACTTGCACACTTTCAGACACCAATTAATGCAAACAAGTATGTATTGATATAGCTTACTTGTAGGGTAATTGAATCGAATGACTTTGAGACTACCACGTTCCTCCCAACCTTGACCCTGAACCTTTCCTGGTTCACTAATGGATCCCCCTAAGCTAGTTTCAACATGCAATAAGACAATAAAGGACCTAGGGAAGATTGTTGGTGCAATTCAGTTCTTGAAAATAAAAAGGCTCTTTCAGTTTTTGTGGAAGAATTCTCTTTTCTCACCATAGAATAGTGATGGGAAAGAAAGCTGCCCTTCACTTGGTAATTGTCCTTCTTTATATAGATACATTTTGGAATATAGGTGTTGAGTTTAATAATGATATTTTCAATATTAACTCCTGATTTTTTTTAGTTTTGAATTATAATCCATGCAAAGAATATTTTATTTTAATTCTTTTTACTCCTTGTTAATCTAGGACTTTTCAACTTGTTCCTTTATGATTTGTCTTTAAAGGAACTTTTATATTTTATTTACTATTTATTTCTATATATTTGGATCACATTCTTTTTCTTTATATATACAATAAATAAATATCCTATGCATATATATATATATATATATAGATATAGATATAGATATAGATATAGATATAGATATATATTTCCTGCATACTATTTAAGCATAATTCATATATAATATAATTTAAATCTTATGCATAGTACCTATACATAAGTGAGGCTTCTTTTAATAATACTCATCTTGATTACTTATTTAATTAAATTACATAACAATCCTTTCATAATTATTTAATACATGGTCCAATTCTTTGGACAAGGTCTTTTGGTAAGTTTGGATATTTGGCTAGGTTAGGTGACTCTAGGTCCTTCTTGCATGTTGGATTCCCTTGTTTAACATGGTAGTTCCTGTATTCCTTGATGAGAGATAAAAATTATTCATTTAACCAATTTAAATAATTGTGATGAGTAGTAGTGCTATTCAGAGTCTTCTCGACTCAACATTTTCAAGATTAAGTAACCCCGAGTTCTCTTTAGAGCTTTGGCTCAACACTCTCACATGGGCGTTACGCTAGTGCAATTCCAGAGCATCCCGCTCAACACTAGTACTAGAATGTAGTTTTAAAGCACATCTAGAATGTACAAATGGCCTTGGATCAAGTATTCATTATCAAGCTTGAAGTGCTCCAGGGCTTATTGCCAGCACTCTATGTACATTGGGGCTTACGCCTAGTACATAATAAAATCCTCTATGTACATCGAGGCTTATGCCCAGTACATAGGTCATCCATTTGTTCCAGAGTCCATGCTCACATATCATAAAGATCAGTCATGTATATCATAACTCTGCATAGTATGTAGCACAAATCATCTCAGTATACTAGGGTGTGTACCCAAATCTCATAATAAAACATAAATCACATACATTGGGGCTTTCTGCCCAATATATAACAATAGTCTACATCAGTCGGGGTCCATGCCCAAATATGTATATCTATAAAAGAAATGAATCATGTGCATTGGGGCTTATGCCCAGTATAACAAAATAAATCATATGTGTTGGGGCTTTAAGCCCAGTATATAACATCAATATAGTCAATCAAAATTCAGGATATTACATCCCTCCACACTTAGAAAATAACACCGTCCCAGTGTTTCTAGGGACTAGAAATGAATTCATGAAACAAGGAGGGGTAAGCCTCTTTCATGGTTGCCTCATTTTCCGAAGTAGCCTCTTCTGGTCTGAAGTGCTTCCATTGCACCTTCAATTGGGTGATGGTCCTTCTTCTGTCTTGTACCTCCCTCTTATCCAGAATGTGGAGGGGCTCCGGCATGAATTCCCCTTCGGGTTCCACCTATAATAAGGACCAATCAATCACATGTTTAGTATCATAGACATATTTCTTTAGTAAAGATGCATGAAAAACATTATGAACTTTTACATGAGTTGGTAAAGCTAACTCATATGCTACTGGCCATTTCCTGGCCAGTATCTCAAAGGGTCCACAAAACCTAGGGGGAAACTTCCCGCATCACCCCAATCTCAAGGAGCTTTTTTTTTCCTTCACTTTTAAGAAGACATGTTCATCGACTTGGTAATCTTTCTCTTTTCTTTTCTTATTCGCGTAGCTCTTTTGGAGGTCTTGTGCGTCTTTCAAGTTTTGTTGTACCTTGGTGACTAATTTCTCCAAGTCTTTTAGTAAGTCGGGACCCAGCATAAGTCTGTCTACCGGACTATCCCAAGTCAATGGTGTCCTACACTTTCTTCCATAGAGCACCTCGAAGGGACTCATCTTGGCGGACGTCTGGTATCCGTTGTTGTAAGAAAACTCTGTGAGGTGTAGGTAATCCTCCCACTTTGTGGGGTTGTTCATAACATACATCCTAAGCATGTCCTCGAGGATTTGGTTCACCTATTCTGTTTGTCCATCGGTTTGGGGATGGTATGCGGTACTAAACTGTAGTTGTGTCTCCAAACAAGAGAACAATGCCCTCCAGAAGTTACTAGTGAACTTCGTGTCTCGATTGGAAATTATTACCTTGGGTATCTCATGCAATTGGAAAATCTCCTTTAGGAAGATGTCCGCGATGTGAATAGCTTTGTAGGTAGACTTCACTGGTATAAAATGTGCTGCTTTTGACAACTTGTCTACTACTACAAAGATGGAGTCATTTTGTCTCTTACTTTTCGGTAAACCCATGATGAAATCCATATTGATGACCTCCCACTTCCACTCTGGGATGGGTGATGGTTGCAGTAGTCCCGAAGGGTGCTGGTGTTTCGCTTTAACCAGTTGGAACTCTTGGAACTTAGCAATGAATAAGGCTATGTTAGCTTTCATTTTAGGCCAAAATAAGTGTTTCATTATTGTTGATATCATCGTTTGATATCGTGGATGCCTTGAATAGGGTTTCTGATGGAACTCTGTGAGGATGTTGGGTCTAATGTCCCGGCTTTGTAGAACATAATGTCTCTCTTTCAACCATAGCAGTCTCGAATCGTCTATCCTATACTCTTTTTGCTGTTGGAATAACCTATCCTCTTGGATCTTTTTAAGGATCTCAGCATAGAATCGGTCACTCCAACACTCCGTTCTAATCCTATCGTGCAAATCTAAGTCAGTTTGACTTACAGTCACCTCATATAGCATATGGGTCTGTCGACTTAAAGCATCGACGATCTTGTTATCCTTTCCCTTTATGTGCTTTAGCTTGAAGTGGTACTCACTAAGGAAGGCTAGCCACCTGGCCTGCCTAGCATTTAGGTCATGTTGGTCAAACAAGTACTTCAAACTCATGTTATCTGTCTTTAGTAGGAACTTCGTTCCCATGAGGTAATGCCTCCACATATTCAAGGCATGGATGATGGTGGCTAGTTCAAGATTGTGCGTGGGGTAGTTCTATTCATGTTCCTTCAACTTCCTTGACTCATAAAAAATAGTGAATTCATTTTACATAAGGACCCCATCGAGCCCTTCCTTGCTTGCATCTATGCAAGCCACGAAGTCCCCATCCGGGTTAGCAATCCGTAGGATGGGTGCACTAGTCAAAAGTTGCTTTAACTTTTGGAAACTTTCCTCGCACTTGGTCGTCCAAAGAAACTTGGTTGTCTTCTTCTGCAAGGCTTTCATAGGACAAGCAATTCGTGAGAAGTTCTCAATGGACTTCCGGTAGTAACCGGCTAACCCTAAATGTCGGTCACACAAGTGGGTGTAGGCCATTCCTCTATGGATTTAATCTTCTCAGGGTCGATTGCTATCCCCTTCTTGAAAATGATGTGACGCAAGTACTGTATCTGGGGTTCGTAGAAGTCATACTTGCTAAATTTAGTGTACAATTGGTGTTCTCGTAGTATTTGTAGCACTATTCGGAGGTGTTCTTTGTGTTCTTCTTCATTCTTGGAGTAGATCCAAATGTCATCAATGAAGACTAGATTGAACTTGTCTAGGTATTTACTAAAGATGTTGTTCACCATACACATAAAGTTGGCAGGTGCATTCGTCAATCTGAACGACATTACCACAACTTGTAATGACCATATCGGGTTTGAAAAGCGGTTTTACTAATGTCCTCGTCACATATTCTTACTTGGTGATATCCAGATCGTAAGTCATTCTTCGGGATGATCTTTGCTCCTCCGACTTGGTCAAACAAGTCATCAATTCTAGGGTGTGTGTAGCGGTTCTTGATAGTCAACTTGTTGAGTTGGCAGTAATCGATGCACATTCGCATCGTTCCGTCCCTCTTCTTGACAAAGAGTATTGGTGCTCCCCAAGGAGACAAACTCGTTCGGATATATCCTTTCTCGATCAAATATTGTATCTAAAGCTTGAGTTCCACCAATTCGGGTGGACTCATGCGGTAAGGGGCCTTGGAAACTTGTACTGACCCAAGTGTTATCTCTATGGAGAAGTCTAGGTCTCATTTCAGCGGTAGCCCAGGTATTTCCTCAGGAAATACATCCTTGAATTCTACAAGGACTAGGAAATATTTGATCTTTTGTTCCCTATCCGCTTCTACAGTTTGAATGTTGACTGCAAAGAGTTTACAACCCTTCCTTATGCACTTCTTTGCTTGCAAGGCATATATCTATCTTACATAAAATTTCTTAGGTATACCCTGAATCTTCCTTTGATTCCCCTGGTTATCCTTGCATAGTATCGACTTGTTCAAGCAGTCAAGTAGGGCATGATGTTCTTCCAACCAATCCATGCCTATAAGTACATCGTATGATCCTAGTGGTAGGATATTTAAGTTCACTCTAGTTGGGAACCCGTTCAGAACTATCTCACAAGTTCTAACTAGTTCAAAGACTTTCCACTTGGTACCGGTGGATAGTTGTACCAGCCATGGTTTCTCGTGACTCTCTCGGTTTAATTTACAAGTATCGACTATCTTAGAGGAGACATAGCTTCGGCATGCACTGGGATATATCAAAACTGAAATGGTTGTGTTTGAGATCTATCAACTATCGAATAGTTAGGGAGCCCTTTTTAGTTCATGAAATTCTTTGATCTTTTTGTCAAAGAATATTTCAGACATATATTTGTCTTGAAACAGTTTGCTGAAAGCATTCCATTTTATGTCTCTCACTTCGTGCCCTTTTGTATGTTTCAAGTCTCTCCACCATCTAACTACTTTACCATTTAAGTTGTAAATGGTCAGTCGGGCTTGCATTTCGCTGGAATAGTTGTGAACTTTGAAGTACTTGTTCATCCCTAACAGCCACTCCTCAACTTTCTCCCCCGTATTTATCTCTATGTCATACGTTGGGGCTTTGATTTTCCTGAATTCTCCTTGTAAACTGTCATCACTCTTCCTCCTTTTCTTGCAAGGGGAAGGTGATCCATCCTCATTGGAGTAGCTTTTACAGTCTTCTTCCATGTAATCAGGTATGTGTTCTTCATACTCATCCCCTTTAGGACCAATGGATCCTTTTGTGTGACAGTTGTTTTCCTTGGATTTGTTGGTTGAGTGGGCGGACTATCCATGGGACCTTGCCCCTATTAAACTCTGAAGTAGAGCTTCATTTATGGCTTGTTGTTCCCGTCTTTCCTGCATATTATCGTCCCTGAAAATCTGCAACTCATTTTGCAACTGCTGTGTCAATTTCATTAAATCTGAGTTTAATTCCACCATGATCTCTTGCTCTCATGGTGGAGAGTTCAAATTTCCATGTATGTTGTTGTCTTTTTCTGTATTCATAACTTAGACTGTAATTGTACCTCCAATGTCATATCAATTGTAATAAAAGAAATCTGTTAGTTCATATATACATATAAAAGAATTTTATAAGTGCATGTTTTGAATTCTAAGTATCTGCAGCAGGTGTTTCTTTGTAATGAGCCCAATAGGTCACTTAGTATTGTAGATGGGCTCTTATACCACTTGTAATGTCCCTAAAATGTAAAAAATTTAAAAAAATTCACTTATGGCTAGCATCGTCTATTTGGTACATGTTTATCAAATTAACTTCAGCACTGGAGTTTAAATATAATACCCATTAGAATATTGAAGGACATACATGGTTTATAATTCTACTCAAAGCTACCGCATGATGTATTTATTATGGTTGATTTACTTTAAAGGTTTGGCGGAAGCGATGTAATGGGAAAACTATGACTTTATGATCCATATTGGTTTAATGATAATTAACTCTGTTTGATCAATCAACTTAGAACTGGGGAAACATTTAAAGGTCTTTATGTATGCTTATTTAAATGTAAGTTTGGGCTTTAAAGCTTGCCACCAAGTGTTTACTTGAACTTTGATGTCTCAGCTTGATATTAAAATGTCACTGTACTTTATGGATCTTTTGATGCTTAATGGGATGGTCTTGGTAACATTTGGTCAGGCGTACTTAGCATACTTGCTAAAGTTTAATTCATCCTTTGTTTTGTAGGTCTTCCTAGAGACCATTTAATATTTACTTCCTATGTTGTTATATCTATATAAAAGAGATAGTTACTAAAGTTCTTGGTCCATAATAAAGTGTAAAGTTGAAAATGATTAAAAAGGGGTTCACACTATATGAAGTGGGTAAGAAATCGAATCTTAGTGGAGGTAGGTGATGCATTAATGGAGTCCAATGCCAACCCTTTAGAATGGGATCCAGTTGGATGTTGTTTAGGGAATATCCCTAAGGGTTTGGTTGACCCATTGCATTATCGTGTTGTTTGTTTGGAGAGGGGAGTAGAGCCATGCTCTAATGATTTTGGAGGCGCCCATGATAGAGCTTAGTCTACTTTGATCCAGTTAATGTGGATCCTTCGAGAGGTAACCACAATTACCTAGACATGTTTCCATACTTTCATTTAATACTTTCATTTGCTAGTGGTAATGTAGTTCATTTTGGTTTGGATGACAGGGCTTCAGTGGTGTGGTTCGAGCTTGGAATGGGGCTTTCAAAGTGGTGGCGAAAATGGTAAGGTTGGCCCTCTGTTGGCCCTATCGTTCCCTTCAAGCCAGAGCTTGATTGCTGGTTTCAAATGTACTATAGATACGAATTTTGGGCAAGGATTTCAATCTAGAAAATTGTATGGGTTTGCTTAGAGTGATTATGTGAGCCATGGCTACACTCTGTGGCGCATCCTGTAAATGTAATCCTTAGTGTTTGACTGAGTTGTATCCTGTGAGGCGTTTTGAGATGGAGGGAGCTTGGATTTTTTCTCTTGTGTAACTTGATATCCAATTGAGGTTTTGGGGAACTTTTTAAATAAAGAGAAAACTTGTTTAACTGACTGCTGTAAAGTCTTGTGGATGTGGGTTAATACCTTGTCAGCTCTATATTTTTGGCTCTGCTTTTTTGGTAGTTTGAAACCTGGAAGCGTTGGGGTTTAAAACTTTGTAATTAATTATATGTCTACTTGCCCAGCAAATACGTGGCTTTGTAAGTTTCAAGTTTGGGTGAAGTTATTTTAGCTTGCCTCTGTCATTAAAGAAATGGGTTTGATTTTAAACTTATCAGTTTTCCTAGAACCTATGTATTTAAATTCTAGCTATTTATCAGGGCTTATAATTTTGGTATGAAGCTCACTGTAGATTAAAAATTTAGTTAAAATTATCAAAGGAAAAATCCCTAGCTGGATTATGCGTCGTTTTTACTCATGCCTCTGTATATGCAATTAATTTGCTTCTGAGATGTAAATTTTAATGTTTACAGTTGATACTATCGTGACTCTAATGGGGAACGAGACATAGCTAAGGTAGAGAATGATGCCTCTGCGTTTTTAGCAAAACCTTGGAGGATTAAAACTTGACTGTGGGGAAACGTTTGATTTCAAGATAGGGAAAAGCGTAGGTAGTGATTTCTTTTTTTAATTTTTTTAAGTGGCTTTATAATCCATCCCTAGTGCTGATAATGAAATCATGATATTTCTTTTACTATTTCTGCGTTTAAGGTTTTGAATAATTTTATGGAGAGGAAAAGATCCATGCTAGTATGATCTTTGTAATGAAGTTTATTTGATGATGAAGGGTAGGGGATTTGTTGTTGTAACTCTAGTTTTCTTAATTTCTATGACCTGGGAGAAACTAGATGAGTTTATCCAGCTTGTGTAAGGTGTTTTTTATTTAAAAGTATGAAATGATATTTTTACTGTATTTTTATATTGGATTTAAAAAGGCTTGTCTGAGATAAAGGTTTATATGCAAAGGATCGATATTTTAATGTTTTTAATTTTTAGCAAGGCATGAAATCGTGTAAGTTGAGAAATACGTTATGTGCCATAGCTTTGACAATGATTTGATTATGAAAGTTCTATCTAATTTACACTATGATTTTGACTAATTGTAAGATAAGGGTTTCGGATTTAGGCTAGAAACTAAGTCAACTGAATCGATCTCTATAGGAGATGCTTTTGTAGTGAATACTGTGTAGGAATCAGGCCTATAAATGTTTATTTAACTAACTAGGGTTTAAAGTTTTTAACCAGCATTAACTTTTTTTTAAAGAAAACCCAGGGAGCCAATGCCATAGGCCCTTGCTCTTTGAATAAATAACTACCTGCTAGATTACCAGGAAGGATAAATACTCAACAGAATTAAATATCTAAACTTAATAGCCTAAATAATTTTACAAAGAACCTAAAAATAACTCATACCTGGATAGTTGCAGCTTTCTCCTACTGTTGGTACAACCTACACGCTTTCAGACACTAATTAATGCAAACAAGTATGTATTGATCTGGCTGACCTGTAGGGTAATTGAACCGAATGACTTTGGGACTACCACGTTCCTCCCAACCTTAACCCTAAACCTTTCCTGGTTCAATAATGGATCCCCCTGAGCTGGTTCCAACATGCAATAAGACAATAGAGGACCTAGGGAAAATTGCTGGTGCAATTCAGTTCTTGAAAATTAAAAGGCTCTTTCAGTTTCTGTGGAAGAATTCTCTTTTCTCACCATAGAATAATGATGGGAAAGAAAGATGCCCTTCACTTGGGAATTGTCCTTCTTTATATAGGTAAATTTTGGAATATAGTTGTTGAGTTTAATAATGATATTTTCAATATTAACTCCTGATCTGTTTTAGTTTTGAATTATAATCCATGCAAAGAATATTTTATTTTAATTCTTTTTACTCGTAGTTAATTTAGGACTTTTCAACTTGTTCCTTTATGATTTGTCTTTAAAGGAACTTTTATATTTTATTTACTATGTATTTCTATATATTTGGATCGCATTCTTTTTCTTTATATATATATATATATATTTCCTGCATACTATTTAGGCATAGTTAAGATATAATATAATTTAAATCTTATGCATAGTACCTATACATAAGTGAGACTTCTTTTAATAATACTCAACTTGATTATTTATTTATTTAAATTACATAACAATCCTTTGATAATTATTTAATACATGGTCCAATTCTTTGTACAAGGTCTTTTGGTAAGTTTGGATATTTGGCTAGGCTAGGTGACTCTAGGTCCTTCTTGCATGTTGGATTCCCTCATTTAACATGGTAGTTCCCGCAGTCCTTGATGAGAGATAAAAATTATTCATTTAACTAATTTAAATAATTTTGATGAGTATTAGTGCTATTCAGGGTCTTCTCGACTCAACACTTTCAAGATTAAGTAACCCCGAGTGCTCTTCATAGCTTTGGCTCAACACTCTCACATGGGCGTTATGCCAGTGCAATTCCATAGCATCCTGATCAACACTACTACTAGAATGTGGTTGTCAAGCACATCTAGAATGTACAAATCACGTCAGATCCGGTATTCATTATGAAGCTTGGAGTGCTCCAGGGATTATGCCCAACACTCTATGTACATCGGGGCTTACGCCCAGTACATAATAAAATCCTCTATGTACATTGGCGATTATGCCCAGTACACAGGTCATCCATGTGTTCTAGAGTCCATGCTGACACATCATAAAGATCAATCATGTATATCATAACTCTGCACAGTATATAACACAAATCATCTTAGTATATTAGGGTTTGTACCCAAATCTCATAATAAAGATCAAATCACATACATTGGGGCGTTCTTCCTAGTATATAGCAATAGTCTGCATCAGTTAGGGTCCATGCCCAAATATGTATATCTATAAAAGGAATGAATCATGTGCATTGGGGCTTACGCCCAGTATAACAAAATAAATCATATGTGTTAGGGATTTAAGCCCAATATATAGCATCAATATAGTGAATCAAAATTCGGGATATTACATAAGTGTAGCTACAGCTACATACATTGTGTAGGTACACTAATAGTCCTAAAATAAACATACCAGATAATTACATAAATCACTATGTCTCGATGCATACCGAGATAGGACTTGCAATGACGATCTCAATTCATTATAATACATGAAACACCCATTCAGTGTAATACGATCTCCATATTGTGTGCCTACTGCCACCTCTCTATATCAATGAATAAATCAACCTCTACTTGGTTTGTGGTTATAGTTGCAAGCCATTATTTGTAGTTGCATTCCATTGAGTGTTTTTTAGAGTTTTCGTGAGTCTGTGACATTCATGCAATAAATGAATTCTTGTAGAGGAGGACTCATCAAAGAAGCAATTTGAATTTCAATTTGACAAAAAAAAAATTTTGTAAAGATCAAATGCCATGAATGCATCCTTAGACTACCATGCAAGACCATGGATATGTTGCAAAGCATTGAACATCATTGAAGAATGAAAACAAGTTCCTTGAGATCTTATTGAAGCATGTTGAGCTCAATTGAATTCTACTTGAGCCTTAATTGAAAATTCTAGACCTCAAGCGTCACCAATAGCACATAGAATCCATGACACTATACCTCTACAAGGAGTCTTTTGCATATGAATTGAATATTGCTTCCATTATAATGTCTTGGGCATCAAGGATTTATCTTGGCTCCTTAACCATGGCTGGTGGAGGGAAACAAGAGCCTCCAACACTAACTCTTGCTTCTTAGGCACAAACACCATGAATGAGTCCCTGGACCACCACATATGAAATCTATAGGGTATTAGTCAACTTCAAGTGTGTTATGTGTGACATGACTAGGTTAGTTGTGAACAAAAAATGGGTCTCGTGGTATGACCAAGGTATATGCACAACAAGAAGCTCCTCATGCCTTAAATGAAGCTTCTCGGGCTCAAGCACCATGAACAACACCTACCACTCAAGAAGCTTCCTAGGATACAATGTTGAATGCATATTCAAACCACCGCACATAACCGTTATGGGGTATCTCTAGCAAATGTAGAGGGATACATATACCATGATTAGGCTACATTGCATGCCTTAAACAAGATGATGATGATGATGACGATAAAGATGATGATGTTGATCATGACTAATATCGTCATCATCATCGTCATCATCATCATCATCATCGTAATCATCGTCACCATCATCACTATCATCAACATCATCATCATCATCTTCATCATCAACATCATATTCGTCATCATCATCATCATCATCCTCATCATCCTCATCATCATCCTCATCATCAACATCTTCTTCATCATCATCATCATTATCAACATCTTCATCATCATCATCATCATCATCATCATCATCTTCGTCATCATCTTCATCATCATCATTCATAATCATCATTGATGATGTTGATGATGATGAAGATGATGATGATGATGATGATGATGATGATGATGAAAATGGTGGATGATGATGAAGATGAGTATGAAGATGAAGATGATGATGATGACGATGATGATGATGAATATGATCATCATCATCATCCTCATCTTCGTCATCATCATCATCATCCTCATCCTCATCATCCTCATCATCATCATCATCATCATCATCATCATCATCGTCATCACCCTCTTCCTCCTCCTCCTCCTCATCATCATCATCTTGGTCATCATCTTCATCATCATCATCATCATCATCATCATCATTATCATCCTCATCATCATCATCAGCATGATTCATCATCATCATCGTCGTCATAATCATCATCATCATCATCATCATCATCATCATCATCATCATCATCATCATCCTCGTCATCCTCATCATCATCATCACCCTTTTCCTCCTCCTCCTCCTCATCATCATCATCATCATCATCATCATAATCATCATGCTCATCATCATTCTTATCATCATTATCATCATCGTCCTCGTTGTCATCATCATCACCCTGTTCCTCCTCCTCCTCCTCCTCATCATCATCCTCATCATCAACATCATCATCATGTTCATCATCGTCGTCACCATCATCATCATCATCATCATCATCATCATCATATTTGTCATCATCATCATCAACGTCATCCACATCATCATCCTCACCATCATCCTCATCATCATCCTCATCATCATCATCTTCTTCATCATCGTCATCATCATCAACATCTTCATCATCATCTTCATCATCAACATCACCATCATCTTCATCATCATCATCATCATCTTCATCGTCATCATTGATAATGATGATGATGATGAAAATGATGATGATGATGATGAAGATGAGTACGAAGATGAAGATGATGATGATGAAGATGAGTACGAAGATGAAGATGATGATGATGATGACGACGAATATGATCACCATCATCATCATCATCATCATAATCATCTTCGTCATCATCAGCATCATCATCATCCTCATCATTTCCATTGTCATCGTCATCATCATCATCTCCATCATCATCATCATCGCTATCACCCACTTCCTCGTCATCATCCTCATCCTCATCATCACCATCATAATCATCTTGGTCATCATCTTCATCATCATCTTCATCATCAACATCATCATCATCGTCATCATCATCATCATCATCATCAAGAAGGGGGAAACAAGGTTTGACCTAGAGTGACCCCTTTTAATCATTCCTAGATTTATGTTGTTGATGAACCAACATTAAGCACTTCAACTAACTATGGGCCAAATCACAAGGTTGGATTCCAATACAAGACCTAGTAAGTAGGAGGGTTCCCCAAAGGGTCTAGTAGAGTGAAACTAATTATTAAAGTCATAATATTGAAGAGGAGGCAATATCAAACCCTACTTAAGCACTAGACATCACAAGGAATTCATGCATATAGGGTAAGGTAAAGTGACTCAATAGATATTTATCTAGCACATAAAAATCTTTGCATGCAAAGAGAAAAATATCAATGTTAATAATTGGTAGGTCATGTATATCAAGGAAATGGAAGTAGAAAATACCCTAGTACCTCTATGTAGGTAGGTGTAGGTGAATACTAATAAATCCATACACTACAATCACTCTTATGCCTATGTTTTCATTCATTCAATAGGATTTTTGTATGGATGCATATGTGCTTGAGCTATGGTTTGGTCTGATTTTACTAAATAGCGCGTACACTCTATTAGTGCATGCACGCTATTTATGCGTACGCGCATTTACAATAACGTGCACACACCATTTAAATTTTTAAGTTTTGGTGGCCAATTCCTTTCCCACCAACATGGTGGATGACTTGGCCGCTATGGTTTTAGGTTCAGGTTGCCAAACCAAGTGGCTTGGACTGTGTTATAACAAAATACATCTTATTCTATAACTTCTTCTGTTTCGAGCATGATTCTGCGTATGCTACACTAGTCCACTGCTAATGAAATTGCACACACTTGTAGAACTATGTGTGCAGATTCCGAATATGTAATTTTTTATTAAATCTATTATTTGTTTCTATTTTTTAATTAATTTTAATTGCACTAACATCAATCTTACACAAAAAGTTTGTTATTTCTTTCGTCTATAACTTTTGATTGGCTCACCTATTTTGAAAAAGGAAAAGAACCTGCACAAGTACACACAAAGACCTACATCCTAAAAAAAAAATTCATTGATTATGTTAAGACCATGATGTTGGGGACTAATGCTCGACCTAGTCATTTTAGGGCTTGGTTGACTTCCTTAATTAAAAAAAAAATTAAAATTAACATAAATAAATAAGGAAAAATAGCGTTGCATTAGAACAGCCTGTTATCTACGACTGTATATAATTTTTTTCACAAAATTCCACCATTTGCATACCAAACCTGAGGACTAACGCAAACATATTCATTATGTTTTCTTAAAGAAATAACATACCAACCTTAAGAGAACCCCACTTTTTGGGAGTTATACTAAATTTCCATAAATAATATTTATATATTCCGAAAGGTAATCCGATTGTCTACGTTTTATCAATAATATTTATATATTCCGGAAGGTAGTCCGATTGTAAAGATAATTACTCTTTAAAAACTAATTACAATTTATTAATCAAGTCTATAATAATCTAATTAATAATATTTAAACCATTATCATTTGTAAACCAAGCAATTGAGCTAATTGATATCATTAATATTTAGTTAGTATTAATCAATTTAGTAATAATATTATTAAGATCCACTTAGCATTATTAACTCCTAATTAACCATTTACTAACATTTATTTTAGTGATGACCACAATTAAACCTTTCATTAATAACTTGATGCAATTATATCAATGTAGAACTAAACATGTAATAATTAATTCCGAACTACTTCTGATGTATTTATTCACAAGCACAACACATTCAAGCCCAACTATAATAGTAATGTAGATAATTAATACAAGATTATATAGATGAGTTAGGTAAGTGTAGCTATGTCTTACATACCTCGTGTAGGTACATTAATAGTACTAAAACAAACATACCACATAATTACATAAATCACTATCTGTCGATGCATACCGAGATAGGAATTGCAATGACTATCTCAATTCATTATAATACATGAAACAACATAACAGACTAAATTACAACATAAGAATCAAGCAATGTTTTTTAGTACACACACGGTGAATTATGTTTCCCTTTTAACTTCCATGACATACCTATCTACCTACTTCCTTCTACCTAATTCAAAACTAACTTCCACATCCTATCCTTCCTCTGTTGGACTATCATGGAGAGTCCCCTACATGGCATAACCCCAGTTAGAACCGGTAAGGGGAAGTGTCGACTACATCGACCAAGCTTCCACATTAGGCACCCACTAGTCATCATCACGCACCTTGGGGATTGCATCGTAGTGCGACCCTCCCATGTCTCCAGGTTTCAGAGGATAAATAGTGGGAAATGCTTCCACCCCTCCTATGGAATAAGGGGCTATGTCTACCTCGACATAGTTACTACGTTGCGACTACTGTACTCAAGTTTTGTCATCGAATAACCAATCTGGGCGGTTGAGTTTCCTGAAACCCCACACCTACCCATACATCATGATAATAGTACAATACTCATGCTAAACAATAAAGCATCACTTGCATACCATTTATGTTTTGGAATCCTTGTCCCCGAGGTACTCCCACCTCATAGGATCCAGCTACCACTTAGCTCTTTTAACTTGTAGGCTAGTCTCCAAACACACAATCAAGAATACCGTGCAATCATTGACATGTATATAAATTTCATTACTAATGGAAAATAATGAAAATAATTTCTATGTACCATGCACCTGGTATCATATCCATCCATTCAACATATAACTTTTAGATTGGTATCCACGTACCCATCATTTAGTAAATTTGCATGCTAGACATAATCAAAGAATGAATATAATTCATACCAATAACATCACACACATATATATAATCTCCACAAAAATTAATACAACCATATGTCCACAGTGTCATCAAATTGAGGAAGTCTCACAATAATAAGAAAATACAACACAGAATGATAGTTCATGTAATAAGGTCAAAACGGGGCATTACATCCATGAAGTAAAGCTCTTATCAGTTGATAGGGATGAAGACCCAAATCAATTGATTGAATATCTTGGTGGTGAAGGAGGTCAAAAAAGATGTGGCAGTTCATCTTTGCAACAAAGTAAGTGACTTGTGTCTGCAAGGAGGGGAACCTAGTCCCTTAGGTTTTGGGGGTTGATGTAAAATCCATCAACCCATTGGGTTGGCTTCACAAGCATTGGTTGGACATTTTTAGGGTTAAATAATGTGTGGGAAAGAACCATAGGGTTTGGTTGACTCAAGTCTAGAAACCAAGCCTAGGTTATAGTCTATAGTTCCTCCTCCTAGCCAAAGGGTGGATGGATTTTCTTTCCCAATTTGTAATAGATGTGTATAAAACATTGTGGAAAATTTGAAGTTGGGATTCAAATCCCTTATTGCTTAGGTGGTTGCAAAATTCATTGATGGGATTGATACTATGGAGGAATTGCCATATGTTATAACAATTTTGAAAAAAATTAGTTTTGGATTTTTCATTTACTTGTATTTTTAATTTAGGGAAATATCAAAAATTTTATTTTTTTTTAAGAGAATGAGGCAACATTGAATATTCGGATGCCTATTTGTTGATGTATTTGTAACTTCGGAAGATATTCAGTTGTATATTGTATTTGTACTTTATTGTATCCCCAATGGACATGTATTATTCCTCCGATTGGAAGTGTCGTCAGTTATATTGTAAGTGTCGTAACTTATACTTGATGGGTAATTAGACCACCTTGATGGGGTCAACCTTGTATGAGTCATGTGGGTCAAAGGGTTATTAGACCACCCTAGTGGCGGTCGGCCCAGTCATCATTATGTTAAGTGGTTAAGTTGAGGCCGACCTAGTTGAGTAAAGCTCAAGTCAAGTTAGTGTATAAATAGAGAGTGTGTCTCTCTCATTTTACACATTCTATTGTTCACTCACTTCGCATTAGTGAGAGAGAGGAGGAGTGCGCACAAGTGGAGGAGGAGCATGTTGCTGAAGATGTCTACCTCTTGGGTTTGATCATGGTGATCCTTGTATTGATGCTTATTCTATCTCTGAGGAAGTTGCAGGGTTTTTCACCTTCTTGGTTCTCCCTGGTGAAATGTTTTGTGTGTATTGTCTCTTGTCTCTTATCCTTGATATGCTATACATGTTCTTCTTTCAGTTAAGATCCTAGATTAGAATGAATTAAATTCTGAAAAATATCATGGTATCATATCTAGCTTAAAGAAGGCATGCTATGGAATTTATGAGACTTGTTGCACTTGCGACAAATTGGAAGCTAGGGCTTGATATAGCAAAAAAAAGTCATCGTAGCACTTTCACTTTAAATAAAGTTTGGTGAAGTTTTAGGATATGGAACCTTTAAAGGTCATAGATAACATCCCCATGTAACTTGTTTCCAAAGCACAAATTCTAATTCGTTGTACTTTGTGATTTATGATCAGTACAATCTAGGGTTTATGCCTCTTCCAGATCTCAGTCATAAACATGTGACCTAGGAAAAAAGGTCACAACTTGGGCTAGGAAGCTCCAAATGAAATTTAGTAAAAAGTGACAGGTAGGGAATGGACTGTACTTTCATAGGTAAGTTTTTCAGAGGCCAAAACGGAACCAGTGACACGTGGCACGCCATACAAGTTCGCTCTCCTGTTTTATCCCATAAACAGGTCACGTTGTGACACTTGGAATAGCTCTCTCTCAGAGAATCCAATTGAGTTCAGACTTGTGGGGTTGGAAATATGACAGGTCGGGCTACGGCCAGAGGAAGAAGTTTCAGACCTTGTGGATTTGTAATTTCTGAGTTACACCAGAATAAATCAGGTGCATATTTCTGTCAAAACATATTTGTATTTTGAGCACCTTCATTCTTGGATCGTCACTGCTGTGGGAAATTAGGGTTTTGGAGAAAGTTGAAATTCTTGGAATCAGAGACCACGGCTGGATGATCCTCATCAAAATCAAAATTTAGAGACCAAGATCAAATTTTTTAGTTGGGCAGAAGGTCAGGCTTGATCAAACCCTAGTTCGGGATTTTGATCGGAAAGGTGGAAAATTAGGGCTTTTACAAAAGTTGGAATTTTTGAAATATGTGACCACGACTGGAAGCTCCTCAGAAAAATTGAATTTTAGAACACAAGGTCGAACCTTTTGGATGGGCAGAAGACTGGGCTTTATCAAACCCTAGTTCAGGATCCTGTCCAGTGAATCCAGAAGTTTCAAAGGCAATTTTGAGGGGTCAAATTTTGCAGTTTTCAAAATTGAAGTATACCAGCTTGATCACCTCAGCAAGCCACATATTTCCATCCATTCAAAAGTTTGAAACTCAAAGTTTGAATTTTTAGGGTTTCTCTAACAAACCCTAATCCAGCTCAAGATCGAGTCTCAACAAATCAAAGTGGATTGGGTTAATCCTAGAAGAAGATGATTTGGTCACCTGCATAAGTGAAGAAGTTCAAGTTCCAGAGGGAGATGAGGCTGAGGCTTTACATGAGAAGGCTACAAGCAATCCTGACAGGTATGACTTGAAGAGATACAGGTATGTTTTGAAATTTGTTCATGATTAAGTTATGATATGTTTGTCTTCATATTATTAAGGTTAGTACAATCTTGATTAACTTTAGACTTGTCGTATCACCTTAATCAAATTATGAATGCAGATATTCATTGATTAGGGTTTTGACACTTATGACTATACTAATGCATTGTGGTGTTGTATGAGGTTGATGTTGTCCGCTAACATGAAAGGTACATCAAGAAAGACAAATCATGTTCTATCTCAAGAACATATGACCATGTTGACATGAAGACAAAGATTCATCCATTGTCATGGATCACATAGAAGCTCTACTTACAAGGTATGTATAATTTGGTTATACAATGCTTAACCTATGAGATATGCAGGTTACTAGCACAAGTCATTTAAGATAACAATAAGACATCATGTGGGTATGTTAGACATAACCATCTAACATATTAATCCAGGTATGTTTTTCCTATATCAAAGGATCTTATACTTTTGTATAATTGATAATGATTACTTATGAAGTTAAAAGTTTGAGTAATCTAGGGTTTATGCATGTTATGTTCCTTACTTTGATTAATGATATGAATCAACAGAAAATTCTGATATAAACCTTGAATACTAATGCTTATTATCTGTGTTTGAAATGATCATGACTATACATGCTTAAGATTATTGTGTTTTGATAGTATTAAGATTATACTAATAAATGTATGAATATTATGTATGAGTGTTGACCAACACGACCAACACGACCTCGGTCAACAGGGGTTCGCCTCACTGTCCACACATACCGCCGTCTCCCTGGGCACTGGCCCAAGAAGGTTTGAGCCCACCTAGCAACACCCGCAGAGCGGATGAGGTCTCACCTGAGGAATCCAGGAAGAGCAGACGGAACCATGTTTCCACCGAGGGAGGAGGAGAGTTGTGGCTGCATAGACTAACTCTATTGCGATACTTAAACATAAACTTTAAACATTCAGCAAGGAGTTATAACATGTTACTTCATCGCAACATTTATCATCACATTCAACATAGAACACATTAATTAATCACAACATTACATTTATTGTCATAGCAACAGTAAACAAATATTGCATCAAACAACATTCATACATTGTAACATTGCACAAAGATCGTACCAAAACATCATCATTATATTACTGTCGCGATCATATACCAGAAGCAAAACACAGATCTCGTACAAAATCGTTCTTCTTCCTCTATGCCCCCTATTCCCTTGCTTCTTCCTCTCTAACACTTACAACTCTTATCTATTTATAGGATTCCCCCATTACAATACTTGCCCACTTACAAATGACTTCCTAACCAACATTGTGGACAATTGACCCAATATCTAACTGACTCGGTCCAAATGACCCCAAAAACCCCCATACCATGGTACAACTGACTCACTATTACATAACATATGGTCCAAGTGACCTAAAACCCGCCAACTGTGGTATAAAATACTCCTTTCGTGCCCTCATCCATCGTGTCGCAGCGTCGGTGGTACCGCAACATTTCCCCATCAAACCTCCTGCCAACAATGAGATCTCGAGGATAACACAATGATGATACTAGTAAGCATGCATAGTGATTGAGGATAGATATAAGTTCAAGGACAGATAATCTAGGAAGAAAAGATCAAGAGGGAGCACACACCAGTAGTTCCTACAAGGAAACAAAGATTGAGAGGGATTCCACCCATCAAACAAACAAAGATAAGTATTTGAATTGTCATTTCTTGTATATTTGATTGTTTAAATAATGTTCCTAGACTTAGGTTGTGTATTATGCATATTAGAATAATTGCAATAAAGAACAGTATACTACTAATATGCATGTAACGGGTAAGTGGCATATGGCACTGTACAACATTCCATTGCTACCTATCTAGAATGAAACCTCTTTGCTGACATGTTGGGAGTTGTGCACACTCTTAACAATGTTCTGGTAGAGATTGGAAGGCATCTAGAAAGTTACGGGATATGGATAAATGTTGTATTAAAGCATTGGCTAAATTAAATGCATGACTGTATGACATATTTCTTTATGTGTAAGAATTTGTTCTGAAAACTATGGGATGTTTTCTAATCATACAATTTAACTTGTCTTGTAGGAAAGATCATATACCATCACCTACAAAAGAAGGACTACAACATTTGTTCCAGCAACAAAGCTATCTATTGAAGATATTGAACAATCTGAAGTTCCTAGGATTCGGGAAGAATGCCATGATCGAGGAATACCAGTCGATCATGAAGAATGATGTTTGGGATGTGGTCCCAAGAACTAAAGGGAAGTCTGTTGTGACTTCCAAGTGGTTCTATAAGATCAAGCATGTTGTAGATGGTAGCATGGAGAAATAGAAAGCGAGGTTTGTAGCTCATGGCTTCTCCCAGAAAGAGGGACTCATGTGTGCAAACTGAATAAAGCCTTGTATGGCTTGAAGCAAGCTCCTAGGACTTGGTGAGGATAGATTGATTGTCAACACAAAGAGGAAGCTTGTTGCCGAGTTCGAGATGAAGGACTTGGGGATGATGCACTATTTTCTAGGCATGGAGGTGTGGCAGAGTGCAGATGGGATCTTCCTTGGAGAAGGGAAGTATGCAGTAGAGATCCTGAAGCGCTTCAGGATGATGGACTGCAAGTCCATGGCCACACCTATGGCATCGAACCTGAAGTTTCTGTGTGATGATTCATCCAATTCGGTTGATGTCACGGTGTATCGTCAGATGATTGGGTCCTTGATGTACTTGATGAACTCTAGACCAGATATTTTCTTTGCAGTGAACACATTGAGCCAGCTCCTGATGGATCCGATAGGTGTTCACCTGGTTGTTGTAAAGCATATTCTGAAGTACCTAAAGGGTACAATTGATTATGGGCTCAAGTATGATGTGATTCAAATGTTTAACCTGCAGGGTTATGTTGATTCGGATTGGGAAGGCAGTGCTGCAGATAGGAATTGCACTTCTGGGTGCTGCTTCAATATGGGAACAGGTGTGATATCTTGGTTTAGCAGGAAGCAGTCCTACGTAGCACTGAGTACAGCCGAAGCAGAGTATGTTGCAGCTTGTTCGGCTAGTTGTGAGGCAATATGGCTCTGGAAGCTACTGTCTGAGCTATTTGATCTCCTATTGGAGGCTACTGGTATTTTTTTGTGACAAACAGAGTTGTGTGAAACTGTTTGAGAACCTGGTATTCCATGACAGGTCGAAACACACTGAGATCAAATATCACTATATCAGGGATATGGTGCAGAGAGGAGCAGTGAAGCTCCTATATGTTGCGATGGATGAACAGGTTGTAGATGTGTTGATGAAACCATTAGCCAGAGTGAAGTTTGAATACTTCAGAGAGAGGCTTGGTGTTCTTCAGATTGACGACACTTAGAGGAAGAAGTGATGGACACATTTGCAGGAGCCATTCCAAGCATGGTGAGAGAAGGATCCTTCCCATGGATGTGGATGTGAGCATTGTATGATAAGCATTAGGTCGATGCTCCAGTTATTGATCTGTATATGCATCATGTTGGATGCTTTGTATGATCAGTTGGATCATGTATGATGACATGCATCAGGACGATGTAGTGACGATGATCGGGATGATCATGTGTGATGAGTATCAGGACGATGCTTTGGATGATATGCATCAGGATGATGTAGTGATGATTATCAGGATGAGCATGTGTGATGACTATCAGGATGATGCTCTGGATGATATGCATTAGGATGATGCTATGATGATGATCAGGATGATCATATGTGATGATATGTATCAGGTGGATGCATTGCATGATCAGTTGGATCATGTGTGATGAGTTCCGAAGACACAGATGCACATGAGCCATTCTCACATGGTGGTAGGTGTGTCCTCCCATGGTGCAGATATAAGGGCTAGGGCCATTCCGACATGGTTGAAGTGTGTCCTCCCATGGTAGTTAATGTAAGAGCCATGCCATTCAAGCATGGTTGAAGTGTGTCTTCCCATGGCTGTAATATAAGTGATGTGCCATTCCTAGCATGGTTGAAGTGTGTCTTCCCATGGCTATGGATATAAGTGCAATGCCATTCTCACATGGTTGAAGTGTGTCCTCCCATGGTGTAGATATAAGTGCTGAGCCTTTCACGGATGGTTGAAGTGTGTCTTCCCATGTCGGTGAATGTAAGTGTTGTGTGATGTGCATCTGGGTTGTGCTTCGTCGACGATGAGATGACATGATCAGTATGATCATGAGTATCAGGATGACACTCTGTGGCCGTGGACAGGTTGTGCAGTTGCATGTAAAAGATCCTGGGAGATCCGATAGGTTGAGTTGTGTGCTCGTAATCAGTCCTGGGATGCTCTTTCGAGGTTTTGTGGTGGTCACATATAATATTTCCCTGGGAGATCCGATAGGTTGAGCAATAAGCTCGTAATCTATCCTGGGATGCTCTTTCGAGGTTTTGTGATGCACGTAATAAGTCCTGAGGATTCCACATTATGGCCAGTGATGATGAATACCTACAGGTGGTGAGCCTACATCCAGCATGAAAAAGGGCTGGCTCTGTAGAACTTCTTGTGACGAGAAGAATTCATAGATAGCCCAGTACAACAACAGTGATGATGATGATGCTCTGTGATCCAGTGACATGATCCAGCTCCAGAATTGAAGACTTGTGCCGATATGTATTGATGACTTGTGTCAAGAGAATACCTTCCTAGTTAAGAGGGAGTGTTGATGTATTTGTAACCTCATAAGATATTCACTTGTGAATTGTATTTGTACTTTATTGTATCCCCAATGGAGATGTATTATTCCTCCGATTAGAAGTGTCGTCAGTTATATTGTAAGTGTCGTAACTTATACTTGATCAGTTATTAGACCACCTTGATGGGGTCGGCCCTATATGAGTCATGTTGGTCAAAGGGTTATTAGACCACCCTAGTGGGGGTGAGCCCAGTCATCATTATGTTAAGTGGTTAAGTTGAGGCCGACCTAGTTGACTAAAGGTCAAGTCAAGTTAGTGTATAAATAGAGAGTGTGTCTCTCTCATTTTACACACTCTATTGTTCACTCACTTTGCATTAGTGAGAGAGAGGAGGAGTGTGCACAAGTGGAGGAGGAGCATGTTGCTGAAGATGTCTATCTCTTGGGTTTGATTATCGTGATCCTTGTATTGATGCTTATTCTATCTCTCAGGAAGTTGCGGGGTTTTTTACCTTCTTGGTTTTCCCCGGTGAAATGTTTTGTGTCTCTTGTCTCTTGTCTCTTATGCTTGATATGCTGTACATGTTGTTCTTTCAGTTAAGATCCTTTGTCAGAATGAATTAAATTATGAAAAACTAACACCTCCTCCTAGCCGAAGGGTGGATGGATTTTCTTTCCCAATTTGTAATAGATGTGTAGAAAACATTGTGGAAAATTTGGTGTTGGGATTCAAATCCCTTATTGCTTGGGTGGATGCAAAATTCATTGAGGGGATTGATACTATGGAGGAATTACCATATGTTATAACAATTTTGAAAAAAAATAGTTTTGGATTTTTCATTTACTTGTATTTTTAATTTAGGGAAATATCAATTTTTTTTTTGAAGAGAATGAGGCAACATTGAATATTTGGATGCCTACCTTTCCAATCCCCCTTACTCTTCGAATTCACCCTCCACTTCCAAGTTAGCATCCCTGAAGGCTCACATGTTTTTGTTGACCTCGGCCGGTGAACAATGGATGCAATGTGTGGAATGGTTGTTGCATCCCGATTTGGGATTTTAATATATTAGCAAGAATGATCGAGCGTTATAGAATGCATAACGTTGGACCACAGGCTCGGGCCTGCCCATGCGTAGTCTAGAGAAACACTCGCCTGTTTTTCATTCGCTGAACTTTCGCGCATTTCCTGAAAGCACGATTGCATCTAAAAGGTCCCTCAACTTCATGTGAGGGATCTATGATGAAAAAATAATTGAAATTGTTCCTTGCACATAACTGAAAAGGTACCAATTAATAAATTTATTATTGAGTTCAATAGTAACAAAATACATCATTCAACATGTTGTAGAAGATGTTATCTCGTATTACATTTGCAACCAACTCTAGCAGCTCTGCTTAATGCCTTCATTAGAGAGGCTAAGGTTTTTCTCTCGATTGTGGCTAGGCATGCGCGTTGGATAGGGTTTCAGGCGCAACTATGGCCGCCTCTGGGGGCAAGGATCCCCTTCCTCCCCCCCTTCTTGCTGAGATGGACGCGTTTCGGAGGCTCGTCGCAGGTGGTGGGAAGAGGAAAGCTCCTCCACTGGTCCCAAAATTCATCAAAAACCTTGCTGATATTCCTGAAATCACCTTGCCAGAGACAACTACGGTAAAGATTGCTCTTGCTCTGTCTGAAAGAGGTCTGTTTGGCCAATTTATGGGGCTTTGGCCTTCAGCAAAGACCACCGACGACTGGATTCAAAGAAATTGGAAGCCGCATCTAAAACAAGGAGTCACCTGCTACCCCCTGAGTAGTGGATACTTTCTCTTTGAATTTATAAATAAGGAGGATAAAGACCTCATCTTCAGGAACGGCCCATACTTTATGGGTTCCCAGGGACTGTATCTTAATCGTTGGACCCCAGACTTTGATCCCTCGGTGGATCTGCCTAAGGAGGTGCCGGTCTGGGTCAGGCTTCCCAATCTTCCGGTCCACTGCTGGAATTTTGAAGCGTTACAGATGATTGGCAATGGAATAGGAAAGTTCATTGATAAGGCAGACAACAAGACCATCTATAACTGTGCCAGGATTTGTGTTGAAGTGAACCTCGAAGAAGGGATTCCAGAGGCAGTGAAGCTAAAGGTGGGCACTTGGACTCACTACCAGAAAGTGGACTACGAACATCTTCCGTTTAATTTCCCAAAGTGGACTCTGTCAAGAGCACTCTGTCAAGAGCACATGCATTTTCAGAGGAATTTCCCAAAAAACCAAACCCTGGATAAGGAAGAAAATGAAGGATGGCAAAAGGTTAAGAGAAACAAACTAGGCTCAAAAGCCAAAGATACAAGACCTGATCAATCGCAGAATCAGCCTCAGGCGAATGCGAATCCTTCGAAGGAGCCCTTGGTAAAAGATACAGCTCTACCAAAGGAACCGGAGAAGGAATGTATAGAGATAGCATCTCACTCAGCGTCTTCTGCTGAAAATCCAGCCAAGAACAAGAATGACTCGATAGCAAAAGAAGTTTTGAAATCGGATGAAGAAAATATCACTATAGGCTCTGAAATTGGAGCTGAATCCGACGGGGGGGCCACTGAGACCAGCAGCTCAGTTGGAACACCTGAAAGGACTCCAAGAGAAAGGAAGCCAGACCGAAAAAAAAAAGGGAGGAGAAATCGTATAGAAATGTAACAGCAGGAGTCCACCAAACCATCCCGGACATGATGGAAACTAGATCCTCAAAGAAAGGCAGGGCTCCGAAAGGAGCCATCCCCCCCTCCTCCTAATCCTAATGCAGGTCGTCTCTTGGAATTGCAGAGGGATGGGAAGCAAGCCCAAAGAAGAAGCAATCAAAGATCTAGTCAGAATGAACTCCCCAGAGATCCTTCTGATCCGAGAGACGAAGATGGAGGAGCCTGAGACCATTCAGGCCAGCAAAAAGTTTTGGAAAAAAGGAGAAGGAAGAGCAGTCAGCTCCAGGGGAATCCAATGGGTGGAACTCCTTCACGCTAGATCTGCTCGAGGACTATGGCACCACCCATTGGATTTTCACAAAATTGCAGCACCGAGACTCGGCGCAGCAGATCAGCCTTTTCAACATCTATGCCCCGGTCCTCTTGTTAGAAAAAAGAGAATGTTGGGACTCACTGAACTTGTTCCTTACAGCAAACCAGCATGACAACCTGGTGCTCTCTGGAGATATGAATGTCACCTTGGCACTCTCGGAAAAGAAAGGAGGCTCCCCCGTAAGAGATTCGGCGCGGGAGTGGGTAGAAGATATCATTTCAGGCTGGGATCTGGAAGATATCAAACCCAGCAAAGGAAAATTCACGTGGACAAATAAAAGAGTTGGTTCGGGACATATTGCTGCCCGCCTGGATTGTTTTCTGGTTCACTCGTCCTTCCTAACGCTTGGCCTTTTTGCCAACTCTGAAATCCTTCAGGCCTGCACCTCTGACCACAAGCCTATCTCTCTTTCTCTGACCACTGGAGAAAAACTGGGGCCCATCCCCTTCCGATTTAGTCCCCTCTGGGTCTCCATGGAAGGATTCCTAGATCTGGTTTCGAAAACTTGGCAAAAGGTTGTCTCTGGTTCACCGTTCTTCATTTGGGAAGAGAAATTGAGAAGACTGAAAGTTGCTTTGAAATCCTGGGCGAAGACCTAGCCCTCCCCAATCTATGAAATATTGCAAGCCCAACGAGCTCTAGGAAATCACCAGCTACTCATGGATGAGTCCACAATCACCCCAGAGCTGCTAAATGAGGAAATCGACCTTCAAAAGGCTCTCCACTCAGCGCTGAGAAGAGAAGAGTAGTACTGGAGAATCAAATCGTGCTATCTTTGGCTTCAAGAGGGTGATAAAAATACCACTTTCTTCCATAAGCAGGAAGAAGCTCGGAAGAACCACAATAACATTAGAGAAATTCATTTCCAGGACCAATCGATCAGCAACTTTGAGGAGATTAAGACTGCGGCCCACACTTTCTTTAAAGATCTGTTCACCGAAAAAATGGACACGCCCCCTCAATTGGATCGATATCCCCTTTCTGAGATCCCCACGCTGATCAATGAGGAAGACAATCGCAGGTTGATGGCTCCAATCTCGACTGAGGAGATAAGAAAAGCTATTCACGGAATGAACCCTGACAAAGCTCCAGGGCCTGATGGCTTCACGGCAAGATTCTTCACAGCATGTTGGGACATCATTCAGAAGGATCTGGTTAAAATGGTGAAGAAATCCCAGAACTGCAGCAAAATAGGAGGGAGCACAAACTCCTCTTTTCTGGCGTTAATTCCTAAAGAAAAAGGTGCCCAAAATTTCTCTAGATTCAGGCCCATCTCAGTCTGCAACACGGGGTATAAAATCATCACCAAAGTTATTGCAAACAGATTAAAAAAAATCCTCCCATTGATCATTCCGGAGAATCAGGGGGGCTTCATACAGAGCAGACAAATCCAGGACAACATCATCCTGGTCCAAGAGGCAATCCATTCAAGTTGTCAACGGAAAGAAAAAGGTATGATAGTCAAGCTAGACCTTGCTAATGCTTTTGACAGAGTTCGTTTAAAATTTCTATTTGCTGTTATGGAAAAAATGGGATTCCATCCCCAGTTAGTCAATTGGATCAAAGCCTGCATCTCAGGGCCCTGGATCACCCCCTTGGTGAACAGGAGACCGGCCAACTTCTTCCATGCATCTAGGGACCTAAGGCAGGGTTGCCCATTATCCCCCCTGCTCTATGTAATTCAAGCCTCGGTCCTTAGCTTCCAACTTGACAAGAGAACCCAACAACAATCTCTAATGGGGCTTTCAATCTCTCCTAGAGTGAAGAGAATGAACCATGCCTAGTTCGTTGACGATACCCTTCTCATGGGCTGGGCAAATCTCTCCACGGCCAGATCCTTCAAGAATGAGTTGGATGTCTACACAGAGGCATCTGGAAGTGAAATCAGTTTGAGGAAAAGAAAAATCTATAGCTGGAACTGCCCCCCTATCAAAATGACAGAGATTTCCAAAACGCTGAATATGGACGGAACCTCCAGGTGGGATTCCATAAAATACCTCAGAATTCCTCTTGTGAAAGTCGCCCCTAGAAAGAGCCTTTGGATGCCCCTGCTAGAAAAACTCAAGAGAAAAATAATGTCGTGGGGGGCCTCTTGGCTAAACAAAGCAGGTAAACTTGTTCTCATAAAATCTGTCCTAGTTTCCCTTCCAGTTTACCAAGCCTCGCTCATGTTAGCCCCAAAAGGAATAGTGCTAGAAATTGACAAGCTTTTGAAAAAATTCCTCTGGGAAGGGGGAAGGAATGAAGGAAGGAAAATGCACTTAGTAAGCTGGAATAAAATCAAAGCCCCAAAATGGGAAGGAGGGATGCAAATCAGAGATGTGGCCACTCAGAATTTAGCCATGGGAGGAAAGATTCTTTGGAAAATGATCAGGGGGAAAAGCACTTGGAGCTCCAAAGCGTTGAGAACAAAGTACTTCAGAGGTCACAAAGAGAGGTTCCTGGACCACCCCCCAAGGACTAGGAAAGGCTCCCCAATCCTCTCTCTCTGTCTTAAGTCCCTAAACATGATCTCTTCCAACCTTACTTGGATTCCGGGAAATGGCACCAAAATAAAGTTTTGGGATGACTCCATTCTAGGACAGCCTCCTCTAAAAGTCCTGGAAGGATTGGAGAACATTAAAAACTGGCTTTACTCAAATAGCAAATTCTCCCTTTGGGATCTTTCCAGGTGGGGTCCGGATGACTCTTGGATCAAGTGGGACCTAGGGCCTGTCCCGCAACCTCTTTCTTTTGAAGCTCGCTCTCTCCTTGATGCTCTCCAAGGTCTCTCCCCCACGTCTTCTATGCTGAAGGATGAAAGAGGATGGGGCCCCTCCTCTGGTAGGTACTCTGCTGCTGCTGGTTACGCAGCCCTTAAAGCAATTCCTTGGGCTGCTCCGGATCCCATGGTTTGGAGGAACCTATGGCTTCACCCCTCTCTTCCCAAAATCGATCTGTTTTGTTGGTCTCTTCTCCACAATAGCATTTTAACCTAGGATAATCTCCTAAAGAGAGGTTGGGAGGGGCCCTCTAGATGCCCTCTTTGTGCTAGCAATGAAGAAAACTCGATTCATCTGTTTTTACAGTGCCCTTTTGCTATTGATCTCTGGAACATTCTTCTTGCTCAACTGAACATTACTCTCCCCCCTTCCATCTTCTCCCTGTTTGCTTATTGGTCCGATTTAGCTCCCTTTCCCCTCTCTAGATTGAAGCTGATTAAAATGTGTTGGATGTGGGTTCCTAAAATATTCTGCTAGAAAGTATGGATGGAACGTAACAACAGAATTTTTCGGGAAAAAGCAGGTACTCCAGCACAAGTTGCAACCAAAGTGAAGGCCTTGATTGGGGAGCTGGTTACTTCAAATCCAAAATTATCTAATGAATCCACCCCAGACTATAAGGAGCACAGCTGGTTCCATGATCTAGACCCATCAATTCTCACTAGAATCAAGCTCTCGACGAAGCATCATGATCCGTGGGAAATCAAGTTAGAAGAGCAGGAGTTTATTAAATGGAGATCCTCTTTGAATGAGCACATTCTGCAGGTGGATGGGGCCTCGAAGGGAAATCCAGGGCCTGCGGGAAGTGGAGGAGTTCTGATAGACAATACCGGGAGGATTATTCTCAACTTCTCCTAGGGGCTGGGCAATAAAACTAACAATGTTGTTGAAATCCTTGCTATCTGGCAGGGTCTTAATCAGGCAAGAATGCTTTCCATTAAGAAGCTCACTATAATAAGTGATTCCCGAATTACCATCCAAGCTCTCATCCTGAAGAAGGCCCCAAATAATATGGAGCTGACCCACTTCTACAGGAAAGTCACATTACAGATGCAAGCTTTCGAAGAATTGAAGTTCTTCCACATCCTCCGGCAACTCAACCAATTAGCATATCATGAAGCGAATTTGGGAGTCCAGTTGAGCAAAGGAGCCCTCAGTCTAAATGGAACCATCAATCACGTACCCATACCTTAGTACAAGCGGTGTTGTCCTATTCAGATTTGACCAGGAAAGCCAAATGAGAAACTCATTTAGCATAGCGTTTTCTTTGCTGGCGAATACCCTGAGGATTTCGAGAAGCATAAAGTGCAGGAATAAGACAAATATGCACCATAGATTGTATCATGTCCATTGTTCTCCAAGTACTGGGTCTGATACCAATGGAAATGGCCTCCAATCGGCGTCCTCCAGGAAGATCCATCTCCAGCAAGGTAAATACACTTCCCAACAAAGGAAATATCAGGAAATCGATGAGAATCCTCCCAAAAATCAGATGAAGTCAAAAGCTCGTGCCATATCAGACAGCATTTTCCAAATAACTCCATCAATCATCGCTGTATTTGCTGAAGGAAACGTTGAGTTTCTCTCAGACCGCATGCAATGGAATTGGAAGGGAGCAGATCGGGTCTAGATATGGCATCCAGTTCATCCTCCACTTTAGAATCTCACCTCTCTCAGAGCTCAAGTCTGTAGTCAACTAGGTGGAGAGCAAACAAGTCAATTCTTTCTGTTTTTCAAGTTATTCTCTTCAGGTTTAAGCTCTTAAGAATCCTACTTTCGTATAGCTCATTCCAGAACTTTTGTAAAGGAAGCAAATCATATATTGCTGACCGTATCTCTGGAAATTATGCTTATGATAGATCAGAAATTCTGTATGTAAAGCCTCTGGCAGCTGCTTAGCCAGATGATAAATATAATAGCTCTATAACCGTTTTAGTAAAAAAAAATAAAAAATACATCATTCACTTCTTTTAAATATTTAGAAATTCATTTAGTTGTTTAAAATATCTAAATTAACTTTATATGTATATATAAAAAGATAGCTATAAAATTTTAGGTCTTTAAAATAATAGAGTTTAAGATCATTAATTTTGTTTACTTTATTATTGTAAGAAAATGGAGATACCTCAATTTATATCTAAACTCTATGGATCATTATTCCATAATAATTTTAGCTTAATATAAAAGGTTGTATTTTATTTTTGAATTTATCATTGAATTACACATTAACTAATTACTTGGTAAGGATATGACTTAATATTGTCAAAACAAAAAGATTAATTCCTTGTGTTGTTTTTGTTGACATTAAAATATTTTTTAACACATTCCCTCTAAATAACATGTTCAAATGGATAAAAAAGATATTAGAGTTTGTTTTGAATTGAAGAATGAAATAATAAGGTTGTGTTTCAAAACAAGATAAGATAATTATAATTTATGGTTTCAGAAGTTTTTATGGTTTGAGAAGTTTGATGGTAGTTCAAATGCTAAAGTGCATAGTGAGAAGTATCCAAACTTCATTAAAAATTTTACCTTTAATTAATTTTACTTTTAATTAATTGAAATATATATCTCTTTCGTTTTGAACATGCAATGATTATTAAATAATAATAATGAATTACACTTAATTTATGTTTATCACAAGTTAGGTAATAGGTTGAAGTACAAAATAAACAATGAAAATTGGAAATATTGTTTTGGTATTAAAAACAATTATAAAATTATTTTTTATTTTATTTTTAAAATAAAATTCTCTTCCACACACTTGTTATCACAATGATTTTATATTGATTCGAGATTTGGTGTTGTATTGTGTAAACTTTGAACGAAAAATTAAAAAATCAAGTCCATTTCATATGAAATAACCTTAAAATTAAAAACAATAGATATTATCCACTCCACTATTAGTGGAGACACGTGATAAGACAAGGTGTTTAATCTCCGTGCACAATACCATTTGTGGGAAATGATTCAATGGATGATGAAACACATTTTATAACCATAAGCAACTTGGTAACTATGATTATTAAAGATGGGCTTGGTATTATTTATTGTAGAAGTTCAATTATATTTATGTTATAAGATTTATTAAACTTGAAACACCTATAAACATTATAAGCCACAAAACAATATCATTGAAATTCTAAATATTTTTTTAATTAATCATTTAATTTACCATAAATTTTAACAAGTGTCAAAATGATTATAATCTATATGCTAAGTAAAAATAGTTTCTTTTAAATCTAAATCTAAGATAAGTTTTGGTAGGATGATTAAACCTTGTAACAAGTTTTATACATACACATACATTCACTAAAGATGATATGGAACTTTGGTACATTGACTAAAGATTGTCCCTAATTGCAGAAAAAAAGTGCATGCAAAAATAATTTGCAAGAAGCCTTGATTCCTGAAGATGGCATCTAGGACCGGAGGTGCTTTAAATCTTGAATTTGAGTATCATCGCAGGTAGGATTAGCGGTATGTGGATTATATTGTTGGGAAAAGTGTTGAAGTTGTATTATCATGACAGTGATATCGTCAGTGGATTTTCTTGCTACTCCTAGCTCTACAAGCTTTTCGGTAGCAGCAAGAAGACCTCCGCTTGATAGTCCAATCCAGAAAGGCCTGGAAACATCAACGGCCTTCTGATTACTCACCACATCCCATAGCCCATTTGTTTCCAGAATTAAGAACTCATGATGAGATGTAATTTCAAGAATTGTGGTGTCTGGTTCAAGTGTTACCCATTCTTTATAATCAGAATCACCAATCCTCCTGGAGACCGTGAGGTTTCCAATTCGTAGACATCCACCACATTTCAACACAAGTCCCCCCAACTTCTCTATGCGGTCTTCCTCATCCTGCATTCCAGCTTTATGATCACGTGTAAGTGCTTAATATCTAAATTGTAGGATTCGACAATAGCTCAATAGCTATCGACAACAGGAAAGAGTCCGTCCTCCAAACCTTCATGTTGAATCACTGTGGAATCTCCTGGCTGATCCATAATGCTTTCAAAAATAGAAAAATCGGACAACAGATTTTGTTTCACGGGAGCTGGTGACGTATCGGGTTCTTCATTAATTATGAAATCTTGGATAATAGAGTCATCTTGATTATTCAACTGTTCACTACTTTCGTCATCGTTCTTCTGAGGAGAAGGTAAACAAACTGGCAGAATTTCATAAAATTCTTCTCCGCTACCACAATTGATATCAGGAACACCTGCATCAAAAGGTGGCGACATAGGTTCAGGAAATAACAAAGAGTGAAGCTCTTCGTGCATAGAATATTCATCGAAGGTTTCACAACCCATATGCATGTTATTCACCAAATAGTCAGAAAGAAAACTTGCCAAAATAGGAAAACTTTCTAACAAATTCAAATGACAATCTAAGTGCTTCATACCTGCGGCCATATTTAAGATAAGTTAAAGAGGATCAAAATGATTGAATATGATGAGCTGGAATGATTAAAATCATGCGAATTTGGGGATTACAATCATTTGAATTGGAATCAAACAACATCATAGCATGTCAATCCGAAATGGATAATAACAAGTACAATTTCAACAGAATGGAGCATAATCCAATGTCACATCTGAAAACTGTCATTATCGGTCAATCTTATCAAACAATCATACCACCAAATATGATCATGCAGTGCGAAGTGAAGTGAGAATCTCGACCGTGAAAACAGCAAAAACAAGACATTGCAACGTAAATTCGAATGATTGAATTTCACTCACTGGATCAACTGAACGGACGATGAGGATTTAACAATGTAGGATGCGGGATAAGACCTTGAGGAATTATTCCTAAATTTATTCATGACTCTTGAAAGCCGCAAACCAAAAGTTGTGGGTTTCGGGATTGTAAACATAAATCAAAACAAAAAACGCGTTACCGAAAGCCGCAACCCAAAAATTGTGGGTTGCAGGTTTCAGAAACATGCTACGCAATTACAAGGAAAAGCGGGAATGTGAAATTCAAAAACCGCAACTGCGGGTTTCGGGTTTCAGGATGATGATTCCCAAACTTATTAACAAAAGGTTCACATGTCACGAACCCAAAAATCGTAAAAATTTAAATTTTTTCTAAAAGGTCTTATTTCTCTTCCGAATGGTCTAGTCGCCATTAAAATGCTTTGCGGGATTATAAATATAAAATCAGTTATCTAAATTTCTATTTAATAAATACAACATTTAATGCTTCATAAAATTTATCATTGAATATTTATGCAAGGGTGTTAGTACATACTTACAATAGGTGGAGATTACCTTTTTATGTTAAGTGATTCTTATGCATTTCATTGCATTTCGTATGAAACTTCTGTACGTGAAGGACCAATGTACTTGTATACTAAATTTACATAACTATAACTTCAATCATAGAGACCTTCCAAGCATTGATAACATACTGACACATATTCAAGTACTACCATTCTAGATTTAGGAATTACAAACCTGAATCAACATGATACTTACACATGAAATATTCCTTAACACCATTTAACATGAAATGCCCTTTGCCACGATGCATTCGACAAATGTTTTATAAACATCAACTATTAAAACAACACATGAGAGAAAATAATACAATCGTAAGGAGGGCACATACATGTAAAGGCCATAGAGAAAAATAATGAGACCAAAATAACGTGGTTCACCCGTACACGGGCTAGTCCACAAAGGTGTGTGCATCATTTATTATGTTATACGGACATATACCTTTTAGATAGAGTAGTAAGGTTACAATTGTAACTTCAATCAAATCCCTTTTATAAAAAGGAATGATATCTGAGACTTCCCAAATTTTCTTCCAACCATTATCCCATTATCCCTTGCATATATATCTATACTTGAAAAATCCTCGTCATACTCTTAGGGCTATACCCTTCTTGAATGATCTTATATAAAAAGAGTATATATATCAACCAAGGTTTCTACTATTCTACTAAAGATAGAATAAATAAGTTTGATATTTGAACTAAGGGACATCTCTCCTTATTTTAGACTAACATTAATAATTGATATACTTATAAAACAAAACTTAAAGACCCCTTATCATACATTTTTAAAAATCTATATATATATATATATATTCACTTTTCAATATTACAACTAAAGGATATCTTTTCATTCAGTCCTTAAGGATAAATACACCTTTTATTATTACAAATAAAGTATATCTTTTTTATTCATACCTTAAGGATATATATATATGTACACCTTTCAAAAGTATATCTTTTTCATTCATGCCTTAAGTATATATATATATGTACACCTTTAAAAAGCATATCTTTTTCATTCATGCCTTAAGTATATATATATATATGTACACCTTTCAAAAGTATATCTTTTTCATTCATGCCTTAAGGATATATATATGTACACCTTTCAAAAGTATATCTTTTTCATTCATTAACTACATCCTAGATGAAATATGGAAAGTATTCATTATGTTTATCAAAAGTATCTAATTAGATAAATAAATTGGAGGTTTGAAAACCTTTTTATGGGTTATCACTTTCTATCTCGAGGCATAATATATATATAATAACAACGGAACATGGAAAGTATTCATTATGTTTATCAAAAGTATCTAATTAGATAAATAAATTGGAGGTTTGAGAACCTTTTTATGGGTTATCACTTTCTATCTCCAGGCATAATATATATATAATAACAACGGAACATGTGGGTTTGAGTTTTAGCTCCATCCCTTCTCGTCCTTTTACATTCAAACAAAAGATAAGAAAAATGAAATAATGCTTTAATAATGAAATCTATAACGGCCATGCTAAGATCGAAATGCCCATATCGGGGCAACAAAAAAAAACGTAGAAGTTATTCATTTATTTACATAAGTTCTATGTAGAATTTTCAATCAAAACTCTTCAGAATTAAAAGTGCTGAAAGCAATACAATACAAGGATATAGATCCCACAGGGATCTATAATATGCACGGCAATAATGCAGAGAACTCGCCGCGATAAGCGGATCTAGATGAAAGAGTAGGATTCAACCTTTTTCGGGAACAAAATACAGAGAACTAGCTGCTATAAGCAAATGTGAAATAATAGACTCCACATTTCAATCCAATGCACTAAAATCGTACTTCGACAGGCTAGGTGAAAATCTAAGTTAATGCGCAGAGATTTAACTTCAATACTGGATGGAGATCGACTCTATAACCCAAGGTATAAATCCGGATTGACTATACCCTTGGTAGCAGCAATACAAAATAAGATATATATATATTTAAATGTAAAAAAATAACTTATGACAGAGACCACCTTACGCCTTTCCCTTCCTCAATGCCCTACCGAAATCTTGATTCCATTGGTGTTATATATATATATATATGTCTTAATTCATAACTAAAAATAACATTCCGTATATATAAAATTATATCTAAATTATGCAGCTTGACCTACCGGCTTCAATCTCATACTTCAACCAGAAATATATCTTACATTACCCAAAATAATCCCAAAGATAACAGTACATGAATTGAATTACCATTCAAAATATTTAAAACAATTCCTAAGGCCTGGGCGTTATCTTGATCATGCAGGGAATCATGCTTTAACATTGCAAAAATGTTAAGAGAAAAAGGATCCTCGTCACTTACGCAGTATTCTAAACCGAAATCATTATGATTTTAGAATGGCGCTAGATAATCAATAATGAGGACTCTTGCAAATTATATACGACAAGAAAAGGCTTCGATCTAAAGCGATTAGAAAAACTTACCAGGGTTCAATAATTCGGTGATACCTCAACTTGCTAATGCGAAACACGGTAGGGAATTCACACGGGATTTAAATTCTTCCTGCAATGTGACCAGCTCCCTCCTCAGATTGCTCACATTAATTTGTAACCCTGACGGATCTAGACTTTATTGCAGAGATCCTCCGCTTGCTGCGAATGCCGAGGATGAAAAACATAAAAGACTCAGAGCCTTCGTTGTTTCTTTTACTATGTGTTTTCTCCCCTGCTACACCCTTACTCTACTAACAAAAATACACACAGAGTAGCATCCTCAGATAATTTGCAGAACTCCCAACTACTCTAACCGAGATGGATCTCTCTCCTCCTTTCTCTCCAGAATTACTTAACCTACTGCGACCTCTGCCAATACAGTGTTCCCCTCCCTCATTTTACAGTTCGGGATCTTACCCGCATGGTAGTCGTGGTTCCCACTATTGATCTCATCAAGTGCCAAATGGCAACTTGGCCAGCGTGATGGTGTTTTTATCAGGGAGACCGTTCGCGGTGATCTCTCCTTGAGATGTAGTGCGCCTACATGGAGAAGTGAGGCATCTAACACATTTCAAGCTAACTATTCAACGCTCAAACTTAGGGAGGCAATATCCTAAAATCTCTCCTCTACTTTGACAGTTGTCCAAACGGTTAAGGTAGTGGTAGGTGTTTTGATTACATAAAATTCCAAAATGTTTGAAATCCTTTTAATAATTGATATTTTAATAATTGACTCCACTTCCTTTTTATCATATATATATATATAAAGCGTATTTATATGGATTTATATGCATTTATATATACATATATATATTGGATAATTTTGTTTAATAAAAACTATGTAGTCAATAATTTATCTCCTTCTATTATAATGAATATAGTATATCTTTAGCCATTCTCTAGTTAACTTTGTGTTACTAGTTAGTACTTTGTTTACTTTCATATACTTATGTGTAGCTTTATATATAAAGATATCTTTTTAAACAAAGTCTTGGTGCACACATAAGTTTATATGATAATGTATTTAGGTTAATATTTATAAGGTTCATTTTGATCTCTTTTGTTTATATAATAGCGAAATAGTTATTAACCTTATAAACCTTTCATTTGTAAACAAATTATATATATAATAGTTATCACAATTATTAAGCTTACATATCATTGTTTATAACATAATCATATTTATATGACACTTCATATAATGTATATAATAGTTATCCTAACTATCATTTGATCTTTATATATATATATATATATATATATATATATATATATATAAAAGATGTAATATATATAATATCCCCAATATATATATAAAAGATGTAATATATATAATATCCCCAACTATATATATAATATATAATTTTTTTTTTATCAGAACTATTGATATAATATTCACCTAGTCACTTCATTTATTCTTTTGTCTTTTCTTACGGGTGGGTTTTGTTACTTATCATTTAGTTGCAGTGCCATCTTTTAACCTTCTAGGTTTAAACTAAGACTTATAAGCATATAAATCGCTCGAGGTCCACTGGTGGTGCCTTGGCCTTGAGCTCCTCACCATGGCCATTTACAAAACGCATATTTACATTTACAAAATAATAACACTAGGAGTGAAATTGAGGGATGTTACATCGTGCAACCTGCACCTTTCGGGTTGCGGGTTGACCAAAATCAAACAACTGCAAATTGCTTTCCCGCTACCTGCAACTATCGAGTTCGGGATTTCGAGGTGTCGGAAAATCGTGTTTTGGGTAGGCATAAAACAAACAATGAAAGACTTGAAATTTGAATCATTCTGCGACCAAAACACTTGAAATATTGTAAGGAAAACAGTACGACCAAACCAAGCAAAGGCATATGTACAAGATTGCAGAAACCACACTCAAAATTCATGTTCATAAGAACACTTGGAGGAAAATCCTTGTGCTAATTTTAAAATCAGGGCTCTCATGCTTAACTAAAGCATGGGATCTGTTGTGGCCACAAAAAATGGCAACTCGCTGGGAAGAACTAATTATCTTTGCAAACAAACTTTAGTCAGAATAGCGTACTGGTCAAATTCCTTTTCCAACCTGAAATTTTAGAAAATATTGGTAAAGAGACAACCAATAAGCAGAAAACATAAGATTGATACGTTCCCATCAATGATCATGTTAAAAGTAATGCAAGTCTGATAAGGAGAATTGAGAGATAGTAAGACTTCTTTATCATTATGCAATCATTGAATCAACAGCTTGTGATAAACCTGGCAGAAACTTAAAACTACTCATGGATATCCAATTTACACATCACCTTGTTTTATTAATTGGTTTTATATACAACAGTATTTCTTACTATATACATAGACTTTTTTTATTATTATTCAAAAGATTATAAGACCTTGTTGATACAATACCACTGCCCTGACTTGGTAATCAGATATTGACAGCGCCATTCACAGACCTTATCCAGAAATTGATCAAGTTGGCTCAGTAAGGAGACCACTTGTCCTTAAGCTTTCATAGTAAAGGCAACTATCATGGCTTGGTGACCAGATGCCGATAGCTTCAGTCCATATTAAACCCATGATCATGGCAGGGATGGCTTGGGATAAGACCCCCATGTTCTTGTACATAACGGGAATCTTAAAAAGGAAAATACATCAATTATTCAAAGGATAAACTACAAGGAACTGCCAAGGCTTGGTAACCTCGTGATGATAGCGTAACTCACCAGTGTTCTGCAGATCATGAATGGACCGACCTGTGATAGGATATTCCACCTCTTAGGAGAACTGAGAGTGATCTTCCAAGTGTGGTGGCTTGATGTGAAGATGTCATTTCACTAAACACCTATGAACCGAAAGGGATGGCTTGTGATAAGACCCCCCTCCTTGCATCCTATCATTATTCAACAAGATTATTAACATCATGACTGTAACAGGATCCATAGCAGATAAAGTTGAACAAGTTATTGTGATATGTGATGACAATGAAGCATAAGATAAAAATGTTTCAACCATTTCTCGCATCTCAATTAAAAGGATAAAACATTTAAAAGATAATGACCACAACGAAAAGATATCAATATCGAGGTCGTGCATCATTTGGCTGTGCATTTTTTACAAAACATATTTTGGTATCAACCGAAAGAGGTTGAGACCATCATACCATCTTGCAAGTTCAGTTAAAGATCATATTAAAACTGGCTTCAAATCACTTCCAAATGTGTGGAGCTTATTATTCAAAAGAAAACAATCCAATCAATACAAAAGAAAACACACACCAAACCTATGTACAAAAGTACCAAAATTTTCAAACGAAGTACTTTTTGAGCAGTGCAACATTCACTAGATAAGTGTCTACGACTCCCTCCAGTGTTTGTAATCGAACAGTGCTGGGCCCATCTTTTCTGTAAAAATGAAAGGTCCTAGCCAAAGGCGTTCGAATTTGCTATCCTGGTTTTTATCCTTATGCTGTTTATCCCACCTTAATACCAAATCCCCAACTTAGAATTCTCTATCGGATGAAGATTTCTCATCAAACCATCTCTTCACCATCTGTTGATGATGATACAACTTATTCTTACCTACATCTCTGTCTTCCTCCAGCTTGAGCGGTGTGTTAATTCTATGATGAAGGGAAGAAGAGTCATCTTCTTGGATAGATAGGGCTAATTGCAACGAAGGGATGGTGGGGTTAGCTGGAAGGACAACTTCCTTTCCATACACCAGATAGTAGGGTGAACTCCTGATTGCTTCCTTTGGGGTGTTTCGGTCTGCCCAAAGAGCATTATTGAGTTGCGTGTGCCAATCTTTATGATGAGAAGCTACAGTCTTTTTGAGAATATATATTAGATTTTTATTTGAAGACTCAGCCAACCCATTACCCTGGGGATAATAATTAGCAGAAAACTTAAGCTTAATCCCTTTTTCAAGGGCATAATGTGTCAAATCGATCGAGGAAAAATAGGATGCATTATCAAAAACAAGATATTCTGGGACGCCAAGCCTGGTAACTATCTAATTGTCAAGAAAAGCAATTACCTGGTTTGTATTACATTGTCTAAGTGGGATAGCTTATGTCCACCTGGTGAAGTAATCAATGCTTATAAGAATATACCTATGTTGCAGGGAAGAAGTGGGGTTTATTGGTCCAATGAAATCCAGTCCCCACTGTTGAAATGGGAACTGAATTTTGACTGGCTGCAAAGGGAAAGCAGATTTCTTAAACTTCCCTGTACATTTCTAGCATGGTTCACACTTTTGTACATAAGCATATGCATCTTTAAATAATGTAGGCTAGTAATACCCTGCTCTGAGAATTTTATGAGATGTAGTTTCCCCTGAGAAATGGCCTCCATATAGTCTTGTATGAAATTGAAAGAGAATATCATTAGTCTCATGCTTTTCTAAACACCTAAGGAAAACCCCATCATAGTTCTTTCTAAACAAGACTTCATTAATGAATTGATAAGGAGCAGCTTTCAAACTTAATGCTCTACGTTTCTTCAAGTCAAGGGTTTTAGGAGCAAGCCCATGGTTCAGAAAGAATTTGATATGGTCATACCATTTGGATGTAGAAGTGTCGATAGCATTGACAAAACCTGTTGGGAAATCTTCCTCCTATTCCCATTCACTCTACTGCTGTGCATGATCGTTCGACTGAGCGGTGAGAAGACAGAGACCTTGTCCTTTTACAATTTTGGCCGGTCTGATTTCTAGATCATACTCTTGCAGGGTTGTCATCCAATGGGCCCTTTTCTCACCCAATTCCTTCTGGACTAAAAAATTTCTAGTGGCAGCGTATGGGACAATAACATTTGTTCGAGATTTTAACAAATATGGCCTATACCACTTAATGGATTTGTAAACTCCATATGTTTGGTTGTCAATTTGGGAATAATTAAGCTCTGCACCTTTGAATGTTGAGCTCATGAAGGAAATCAGGATCTCAGCATCATTATCGTGTCTCTGTGTCAAGACAGCTGCATAAGAGAAATCAGTGGCAAAAGTATAAAGAATAAAATCTTTGTCAAAGTCAGGGGACATGAGGGAAAGAGCCTCAACAATGTCTCTTCTAATTTCGATGAACGCATCTTTCTGTCTCTGCAACCAAGTGAACTGTACATCTTTCTGGACTAATTGTTGTAAATGTTTAACTATCTGTGCAAAATTAGGTACAAATCTGCAAACAAAATTGATCTTACCTAGGAAAGAGTGCATGGCCTTGTGCGAACCGGGAAAGCCAATTTTTGAGATAGCATCAGTACAGTTCGGGTCAATAATCATACCTTCTTTGGACACGATAAAACCAAGAAGTTTTCCTTTTGTGACTACAAAAATGGATTTCTTTGGATTGAGCAAAATCTCGTACTTCCTGCAGCGTTCGAAAACCAGTTTCAAGGAAAAATATGTCCATGTCGCTTCTTAGAATATATAGTGATATCATCAAGATAAAATACGATAGAGTTATGCATTAAACCTATGAAATCTATATCCATAGCTCTCTAAAACATGGCCCCATTATTTATCAATCCGAAGGGCATTTGTCTGTAGGCGAAAGTGCCCCAGGGGGTTCTAAACTCGGTTTTCAACTGGTCATTGGCAGCAACCATAACTTGGTTATATCCTGAAAAACCATCAAGGAGTGAGAACATTTCAGAACTGCCACCTTTTGCAGAATCTGCTCCATAGTTGGAAAAGGATAATTGTCTTTTTCAGAAGCCCGATTTAGATTTTAGAAATTGACACATAGTCTGATTTCACCACTTTTCTTACGCAGAGGCACCTAATTGGAAATCCATTTGGTGTGTCTGATAGGGAAAATGATTCGGTCTGCCAGCAATTTCTCTAATTCCTTTTTCACCAAAGGTTCCAAGCTGGGGTGCATTTTGCGCAATTTCTGTTGGGGTTTCACCTCCGGCTTCATAAATATGTTGTGGTGTATGATTCTTGTATCAAAGGTTTTCAATTCGTTGTAAGTCCGGGAAAAAATGTCCTTGTACTCTTTACATAACTTAATGATAGCTCTTCTTTCCTCGGGAGAACAATTAACTCCAGCATTGATAAAACAAGGTTCTTGCTCAGTACCTAGGTTGACTGGCTCATGAATTAGTGAGGAGCTCTGAGTTTTGCAATTGGTCTTGTGTCTGAATTTATCCTATAAATCATAGAATTTCTCTAGATTGATAACAGATTTAAGGATAACATTTGAAGGATCAGAGAGTGATTTTTCATGCTCTTCCTCATCTATGGCCATGTTTTGAAACATATCCTATGCAGTGAGGAAGTCAAGTATTTGTTGATCTTCGTCGAACACTTTCCAATTGGTCACATTGTCAGTTATGGAAGGCGTGTACATGAGTTCTATGGAAAAGGTTTGAGGTGACAAACCCTTTGGTGGAATCAATCTAGATGTCGTGTTCGCTAACAAGTCGGCATTGAAATTCTGTGACCTAGGGACTAAATTAATGTTAAATGCAGAAAAGGAGTTGGTGAGATCCCTTACCAGTTTCTGATAATTGATCAGGTGAGGAGACAAGAAGTGTATCTTGTTCCTTACCTATTTGACAATGATCTCGGAATCACCAAAGCAATGAATAACCTGTACACCCATATCAATAACCTTTTTAAGTCCTTGAACAAGGGCTTCGTATTCAGCCACGTTATTGGTACAGTCAAATTCTAATCTGCATGCTATCATAGTTTTAATCCCTTTTGGGTTGATGAGGACACAACCCGCACCAGCTCCTTCCTTAGAACTGGAGCCATCAAAAAATAAAGTCCAAGCAATTGGATCTATTCTAAAATTTGTATTTACATTAAAACGTTATGTACAACATCTCCAGTGAAAGGTACAGTGGTAAGCTAAGTGATTTGAGATTGTTTCTGTAAATTTTCATCTGGAGAACAGTTAGTAGGAAAATCTCCAAAGAAAGTGTCAAATGTGAAATGTTCAATATGTGAATTGAGATAACCAGCAGGCTCACTAGAGTCATTCAGATCTGTGACTGTTTATTTCATGAATAGTTCCCTACAAATTTTGATTTTGTTGGGCTATCCATTATAGGGTAACCATAGATGAGACCAGTCAGTGGCAAAGTAGCCTTTAATATTCTCTAACCAGTCCCTACTTAACCAAATCCCATAAGCCTGAGGAATGCCAGCCGCAACTATGTCTATAGTTTGGTGAATGCGTGGATCCGTAGATAATGTAAGCAAGACATTCCTCAACCTTCCTACTAGTCTGACTTTTGATTTGTTGAGTTGGATGATCTGAGTAGGGCAAGGTTCCCATGTGGCATTGAGTTTTCTACAGATAGACAATGGCATTACACTCGACGAAGCACCGGAGTCTATCATGCAGTTATGCATGTTCCTGTTGAAGATCTCGAAACTCAGAAGAAAAAGGGGTGTCCTTTTGCATCGTGGTTTTTGATCATCTGATCTAGTAAGGGAGTAAAATTTATTATTCTAAGAATCTCTGGGTTGTTTGACTACCATTCTTTTGGGTAATGTATCTCTCATAGAAGGAATCTTCAATAGTTCAAACAGAGAGATATTAGCCTTAACTCTTTTCAGATCATCAATTAGGTTATACTCAATCTTCAGAATAATTGTATCCCTTTGAGGAACACTTTTTCCTTTATTGGGAACTGTTGTTGAGGATCAAGGTTCCTGAGGGGGTTGTGGTCTTGACCTTGTGATGTAAGGGTGTTGAACGTTAAACAGAGTCTCAGGTTCTTCTTCCTCTTATATCATGGGGAGTTCAGAGAAATAGCTAACATTGTTTACCTGCACGTCCTCTTGTTCTTCATTCTCTTCAGGTGACTATGAATCATGGTTGGTATGATCATTGGAGGTTTCAGGAATAGTTTGGGATTCTGTTGCCAAGGCTCTAAAAATGGAATAGATTTCTTCATTTGAAAGTTCTTCAGCAGGGTTAGGAGGTGGTGGATTCGGAGGAGGCTAATAAGGTCCCCTAAAAGGGGACCTTACAAAACCTCTATTTTGGTTGTGATTCTCGTTGTTATTTCTTTTCAGATCAACCATCTCATTCAACATTTTCTGAGGAAATTTCCTTACATCAGTCATGTCAACTGGATCCTTGTTTTGGGTAGAAGCCCTAGGCACAATGTCAGTTTTCTTCCTAGATGCGGAGGTAGAGAGCTATTCTTCTACTACATCAAGGCCATCCTTAAGACAATAAATATCCCTTTCAACTTGGATAGCTTCAGCGTAGGCTTCATATAAAGTGTTTTTGTGTGCCCTTTTTACCTACATTGCAATGGGGGAAGAAAGACCTTTTTCATAAAAGGAAACCAAAATCTCTTCGGCTAGAAGAACATGAGCAGGGATTCTATTCTTTAAGTAAGACAACCTTTGATTATAATCTTTAATTCTTTCTTTACCTCTCATATTTATGGAAGATAACTCCAAAAGTAAGTCCTGTGGTGTTTTGTCATCTCCGAACTTTTGGATAAACAACTTTTCAAAATCATCCCAAGATGTACTAGATCTGGATTCCAAGGAAAAATACCATGTAGATGCCTTGCTCTCAAATGTGTAAGGGAAAAGTTTGAAAACTACATCCTCATGAATAACATTCCTAAGCCTCATGGCTTGCATGAAATTTTTAATATGGTCAAGTGCAGGTGACTTGTCATCTGGGTTATATTTAGGAAGCCATTTTTCTAGGTTCTGAGATAACCTGTGTTGATCACCAAGTATCCACACAACATCTTGGTCAAGCCAAGGTCTATTATGGCCTTCCCCGGCCATAGGTGGTTCTTCTTCTTCTTTGGATGAAGAGTCAAGAGAATGCTCACTTTCAGATGAGGAGGATGAAGATGAAGGAGGAGACGGTGGTGGTCCACGTGAAGGAATTACTTGTGAAGATGGTGTGGTTTCAGTGAATAAAAAATCAAGATTAAATTCAGGAGGGTGTTGCTGATTTGACAAACAATTTTGCTCAGTGTTTTGTTCACCTGAATCTTGACTACTTTGATCTACTGTCTGTGGATTAGTCTTTTCTTGGTGAATTGTTGCTAATCCTTGACTCCTATGTAAAGAGAGTCTTTACTGCAATCTAGCAGTGCTATCACTAGACCTCTTGAGTATCTCTTCAAGCATTATAGTTCCTCTAGTGGGTTATGTGATAATAATATCTCCTGTTGTTGTATCTCGGTGAGCTATTGGGGTAACAGGGATAATAGCGGGTTGTTGTACCGGTTTCTCAGCAGAAGTAGATGCTTGAGTGTGACTACGGGTGACAATCGATATTCTTGCTGGAGGAGGTTTCTGAGTATTCTACTTAGGCATATTTAATTACTTTCCCTCCTTCTAGCACCATTTGTTGAGGCCTTGGGGGTGCAAGGTGATTGCAAGGTGCTGGAATGGGTCCAAGGATCCCAATAGAGGGTGAAAACCCAGACTAAAAGACTTCAAAATACCCTATGCAAGGGCAGTTCTATCCCCAGCTTGTTTGGTGTGGAATTCTCCCACAAATATTTGGCCTCCGCTGGCACTCTATGAGTCGATGGGTTTCATCGATAGATCAAAATTCAATACGAAAAACGGAATCTTAAAACTAAGTCTGCTCTAACTTAACCTACTGAAGACAAAAGGATCTATCTTGAGTTAGATCTATGCTAAAGAAAGGCTGCTCAAGAAAGGTTTGTTTTTTGTGCAGATCAACCTTGATATGAAAAGAATAAGTGGGTTTATCAACTTCAACAGAAATGTTAAAAGGTGCTTTCACTTACTCTCTTAGATCATAATCCATTAATGAAAATTAAAAGAGAATAATTCAAGTAATTTAAACCTGTCCAAGATCAATCTGTAATCACAGTGTTAATTGAAAAATTAACATTGATTGAGTAGCTGCTAATCATTTACAGAAATCGATAAAGAAAGTATCTTAATTAAAGAAATTTAACAAGATATCCTTATACAAAGATCAGTCATAAGAGAAATCAATACAACAGATTTGTGCATTAATTTATACATGCAAAAGAAACACACCCTGTAGATGAAAATTTTGAAATTAGAAATCAGGCACCATCAAAGAAATTTGAACGATAAACAAGAGATGATTCAAAAGATTACTTTACTGTATTAAGAGGTCTCTAAACAAAACTACAAGGCTATGGTAAAATATGGTATCTCCACGTTGTCTCCTACTGATTTCTGATGCAAAAATTATCGACCCCTTCCCTCAGAAGTATTGTTTCTTAAATAAGAATTACAATGGAGTACAAAAAGGGAATCCCAAAAGATAGGGATTACAAAGTTTAAATCTGGCTATGAATCCAGGGAATTCAGCCATAATAATCTAAACAATTTTAACTCAGTAGATTCCCTCCGCTTCGAGGTGAAGTTTGAACAGGATTCATCTTGAAATTTCGGGAAAATTCCATAGAAAAATTGTAGGATTCGACAACAGCTCAATAGCTATCAACAACAGGAAAGAGTCAGTCCTCCAAACCTTCCTGTACCATTAGTGGGATATTGCATGTGTAGCTTCATTGCCTTTACCCATATGCAATATCATGCTCATGCATAAGTAATTCACATGCATTATGCAATGACTCTCTAATCATGCCCACTAATTCATATGCATTATTCTCTTGCATTTCTAGCATCCTATGCCATAATTGTTAGTATATAAAACTTAGGAAATATAAACATAATAGCAATGGAGGAGTTAAGGAATTCTCCCTTTCCAATTAACTCATTGTAACATGGAATTTCCTCTTCCACATCATAGTTGATCCAATTTCATGGACTCTCCACCATGCACACAAGTAATCATTAGCTACGATCTTCTCATGAATTAGCAATTCAATATATACACATATGTATGACATTCATTCTTGCTACTTCCTAAGCATACAATTAATATGTTATAAACATAAATAGTTTAAGGTGAGAGATTTCCCTTTCATCCTCCATAGTGGATATTACAACCAATTGCCCTTGTTGAGAATTCGACACCCCCTTTATGAAACTCATAGAGCACATTCCAAGCATAGAGAATGCCTTTCACACTTTCAACGACTATATCTAGGGGACGATGGGGGTCAAGGGGGCTTGCCCCCTTGTGGCTTTAGCTGGTTGAGGGCAGCGCCCTCATTTTTTTTTTTTGGTAAATCCTTTGATTTTGCACAATCTGGCGCATAAGTTCCATGGTGATTTTCCATTTTTGACACCTGAAATTCATCCCGGAAAACAGCTCAATTTTCACCTTCCATCGGACTTATCAGATTCTCCTCCGTCCGTGTCACGTAAATTTATGCTAAAATCGCCGACCATCGCTCTCTGGTTGGCGACTTAAATTTTCCACTACAACTGTAGCACGAAAATTAAGACTAAAAATCACGCCCGTGTCGCGGAATTTTAGGCTAAAAATTGCCGCCAGTGTCACGAAAATTAGGCTAAAATTCGTCGCCCACATAGCATATTTTAATCCTAAAATCGTCTCCCGCGTCACAGATTCTAAGCCTAAAATTGTCGATCGCATCACAGATTTTACCATTATTTTCACCGTGCGCATCGCAGATTTTACCATTATTTTTTCCGCCGCATCGTAGAAAATTAGCATAACTTTCGCTGCGTGCGTCACAGATTTTACCGTTATTTTTGTTGCCGCGTCGCAAAAAATTATCATAACTTTCGCCGCGCGCGTCACAAATTTTAACGCTAAACTTGCCGACAGTGTCGCAGAAGTTAACGCTAAAATCGCCGACAGAGTCTTAGGCAAAATTTAAAAAACACTTAGAAAATTTTTCAAGTTTTCAAAAACAGTTAGAATTTTTTTTGAAATATTTCCTTCTTTTCTTTACAGAGTAAGCCACTTATAGATCATACTCGCATAGAGCAAAATAGTAAAAGTATTTCAAGAAATTGCACCTCTTCCATGTCAAAAATAGAACAATTAATATGAAGATAGCAAGAGGTTGTGCCTCCTTTCCCTCCTCCATGGAGGCAAGAAAACAAATACAGAACAAAATGCTACTGAATTGGAAACAATGTAAAGCAAGCATCCAACTTGAAAAGGGATTTTCTCCCTCCTTCCTCACTTTCATAAGTTGAAATCAATGCAATCCGTTTTGAAATAATTCCCAAAACAGTCATGGGAATGATTTCCCATCCTAAACAAATAGAAGCCATGAGATCTTCAGGTTTATTTAATGCATTTTAATTCTAAATACTAAATACATATACACACAATGATTTATATCTCCATGAAAGGCCCAACAGCCGCAATGTTGAACCATAAGCTCTGAAATCTATATATGTGGATAGTAAGGAAAAATAATTTTCAAACAACACTAAATTTTTAACAATTTACTTACCTGTGTAAAATACCTAGTAAATCTATCATCTGTCTAGACAAGACCAAAGCAGGGATGTCCTCATGTTGTGCATCGGTGGGGCTCTTAGTTGTGATCATGATGTGCGGGTCTAGTGCCACTCCTAGATGCTCCTCAACCACTGGAAGGTGGTGGCTCTACCCCACAGGGAGGTGGTGGCTATAGTCCACCAATAGATGGTGGATCTGATGGCCCTCTCTCGTACGTACCTTGAAGATACATTATACGGAGAAGAACCTCCCGTGCCAACAGTAGGAATGACTCCTTCGTCTGTGGGACCAACTGATGTGTAGGCGGCACATCTGGATTGGGTATCCTCCTGCGAGGTGGAGCTACTGGGCGATTGGGATCTATGTGCCTGACATTGGGATATTGTTGAGGAATCCCCATCCCAATGCCCTAGTACTCCAAGATATCAAAATAATTAACATGCTTCCCCAAAACAAATTATGCGTACATATTTTTAAGAAAATACAACTGCATTTCCCTATTGTTATGTGCTGGTACATCAAATACCATGCACCATCAGTCCATCCAGTTATCTATGAACGGTTGATATATACACCACTCAATAGAAATATAATTTTTGTTTAGATCTTGGATTTCACCCATCTGTGGATCTCTAAAAAGGGAAAAGATATCTTGTTTCATTATCTTCAACTTCTTAACCTCCTTGTAAATAAGTCCATCAGCATATTCTTGCCTCTTTCTTCCTTTGTATGTGGCAATTTCTTGGAGTGCACCATTTGATTCTCATTGTTATTTCTTTTCAGATCAACCATCTCATTCGACATTTTCTAAAGAAATTTCTTTACATCAGTCATGTCAAATGGATCCTTGTTTTGGGTAGAAGCCCTAGGCACAATGTCAGTTTTCTTCCTAGATGAGGAGGTAGAGAGCTATTCTTCTACTACATCAAGGCCATCCTTAAGACAATAAATATCCTTTTCAACTTGGATAGCTTCAGCGTAGGCTTCATATAAAGTGTTTTTGTGTGCCCTTTTTACCTACATTGCAATGGGGGAAGAAATACCTTTTTCATAAAAGGAAACCAAAATCTCTTCGGCTAGAAGAACATGAGAAGGGATTCTATTCTTTAGGTAAGACAACCTTTGATTATAATCTTTAATTCTTTCTTTACCTCTCATATTTATGGAAGATAACTCCAAAAATAAGTCCTGTGGTGTTTTGTCATCTCCAAACTTTTGGATAAACAACTTTTCAAAATCATCCCAAGATGTACTAGATCTGGATTCCAAGGGAAAATACCATGTAGATGCCTTGCTCTCAAATGTGTAAGGGAAAAGTTTGCAAACTACATCCTCGTGAATAACATTCCTAAGCCTCATGGCTTGCATGAAATTTTTAATATGGTCAAGTGCAGGTGACTTGTCATCTGGGTTATATTTAGGAAGCCATTTTTCTAGGTTCTGAGGTAACCTGTGTTGATCACCAAGTATCCACACAACATCTTGGTCAAGCCAAGGTCTATTATGGCCTTCCCCAGCCATAGGTGGTTCTTCTTCTTCTTTGGATGAAGAGTCAAGAGAATGCTCACTTTCAGATGAGGAGGATGAAGATGAAGGAGGAGACGGTGGTGGTCCACGTGAAGGAATTACTTGTGAAGCTGGTGTGGTTTCAGTGAATAAAAAATCAAGATTGAATTCAGGAGGGTATTGTTGATTTGACAAACAATTTTGCTCAGTGTTTTGTTCACCTAAATCTTGACTACTTTGATCTGCTATCTGTGGATTAGTCTTTTCTTGGTGAATTGTTGCTAATCCTTGACTCCTATGTAAAGAGAGTCTTTACCACAATCTAGCAGTGCTATCACTAGACCTCTTGAGTATCTCTCCAAGCATTATAGGTCCTCTAGTGGGTTATGTGATAATAATATCTCCTGTTGTTGTATCTCGGTGAGCTATTGGGGTAACAGGGATAATAGCGGGTTGTTGTACCGGTTGCTCAACAGAAGTAGATGCTTGAGTGTGACTACGGGTGACAATCGATATTCTTGCTGGAGGAGGTTTCTAAGTATTCTACTTAGGCATATTTAACTACTTTCCCTCCTTCTAGCACCATTTGTTGAGACCTTGGGGGTGCAAGGTGATTGGAAGGTGCTGGAATGGGTCCAAGGCTCCCAATAGAGGGTGAAAACCCAGATTGAAAGGCTTCAAAATGCCCTACGCAAGGGCAGTTCTATCCCCAGCTTGTTTGGTGTGGAATTCTCCCACAGATATTTGGCCTCTGCTGGCACTCTATGAGTTGATGGGTTTGATCGATAGATCAAAATTCAATACGGAAAACATAATCTTAAAACTAAGTCTGCTCTAACTTAACCTATTGAAGACAAAAGGATCTATCTTGAGTTAGATCTATGCTAAAGAAAGGCTGCTAAAGAAAGGCTTGTTTTTTGTGCAGATCAACCTTGTTATGAAAAGAATAAGTGGGTTTATCAACTTCAACAGAAATGCTAAAAGGTGCTTTCACTTACTCTCTTAGATCATAATCCATTAATGAAAATTAAAAGAGAATAATTCAAGTAATTTAAACCTGTCCAAGATCAATCTGTAATCACAGTGTTAATTGAAAAATTAACATTGATTGAGTAGCTGCTAATCATTTACAGAAATCGATAAAGAAAGTATCTTAATTAAAGAAATTTAACAAGATATCCTTATACAAAGATCAGTCATAAGAGAAATCAATACAACAGATTTGTGCATTAATTTATACATGCAAAAGAAACACACCCTATAGATGAAAATTTTGAAATTAGAAATCAAGCACCATCAAAGAAATTTGAATGATAAACAAGAGATGATTCAAAAGATTACTTTACTGTATTAAGAGGTATGCAAACAAAATTACAAGGCTTTGGTAAAATAGGGTATCTCCACGTTGTCCCCTACTGATTTCTGATGCAAAAATTATCGACCCCTTCCCTCAGAAGTATTCTTTCTTAAATAAGGATTACAATGGAGTACAAAAAGGGAATCCCAAAAGATAGGGATTACAAAGTTTAAATCTGGCTATTAATCTAGGGAATTCAGCCATAATAGTCTAAACAATTTTAACTCAGTAGATTCCCTCCGCTTCGAGGTGAAGTTTGAACAGGAGTCATCTTGAAATTTCGGGAAAATTCCATAGAAAAATTGTAGGATTCGACAACAGCTCAATAGCTATCGACAATAGGAAAGAGTCGGTCCTCTAAACCTTCCTGTTGAATCATCGCGGAATCTCTTGGCTTATCCATAATGCTTTCAAAAACAAAAAAAATCAGACAACGGATCTTGTTTCACGGGAGCTAGTGATGTATCAGGTTCTTCATTAATTATGAAATCTTGGATAATAGAGTCATCTTGATCATTCAACTGTTCACTTCTTTCCTCATCATTCTTCTGAGGAGAAGGTAAACAAACTGACAGAATTTCAGAAACTTCTTGTCAGCTACCACAGTTGATATTAGGAACACCTGCATCAAAAGGTGGCGACATAGGTTTAGGAAATAACAAAGAGTGAAGCTCTTCATGCATATAAGATTCACCGAAGGTTTCACAAACCGTCTGCATGTTATTCACCAAATTTTCAGAAAGAAAACTTGCCAAAACAGGAAAACTTTCTAACAAATTCAAATGATGAGATAAGTGCTTCATACCTACGGCCATATTTAAGATAAGTTAAAGAGGATCAAAATTATTGAATATGATGAGCTGCAATGATTAAAATCATGTGAATTTGGGGATTATAATCATTTGAACTGGAATGAAAGGATGTCGCAGCATGTCAATCTGAAATGGATCATAACAAGTACAATTTCAACATAATGGAGCATAATCCAATGTCACATCTGAAAAATATCATTACCAGTCAATCTTATCAAACTTTCATACCTCGAAATATGATGATGTAGTGTGAAGTCAAGTGAGAATACCGACTGTGAAAACAGTGAAAACAAGACATTGCAACTTAAATTCAAAAGAATGAATTTCACCCACTGGATCAACTGAACGGACGGTGAGGATTTAACAATGCAGGATGCGAGATAAGGCCTTGAGGAATTATTCCTAAATTTATTCACGATTCTCGAAAGCCACAACCCGAAAGTTGCGGGTATCGAGATAGCAAACATAAATCAAAACACAAAACGCGTTACCGAAAGCCGCAACCTGAAAATTGCGGGTTACTGCTTTCGAAAACATGCTACGCAACTACAAGGAAAAGCGGGAATGCAAAATTCAAAAACCGCAAATGCGGGTTTCGAGATGATGATTCCCAAACTTATTAACAAAAGGTTCCCGCAAACCACACCTTTCGGGTTGCGGGTTGCGGGTTGACCAAAATCAAACAACTGCAAATTGCTTTCCCGCAACCCCCAACTGTCGGGTTCAGGATTTCAAGGTGTCAGAAAATTGGGTTTCGGGTAGGCAGAAAACAAACAATGAAAGACTTGAAATTTGAATCTTTCTGCGACCAAAACACTTGAAAGATTGTAAGGAAAATAGTACGATCAAACCAAGCAAAGGAAGATGTACAAGATTGCAGAAACCACAGTCAAAATTCATGTTGACAAGAACACTTGGAGGAAAATCCTTGTGCTAATTTTTAAATCGGGGCTCTCATGCTTAACTGAAGCATGGGATCTGTTGTGGCCACAACAAGGTGCAAGGTTTTCCTTTTGTAACTTGATAATAGAAGATGTAGTTTGCAAGTAGGGAGTTAGATCTGCAACATATCAATCTATCTTACTAAGAAATGGTGAGTTTCTATGTCAGCAAATGAAGAGATTATCGCAAGTTTCTAAAGATCCATATTCATTCATCAAAACTCATTAAGATCTGAAGCCATTTAAGAATTAAATTCATACATGATAAGAAAAATTCAAAATCTTAGATGGTAGAAACTTGAACCCATTCATATTAGAACAAGGAAGAAATACATCCTTACCAATGATCAAGGTGAGAATCCTTCCTCCATTGCAATGAGCTTCCTTTCCTTCACCCTTTTTTTTGAAGAATTTGAGCTCTTTCTCCTCCTTCAGAATCTCTCCAGCATACCTTCGCTCTTCCTCTGTGTACTCTACAATGCTTCCCATTCCTTTCTTACATAGCATTGGGAAATGAGCCCTCATGTTTCTCTTTTCAATGTGGGATTGTCCCTTTTCATATTTTTTTATTATTTTAGCTCAAAAACCCACTTTTCCATAGTTTTTAGGCTCTTTTGCACAACTTTATCATACTTTAAGTACAATTAATGCACTTCAAAGCATTCATCTTCACTTTTTGATTGGTGTAGCTTAGTTTTGGACCTTTTATGAGTGGTTCAATCACTGAACTGGGTCTCTTCAGGTTCTTACTATCTTCACCTAATCCTTCCATATATGGGATAAGTGATTAGATCATAGAGGACTTGTCTCTGAATGTACTTGTGTTTATTTCTTCATGTTACAGGTGCATAGTAAAAATGTGCTTCTTTCGTCACATGACTAAGGGTGTTAATTTAATTGTTAACAGATGCCCCCTAATGTGTGAGGTCTGAAGCGGAGCTAAGGGCCGAAATACATTACTGAAATTTATACTCTGTATACTGATAGTCTTTATCGTTCAAAGCAAGGATAAGGGAAGGAAAACTCATGGGTGCAGGATTGAGGATCACACCTGGAAAACATAGCAATTTCTCAAATATATAATATCTTCCTGAGGCGGGCATACCCATGCTCAGTAGTAAACAAGCATGGACACGAACAATACAAAGTGGATCCATGTCAAAAGCAAATTTTTCTGAAATTTAAACATGCGCTTTGATGAGTGGGAGAACAAAGTCTTTATTGAACTTCTGACATAGAATTATAATCTTGTGCAGCTCGGGTAGTGCATCGATGAGTGATACAACTATTTTTCCCAAGGTATTCACTACAAATTGACAATAGTATGAGTTTATATCATGTGAATAAGTGATCTGATGTCGAGCATAATAAAACACCATCCGATTACCAGTCATTGATGTATACTGTTAACAGATGTGAAGAGACCAATCGATAATGATGATGGACTCTAAGGTACTGAGTACAAACTTGTTAAATTTTCTGAATTTACTTCAATATGATCTAGGATCTTAACTGAGAGAACAACATGTACAGCATATCTACAGCATATCGATCATGGGGACAATAATGCAAGCACACAAGAGACACAAAGATTTACTTGGGGAAAACCATAAAGGTGAAAAACCCCAATAACTTCCTCAGAGATAGATAGAGCAATGATACAACCAACCAAGAGAGATAGCCATAACCTAGCAGCAGATCCTCCTCATCCATAAGTGCGCCACTCCTCCTTGAGTGCATGTGTGAGAAGTGAGTGAGTAAATAGAGTGCCTCCCACACTCTATTTATACTTGACTTGACTTGCCTTTTTACCTAACTCATGTAGGCTCGAACTTTACCACATAACATAATGCTGAGTGGGCCGACCCCCAATAGGGTGGTCTAATAACCCTTTGACCCACATGGCCGACCCCCAATAGGGTGGTCTAATAACCCTTTGACCCACATGACTTATACAGGGCCGACCCCAAATAAGGTGGTCTAATAACCCATCAAGTATAAGTTACGACACTTACAATATAAATGATGACACTTCCTTATAGAGGAATAATACCATCTATATAGGAATACAATATACATATATGTGAAATACATTTCGAAGTTACATATACATCAACACTCCCTCTTAACTAGGAAGGTATTTCTCAGTACAGTTCTTCTAGCACAAGTCATCTTCTCTGGATCATCGTCACTGGATAATCATCATCGAGTCATCATCATCGTCACTGCTGCTGCTATCTCAATCAATCTCTGAATCTACTCGTCATAGGAAGTTCTACAGAGCCAGCCCTTTTTCATACTGGATGTAGGCCCACCACCTGCAGGTCTTCATCATCACTGGCCATACTGTGGAATCCTCAGGACTTATTACGTGCGTCACAAAACCTGGCTGCGGCATCCCAGGCTATTACGAGCACACAGCTCTACCTATAGGATCTCCCAGGAGCACATTACATGTGACCCATCACAAAACCTGGCTGAAGCATCCCAGGCTGTTACGAGCACGCGGCTCTACCTGTCGGATCTCCCAGGAGCACATTACATGTGATCTCACCACAAAACCTGGCTGAAGCATCCCAGGTTGTTACGAGCACACAGCTCTACCTGCCGGATCTCCCAGGAGCACATTACATGTGGTCCACCACAAAACCTGGCTGAAGCATCTGAGGCCTTTTTCATCCTGTCCAGATCTCCCAGGAGCAAATTACATGTGGTCATGGAAAAACCTGGCTGAAGCATCTGAGGCCTTTTTCATCCTGTCCAGATCTCCCAGGAGCAAATTACATGCCATAGGACAAAACCTCGCAAGAGCATCTGCCAGATATCCCAGGGCACCGAATTACATGCCATAGGAAAAACCTCGAAAGACTATCTGCAGATCTCCCAGGGCACAAATTACATGTCCTCCCAAGCAAAACCTCGCAAGAGCATTTTCCAGATGTCCCAGGGCACCGAATTACATGCCATAGGCAAAACCTCGAAAGACCATCTGCAAATCTCCCAGGGCACAAATTACATGCTTTCCTGCACAACCTGATCCACGACCATAAAGTATCATCTGATACTCATCAAACATCATCCTGATGTACACATGATCATCCTGATCATCATCACTGCAACATCCTGCTGCATGTCATCTGGAGAAGCTCGTCATCCACGATCATCCAAGTATACATAGATACATGATCCACACAATGTATCCATCGGCATACATGATCTACCTGATCATACAAAGATACATGATCCACACAATGTATCCATCAACATACATGATCTGCCTAATCATCATCACTGCAACATCCTGCTGCATGTCATATGGAGAAGCTCGTCATCCACGATCATCCAAGTATCCACCTGATACATACATAGATACATGATCCACACAATGTATCCGTCAGCATACATGGTCTACCTGATCATACAAAGATACATGATCCACACAATGTATCCATCAGCATCCAACATGATGCGTTCATACAAAATACATACACATGATCCATCCGATCATATCCAGCATCCAACATGATGCATATACAAAATACATACTCATGATCCAACCGATCATATCCAGCATCCAACATGATGTATACATATATACATATAATGATCCAACTGATCATATCCAAGCAGAAACCAGAACATCATCCTGATGCTCATCATCTAGCGCTTACATCCATAGCCATGTGAAGAGTTCCCCTTCCAACATGCTTGGAATGGCTTCAGCAAATGTGTCCATCACTTCTTCCTCGAAGTATCCTCGATATGAAGCACGCCAAGCCTCTCTCTGAAGTACTCGAACTTCACCCTGGCTAGTGGCTTCGTCAACACATCTGCAATCTGCTCATCCGTCGCAACATACAGGAGCTTCATAGCTCCTCTCTGCACCATATCCCTGATATAGTGATATTTGATCTCTATGTGTTTCGACCTGTCATGAAACACTGGTTTCTCGGATAGCTTCACACAACTCTGGTTATCACAGAAGATACCAGTAGCATCCAACAGGAGATCAAATAACTCAGACAGTAGCTTCCATAGCCATACTGCCTCACAACTAGCTGAACAGGCTACAACATACTCTACCTCAACTGTACTCAGTGCTACGCAGGACTGCTTCTTGCTAAACCAAGAGATCACACCTGATCCCATACTGAAGCAGCACCCAGATGTGCTCTTCCTATCTGCAGCACTGCCAACCCAATCTGAATCAACATAACCCTGTAGGTTAAACTTTTGATTCGCCTCATACCTGAGCCCATAATCCACTGTACCCTTCAGGTACCTCAGAATATGCTTTACAGCAACCAGGTGAACACTCCTCGGATCCGTCAGGAACTGGCTCAATGTGTTCACAGCAAAGCAAATGTGTGGTCTCGTGTTCGTCAGGTACATCAAGGACCCAATCATCTCGCGATACATAGAGACATCAATCGGCTCAGATGAAGCATCACATAGAAGCTTCATATTTGATGCCATAGGTGTGGCCATGGCCTTGCAATCCATCATCCCGAAGCTCTTTGGGATCTCTACTGCATACTTCCCTTGTCCAAGGAAGATTCTATCTACACTCTGCCACACCTCCATGCCAAAAACAAATAGTGCATCATCCCCAAGTTCTTCATCTCGAACTCGGTAGTAAGCTTCCGCTGCGTGTCAGCAATCAATCTATCTTCACCATACCAAGTTCTGCACATATATGATTTCCTATCATGTGTCTCAAAACCAAGTGGCTGCTCTACATACACATCTTCTTCAACTACACCATTCAAGGAAGCTGTCTTGGATCCATCTGGTGTATCTTCTATTTCATCACTTTTATATTTCTCAATGCTGCCATCTGCAACATGCTTGATCCGATAGTTCCATTTGGAAGTCATAGCAAACTTCCCTTCATGTCTTGGGATTACATCCCAAACATCATTCTTCATGATCGATGGATCATGGCATTTCATTTCTTCATCCCAGATCCTGGGAACTTCAATATCTTCAATATCTTCAATAAATATCTTTGTTGCTGGAACAAATGTTGTAGTTCTTCTTTTGTAGGAGATGGCATACGATCTTTCCTACACAACAAGTTAAATTGCATGATTAGAAAACATCTCATAGTTTTCAGAACAAATTCGTACACATAAAGAAATATGCCATACAGTCATGCAATTATCTTAGCCAATGCTTCAATACAACATTTATCCATATTCCGTAACTTTCTAAATGCCTTCCAATCTCTACCAGAACATTGTTAAGAGTGTGCACAACTCCCAACATGTCAGCAAAGAGGTTTCATTCTAGATAAGTAGCAATGGAATTTTGTACAGTGCCATAGGCCACTTACCCATGCATATTAGGAGTATACTATTCATCAATGCAATTATTCTAATATGCATAATACACAACCTAATTCTAGGAATATCAGTATATACATTATTGAACAGTATTATTTAAGAAATGACAATTCAAATACTTATCTTTGTTTGTTCGTTGGGTGGACTCCCTCTGAGTCTTCGCTTCCTTGCAGGAGCTGTTGGAGTCCTAATCTGAAGTAGCTTCTTCTACACCTTTCTGTTGTGGGATGTAGAGAGATGGTCAACTCCCTTTGAATATTTGCATCCTTACATAAACCACTGGAGTGTACTCCCTCTTGATCTTTGCTTCCTGGATTACCTGTCCTTGAACTTACATTCATCCTTGGTTCCTATGCATGCTTATTAGTATCATGATTGTGTTATCCTTGTGATCTCATATAAAATCATACATTCATTAGTATACTATTAAAACACAAGAATCTCAAGCATGTATAGTCATGATCATTTCAAACAGAAAATAATAAGCATTAGCATTCAAGGTTTATGTAGAATTCTTAAGGTTAGTCAAATCATAAGAAACATAACATGTCTAAACCTGTAATTACTCAAACCTATGACTCTTCAGGTTAGTTGAATCATCAATCAAGATAAGAGATATATTATGCATAAAACCTGTGATTATTCAAACCTATACCTTCATGATTCTTCTGGTTAGTCATATCATCAATTAAGGTAAGAAACATAATATGCATACAACCATGATTATTCAAACCTATGACTTCATGAATAATCATTATCAACAACAGTATAAGATCCTAACACAAGGTAGGATTCTATCTTGATATAGGAAAAAACATACCTGGATTAGCATGCTAGCTATTTATGTCTAACATACTCACATGATGTCTTCTTGTTCTTCTTCAATGACTTGTGCTAGTAACTTGTATATCTCATAGGTTAACTATTACAAAACCAAGTTATACATACCTTGTAAATGGATCTTCTATGAGATCCATGACAATGGATGAATCTTTGTCCTCATGTTATCATGATCATATGTTCTTGGACCAGAACATGATTTGTCTTTCTTGGTGTACCTTTCATGTTAGTAGACAACATAAACCTCATACAACACCATAATGCATTAGTACAATCATAAGTGTCAACACCCTAACCAATGAATATCTTCTATCATGCATTCATAATTTTGTTAAGGTGATATGACAAATTTAAAATCAAAATTGTACTAACCGTAATAACATGAAGACAAACATACCATGAACTTAATCATGGACAAATATCGAAACATACCTCGATGAGTCATACCTGTCGAGATCGCTTGTAATCTTCTTATGTAAGGCCTTAGCCTCATCTCCCTCTGAAACAGGAACTTCTTCACTCATGCAGATGATCAATCCATCTTCTTCTAGGATTAACCCAATCCACTTGATTTGCAAGAACTGGACCTGGAGCTGGATATGGGTTTGTCAGAGAAACCCAAAAAATTCAAACTTTGAATTTCAAACTTCCGAAAGGATAGAAATATGCGCCTTGATGAGCTGATCAAACTGGTATATTCAGAATTTGAAAACTGCAAAGTTTCACTCCTCAATTTTGCCTTTGAAACTTTCGGATTCACTGGACGTGACCCTGAACTGGGGTTTGATGAAGCCCACTCTTCTGCCCAATCAAAATGTTTGATCCAAAGCTCTAAGCTTCTATTTTTCTAAGGAGCTTCCAGCCGTGGTCACAGATTTCAAAAATTCCCATTTTAACAGAAGCCCTAATTTTCCACTTTTCTGATCAAAGTCCCGAACTAGGGTCTAATCAAGCCTGGCCTTCTGCCCAACCAAAAATTCTGATCTTGGTCTCTAAATTTCTATTTTGATGAGTAGCATCCAGCCGTGGTCTCCGATTACAAAAATTCCAAATTTCTCCGAAGCCGTAAATTCCGGAAGCCATGAATGAAGGTACTCAAAAATAATTATGTTTTGACAGAAATATGTACCTGATTGTTTCTAGTGTAACTCCAAACCTTTTGATCCACGGGGTCTGAAAAGGTTTCTTGAGATATCCTGACCTGTCATCTTTCCATCCTGACAGGTCTGACCTCAATTGGATTCTCTGAGAGAGAGTTATGCCAAGTGTCGCAACGTGACCTGTTTTGAGATAATTCAGGAGAGCGAACTTGTACGGCGTGCCAAGTATCACTGTTTGAACTTCGGCGTCTGAAAACGTTTTCTCAGATAGTACAGACTATGTACTACCTGTCACTTTTTACAAAATTTCATTTGGAGCTTCCTAGCCCAAGATATGACCTTTTTCCCAAGGTCACCTGATTTTGACTCAGATCTGGAAGAGGCACAAACCCTATATTGTACAGATCATAAATCACAAAGTACAACGAATTAGAGGTTGTCCTTTGGACACAAGGTACCTGGAGATTTAATCTTCGTCCTGTAACAATTTCAGATCCGAAAAATTTGCCAAAACGTATTTACAGCGAAAGTGCTACGATGACTGGTTTTTGCTATATCAAGCCCTAGCATCGTAAGTGCAACAAGTGTCATACATGCCATATCATGCCTTCTTTCAGGCTAGCTCTGATACCATGTTAAATTTTCTGAATTTAATTCAATATGATCTAGGATCTTAACTGAGAGAACACCATGTACAGCATATCTACAGCATATCGATCATGGAGACAATAATGCAAGCACACAAGAGACACAAAGATTTACTTGGGGAAAACCATAATGGTGAAAAAACCCAATAACTTCCTCAGAGATAGATAGAGCAATGATACAACCAACCAAGAGAGATAGCCATAAACTAGCAGCAGATCCTCCTCCTCCATAAGTGCGCCACTCCTCCTTGAGTGCATGTGTGAGAAGTGAGTGAGTAAATAGAGTGCCTCCCGCACTCTATTTATACTTGACTTGACTTTCCTTTTTACCTAACTCATGTAGGCTCGAACTTTACCACATAACATAATGCTGAGTGGGCCGACCCCCAATAGGGTGGTCTAATAACCCTTTGACCCACATGACTTATACAGGGCCGACCCCAAATAAGGTGGTCTAATAACCCATCAAGTATAAGTTACGACACTTACAATATAAATGACGACACTTCCTTATAGAGGAATAATACCATCTATATAGGAATACAATATACATATATGTGAAATACATTCCGAAGTTACATATACATCAACAAAACTAACAAGTTTGAATAGATGTTCTGAAGTCGAATGCTTGTAGAATCAAACAATCAGGGGTCATTGATGTATACCCACTATAATTTGCAAGGAAACCTTCCACTAATGACTGCAAGATCCAAGGTACTCTCGGGTTTCTAGATCCATGTCCTAGATGATGATTTGTTGTCGATAGGAATAGATCCATCAAAAGGAGGGAATTTATGCATCCCACATCAACCGATACGAAACAAAGATCCAGTACTATATACTAACACAAGGAAGGCCGACATGACTGGTCAGGAATATTTGAGGAATGGGCGACTCGGTTTGGACTTCCCTTGAACACATAATATGACGCAGAATGGACACTTGGAAACATAGGACTTTGAGTAACCAACCTTAATGAAATCCGTTAATGCCAGATGCATTAACGAAAGCTCCATTGGTGACAGGAAGGATAATGCATCGGTGGAGATCTATTCAAAATACTGGCATAGTTTCCTAAGGTAAATGTAGATGGTGTACTGATAGTGGATACAAAATTATGTGTCGTGTTTAAGGGTGACAAGGACTGACTGTTGCCGTTTTCTTCGAAGTTTATAAGATGAAGTGATTCAAGTCTCTCCCTTTTTTGGATTTTTGTGTTTTCCAAATTTTCTTTTAACCTTTTTGGTTTATTAGCTTGAAAAAAGAATAAAGCATGCTATGATACATTAGAGGAAATGAGTGTCTCAAGGGCATGCACCTAAATGTCAAGGGAATGGGTCAGGCCAAGGCAAATATCCATATTGCAAACAAGGGCTAAGCTAGTTATGTACACTCTTACAGATGTTTCCTCCATGGGTATGGGTCAAATATACATAAGCAATGGTTTATAGGCATCTTGTAATAGAAAGTGACTATACAGGAAAATAAGCAACATAAGCAATAAGCAACGAAGCAGTTTGCATGGATGTTCAAATGGATATTTTAATGCAAGCTACGAAAGAGAAATATGTTGTCTCAAACTCCAAGTCATGATGGGACTAATTGGGCTCCCGGGCCTATGAGAATAATGCAGTATGGGCACCAAAATAGAAATGGGGTGCTGACTAGGGTGTCCCATGTTTGGTAGGCTCTGTTGTCGGAATGGTGTAAAATATAAATATGAAGGGTGGCCCCACCAATTTCCAACAGGTTCGACCCTATAGAAAGTTTGGGTTGCAAAAGGCTTAAATGCATCTTCACAAAGGGATGGCCTAAACCTATATGCAAGTTTCCAAATATACCAAATAAGATCGAGGAACATGCAGATCTAGCTCCTATACTTGGGTAGATTTATATCAAGTATGCTCCCAGTGGCCCCACAAAAGATGTCCTTAGGTGGGTGCAACCAAATGTTTACAACTTCAGGGATATCTTCATTTGATGATAAAATGTAATCCAAGAAGTCATGTGAGCTAGGAGATATTACAGCCGAAATGGGCCAGGTAACCGAATCATAATCCTCCATCAAGGGAAGATTTTGGTCCAAATAAGCCGAAGCTATTTGAGTAGCTTGGTTTGAAACTTCTATGACAGATAGAGGTGATCCAAATGCTTGCCAACATGGAAATGACATTACACAGGCTGAGGTCCCTTCATCTACTATGGTTGGACAGATGTTCTTATCATGAGTCGTTACTTTAATCTGAAAAGCAACTTCAGGAAGGATCCTACATATTGAATGGTCTACGTCTGATGTGATCAAAGTCTCATCGGATGGATCAACAACACCAATGGTAGACAATAGTTCCTTTATTTGCATAGAATGATATTGCAATACCTCCAAGGCCAACATGGAACATGGTACTTGATCTAGGTCATCAAGAACATTACCATTCTGAGTAGCTCGGGCGTTAAGATTATGCATTGTTCTACATAGAACACCTTTGGGGGGGTGTGGTACTAAGTCTATGGTTGGTTTCTCAATGTAGAGAGAACCACTTGGTTGTGATACCGATTGATATGATGTACTTGGAGAGACATCATAAGAATTAAGACTTGTTTGAGTGTTCATCTCAGGATCACACATGAAGACATTGGCATTAGGATCATTACCCCCTTATGGGGGGGTTGGCTGGTTGCCCCCTGGCAGGGGTACTGGTGTCAAAATAGTGGGTTGTTGGTTCTCACTTCATTGAAGCATAGTTGGTGCATCCCCCTTCCTAGAGTTAGCATCTTGCTTACTCTTGTACTTCTTCTTCTTCCCTCTAAGGTCTATGGATGAGACTATGATGAAGTTAGAATTGTTGGAAGGATTGGCAGGTTCCTGCATTGCCTGGCCAGCTGTGGGTTGCAAATTCTAAATAGAAAATTGTCCCAGATGTGGGGTAATCTATTCAAGATGGTTGATGGAATCCGTCATACCATTGACATGAGGTTCATGTGGTAGCCTAGTTGGATCGAACGTAGGTCTTCCAGGTTGGTTCCAAAAAAATTGGTTATTTTCTAGAACCTGACCACTCCATGGTGGAATGGGGTTAATGGTTGGATTTCCCCCTTGCGCGGTTACGCCCAAAAAATATTGTTTACTTTCTAGAACCTGACCGCTCCATTTATGTGGTACTTGGGTGTGATAAGAATTCCTAAGGTGGGTTTCGCCTTTGCAGAGGCTAACCCCAAGAAGTTTGGCTACTTCCTAAAACATGGCCATTGGGTGGATTGCCTCCTTGCAGAGGTGAGGTCTAAGAATATTGGTTATTTCCTAACTCCCAACCATACCATGGTGGTTGAACTTGGTATTGAAAATCATTCCAAGGTTGACTTCCTCCTTGTGGAGGTGGCATCCCAAAATATTGGTTACTTCCTTAATGTTTCCCAGTCCATCGTGAACTAGGTTGCATGTATGGATTTCCCCCTTGCAAAGGTATTTTCCATTGAGATTGGTTACTTGGTGGAACATTACCACTCCATTGCTGGTTGGGATGCATGGGTGGATTGCCCCTTGCAGGGGTGGGCCCCAATTAGATTGGTTACTAGTTGGAACCGGACCACACCATTGATTGTTTCCTTGGTTTGGATAAGCATTCCAAGGTTGATTTCCTCCTTGCAAAGGTGGGCCCCAAGAATATTGGATACTTCCTGAAACCTCCCCACTCCATGGTGGAATGGGGTTGATAGGTGGATTTCCGCTAGGAATTATGCTAGGATAAGTTGGAGGATAACCCCCTAGGGCATTTCCACTAATATGAGGAGCATATCCGCAATTAGCATAAATGTTCCATGGTTCATTGCTTTCACCAGGAATATTACCATTCCATGGTGAAGGGTTTCCCCCGAAAGTAGAATTTGGACAAGTGTTTTGTATACCATGAGGACTCTGGTTTACTCCTTGTGTGTGTTGACCCTGATTAGCCGAACCATATGGAAAAAAAATGTTTGAGAAATCCATGGGGTCCCTTGTTGATTTGTGCATGTCATTCAAAATTTTAGAAAGAGGTTTGATATCACCCAGTGACTCACGGATAGTAAGTGCAACTGGTTCTGAAAAACTCATCAAAGGAGGAATTTCATCAACATGTGTGTGATGTTTCAATGTTCCAATTTCAACTAGAGTAAGATTATCAACTATGTATGTATTCAGTTTGTGATGTGAAGATGAAATCTTAGTGTTGATTTGATGTTGTTCTTCTCGAGTAATGTTAATTGAGTTGAAAATCAGTTCTGTTTCCAAGTCATTAGAATGTGGTTTTTGTGTCTGTCTTTGCAATGTAGCATGGCCTTCAATTTTTGGTGACTCACCTCGCTACTTGCCGTGACTGGGGGATAATAAGAGTAGCCAATTTTAAGAAGTTGATAAAAGGATGTGTTTAAAATGATAGTTTGAATCAAACAATCCTAAGGCAGTCTAGACTCAAAAAAATGAAAAGTGTGCACACAGTAAAAATTCCCTAGAGATTTCAAGTAAGCAAACTTACTCTTCCAAAGAACCGAAGCTCAGTGAAAAGTTGGATTGGAGGGCCTTCCGAAACTAGTAGCTGTTGAGGGATGATAGGCCTCAGACAATTGCTAGCAGTGAAGGTATGAGAAACAGTTACAATAAACTTTAATCGCCAGGGGTGCAAGCGTTGGTTCCTGACCAATCACCCTCCCAAGGAGTAAAAGTTCCAAACTCTGTCTCGGGTATTGCAAGTGTTTCCCACTCACAATAGCCTATGTGCTCTCCTAAGAATAGCCACTAAAGTTTCCCCTTCATAATCAACGGTCAGGTGGAACAGTCATAAGTCGATGACAACTCTCATAACCAGGAACTCTAGAAACAGTGATGTCACCCCGAGGACTTGTCACTGAACATAGAATCCTTTCAATAAGCTCATGTCCCACTAAATAATCAAAATGGGGGAACCACCCTTACTTATCCAGATTGACCTCGTGCTTGACGCATGTTTCAGAAGCGCTTTCCCGACAAGCGTTTTTTGCTACTAATGGATTTACTCTCTTTAATAAATGCTAGTTTCAAAGTTTTGCAGTCCAGGAGTGTTAACTCTCCAAACTTAATCTAGGGCACTAACCTAAACTTGTTGGTGATATGAAAATCAAAAGTTTGTCAATTTTAGATTAAGCGCCAATTTTAAATGTAGTTTGCTTAGTTTGAGGAGTGGAATTGAAACTGGTGGTGTTTTGACTCGAAAACAGAAAAGTGAACCAAACAATGCAAAATGCTCACTACTTTACCTTTTAATTCGATGAATATTCTAAATTAAGGAAAAATTAGAGGCCCATGTGTTTCTTTCAGACATGAAAAATTTCTAGTAGATGTTGTATGTTCATGGACATTTTTTTTCTGAAATATTGATAATAATTGATGTGTAAAGACCAATGTAACCCAAACAGATATCTCAAGTAAACATGAATATAATTCTATTACATGGGGGATCCCTGTTTCTCATTCACAAGATCGCCAAAAGGTTTAAGTGAAGAGGATACATAGAGCCCTTTGGAATTCTTTTGAATTAAATCCTAAACTATTACACGTGAGATCCACTTTCTCATTCACGAGATCGCCATAAGGCCCAAGTGAAGAGGATACGGTGGCTCGATATAAGATGCTTTTGAAAAAATGAACTCCTAAATTATTACAAGTGAGATACACTTTCTCATTGACAAGATCATCATAAGATGAGAGTGAAGAGGATATGGCGCCTCATACACAATATATCTCAAGAAAACTGAACTCTAAAGGTACAACTCTCTCTAATTGTGCATGAAAATCATGAAAATATTCTAACTCCAAAACAAAATGCAACTAATTAAAGTTTAATTCTGTCTTTTGGAAAGAAATTATTATCAAATTATCTCAATCATGTGATGTTCAAGGTGTTATTCAAATGCAAATGTGTGTGAAAATATCTTTCAAGTGTGTATGGTGCTTCCAAATGTGTATGGTTTATGTTTGATTAATGTTTCCAGTCAGGATATTCTAAATGTCTGAAATATTGAATGTGCTTAAGGTGTTTTGGTGAACAATTTCTTAAGTATGCTTTGGGAGACTTGCAGCCATGTAAAGAGACATTAATGTAGTTTAATATCAGTCCTTCAACATGTTAAAATAGGGATCTATCATCTTATAAGATTGTAAAAAAAATAGATCTACTATCAATTGAGAAAGATTGAAAATTAATTATAATTTGGAGCAGATTTAAAGGTGTTTGGAAGTGAATTCCAATTGTAAATGTCTTGATCCAAATGTTATGAAACTTTCCTAACTTTTCAAGAGGAGTATAAGACTGATCTTAAGCTGCACATAAAGCTCTAAACAAGTGTGTAGATGTCATACAAAATAGGTCTGCAAATAGATCCAAAAGTGAAAGAGATCTTCACGGTCCAACTAGTGTAAGATTAGAAGCTTGAATTAAAGTGTTTGGAAGGTGTGTAAACTTTGCAAATATGTAAAGGAGATTCAAATGAAGTTAAATACCAGTAATATATGTTTCAAATCAGGGATCTATGAGCTAAGATGCTCTCAAGCTATAAGATCTATCACAACTTGAAGAAAAAAATTGAAAAGAAAAAGCAAATTTGGAGCAATTTTTAAAGTTTTTGGAAGGTTATTCCAATGGGAGATATCTTTGATCCAAATGATGCAAAAAAAATTTCATAGTTTCTTGGAAAGGATTAATAAACTAAGTATTATTAGCAAAAATATCTTAAGCTAAAGAACACATGCAAAGATGTAATAGATCCATCGCAATTTGACAAAGAAATTCAAATTTGGGACAGATTTGAAAGTTATTTGAAGATGAGTCCAAAGGTAAAGATCTAGGCCCAAACAATGAAAAGCATATGAAAAATTATCAAATGAGTGATAGAATGATCATGAGCAGCAAAAGAAGCTTTCAAAACAGGTCTGCAAATACACTTTCTAAGCCTTCAAAACAGATCTAAAACAAGTCTCTTACAGACTAGTTGGATGGGCTGCAAATTGGAAATATAAGATGTAAATCATTAAAGCCAAGAAACATGAGGAAAGGAGGGATTTAACATGAGTGAGAGTTTGATCATAAGTAGCAAAATAATATTCTAAAAAGGTCTGCAAACATACATTTCAAGCCTTCCAACAGGTTCAAACTTCAAGAGATCTCATCACACATTTCAGCATATGCACATTTATGAAGCAAAATAGAATTGAAATTTTCACCAAATATATAAGCAAAGGAGGGATGTGATTTGATCAAAGGAGAATGGAAATCCAAGTTAATCAGATCCTAAACCAAATAATACAACAACACCACTCGAAAGGAATCAAAACCAAGCATTAAATGCTGTAACAATCCACAAAAACGAGCTCTAGAATGTACAAAAAAAAACGAGATCTAGAATGCAGAAAAACGACATCTAGAATGGGATTTTGAAGCATTTGTTACCAGAAAGGTGAAAGGAGGCCGGTTTGGAGGTCATATTGTTGGATCTATGGATCTTGAACTGATATTTAAGCTCCAAGTGAGTAGATCTAAAGGAAGAAGATCACCAAAAATGATGAAAAATCATGAAATATGAAGAAATTTCAAGAGATTTCAACCCATATGGTCGCCAATATGATAATAGAAGATGTAGTTTTAAAGTAGGGAGTTAGATATTCAACATATCAATCCATCTTACTAAGAAATGACGAGTTTCTATGTCAACAAATGAATATATTATCACAAGTTTCTAATGATCCATATTCATTCATCAAAACTCATTAAGATCTAAAGCCATTTAAGAATTAAATTCACACATGATAAGAAAAATTCAAACTCTTAGATGGTAGAAACTTGAATCCATTCATATTAGAACAAGTAAGAAATACATCCTTACCAATGATCTAGGTGAGAATACTTCCTCCATTGCAATGAGCTTCCCTTCCTTCACCCTTGCTTTTGAAGAATCTGAGCTCTTTATCCTCCTTGAGAATCTCTCCAGCATGCCTTTGCTCTTCCTTTCCGTACTCTACAATGCCTCCCATGCCTTTCTTATATAGCATTGGGAAATGAGCCCTCATGTTTCTCTTTTCAATGTGGGATTGTTCATTTTCATCTTTTTTTATTATTTTAGCTCAAAAACCCACTTTTCCATAGTTTTTAGGCTTTTTGCACAACTTTATCATACTTTAAGTACAATTAATGCACTTTAATGCATTCATCTTCACTTTTTGATTGGTGTAGCTTAGTTTTGGACCTTTTATGAGTGGTTCAATCACTGAACTTGGTCTCTTTAGTTTCTTACTGTCTTCACCTAATCCTTCCATTTATGGGAGAAGTGATTAGATCAGAGAGGCCTTGTCTCTGAATGTACTTGTGTTTTTGTCTTCATGTTGCGGGTGCATAGTAAAAATGTGCTTCTTCTATCACATTACTAATGGTGTTAATTTGATTGCTAACACAACTCTTCAGTAGGTTTGTAGAAACCCTGCTTGCACTTGTCTCGTCTCATGCTCAATTGAAGTGTTTATTTTCAGTGTATCTCATAAAACAAATTGGAACCAACGTCTTTTGGAATCTCACCCATTATGGCCTTGATGGAAGCTCACAACTCCACACTATATGTTTTGATACACTTAATGCTTAGTCCTTCAAAATGCATAGTTAGAAAGAGTATGTGTTACATTTGCCTCTCAATTTGTTTGATTGAATACGCATGTGTTTTATAATGGGATCATTACATAGCTAATCTGGATTGTTTATGTGGATGGAGACACCCAACAACCATTGATTCCTGGATCTCTACACACAATTAAAGAAAAAAAAGAAAAACTCCTAACATTGGGAACAAATAGCCAAAACAAACAATGCAACTAGAACACAATGACCAAGGGAACTTCAAAATGAAACACCACTCAACAAAATAAGTTGCTCTAGACCTACCTCATTTGGTATGAGAGAAGCTGATTTAGAGACCTAAAGACCTACCTACCACTTCTCTCATTTGGTAGGAGAGAATTTGCTTTCGACCTACCTCACTCATGTCAATGTTTGAGTTTTTGGAGGCTGACCTCCCACCCGACATGTCCTCTTCAACATTTTTTGTTCTCTTGGTTTTGTGCCCACCCAATTTTTTTTTCATGCTTTAGGTACCTTCAGGTATATCCCCAAGTCAAAAAACTCTTATATTATGTTGGTTATGTTGGTTATTAGCTTCACCACACAAAATTATATTTAACAATACACATATTCATAGATTTGGTTCCCCATGCTTAGTGCTCACTATATTTAACAATACACTTATCTTAAATTTAATTCATGTCTTGTTAAATATTTCATAATGAAATAGCTATTTGATAGCACCACCTTAGACCAAGCCATACCATTAATATAAAATGTACATTAGAGAAATGACCTAATTCAATTTCCTTCTATAACTCTAACCCTAACCCTCACCCAAACCCTAGAACTAAACCCTCTATATCCTTTAGATACTTCCTCCAATATGTACTAATCTCCCTACAAGTAACACTACCTCTTAACCCTCTGCACAATGGTGCCACTATCATGAAACTCAAAACCCTTCATCATCATTGTCATCTCTAGGTTCATCATCAACATCTCCATCATCATGATCTTCTTCATCAACATCATCATCATCTTCATCACCATTAACATCATCATCAACGTCTTTATCATCATCACCATCTTCATCATCATCAACATCTTAGTTTTGTGTTTCCCGTAGAAATGATGAATGGGATGAGTGTGGATCATGGTGTTGGATGATACACAAAAATGGGTTTTGATAGGTATTTATCAACATATAGTTGTTAAAATAAACTTATTAGATGAGGAACTAACATACATTTCTATATATTACACTCACATACTAGATCTTGTTAAAATAGATACGAATATGAGATGTTTAAGGATTTTATATTACATGCTACTCCATTTTTAACAAACACCATCTACATATTGTTTAATTTTTTAGGTCACTTAACAATATGGATTGTTTTCCCCAAAAAATAATGCATGGTGGAATGATGATTGCTTGGCACATTACCTATAGGTAAAACAAACCATCATAAAAGTTGTAAAACTAATGAAAATATTCAACTATGTGAATGGTTATCAAAGGTCAATACTTTACAATAGTTGGGAAAAATGAACATGTATCTATTTTAGAATTATATATTAAGTGTTTTACTACTCCACTTCACCAAATTAATAGTTGATATAAACATCAAGCTATGGACACTTGCCAAAAAACATGAGTCACAAGTTCACTACATCCTACCTCATTGTGAACATGCGGAATTGATGGGCACTATTAAAACAAATAAGACTGAGATGACCTTCTTTAATGAGTGATTCAAAGGATGTGTTGTTACTTCTAGGTTATTTATTCCTACTTAAATTTCATGTTTTACATTTTCATTCAACTTCTCTTATTCAGTTTTGAAATTTCTAACTAAATCCCCTCATGTGCTAAGGTTGAAAATTAGATCAATGGCACATAAAGATACAAAGAACATTGGTGTCATGGAGACCACTAAATAACAATCAAATAAATGACCTCTTCTCATTTAAAAATATTGTATTTAGTACTTTTTCATATTTTCCATTTCATTAACATTATATTAAGTGTTTCCATGAGAAAGTGGAAAATGGCTTCAGGTCTTCTTATAAGCCTATATGATCAAATATTCTTGGAGAAGGGTGTAACTGGCACATTCCTAGCCATAAGTGCCCGGTCGACAATTTTGCAAATTTGACCCCAATGTGAAAAAATTGCACACCCCCTTACTGAGCAAAACCCTAGTTTCCAAAATGGACCTATAAGATGACACCTGGGCCACGGGATCGGAGGAGAGGGGAACCCCTAGCACTATCCTGATGTCCTAAATCCAACGGATTTGGCAGTTTGTCGATCCAAGCCACATTCGTGGTTCTATGGCTCGTTATGTCTCGCATCCAAAAGGGCTTCAGGGACACCAGCTGGATACCTACCAGGGGCATAGAATTCCAACCGTGCAACAAAACCGGGATCCGAGGAGTCCTGCAAGTGTGTCTAGGAAGGTTCCAGTTGGGAACACTAGCCATAAGTTCCTAGTCGACTATTTTTCAAATTTGACCCCAATGTTCAAAAATTGCACACCCCCTTACTAAGCAAAATCCTAGTTTCCAAAATGGACCTGCAAGATGACACTTGCGCCATGGTACTAGAGGAGATGGGAACCCCTAGCACTATCCTGATGTCCTGAATCCAACGGAATAGATGGTTTGTCGATCCGAGCCATGGTCGTCATTCTATGGCTCATTCCATCTCGCATGCAAAAGGCCTTCAGGGACACCTGCTAGATACCTACCGGGGGCATAGAATTCCAACCGTGCAACAAAATCAGGTTTAAGGGAATCCTGTAAGTGTGTCTAGGAAGGTTCCATATGGGAATTCTAGCCATAATTTCCCGGTCTACCATTTTGCAAATTTGACCCCAATGTGCAAAAATTGCACACCCCCTTACTGAGCAAAACCCTAGTTTCCAAAATGGACTTACAAGATGACACCTGGGACACAGGACCAGAGTATAAGGGAACCCCTAGCACTATCATGATGTCTTGAATCCAGTAGAGTCGACGGTTTGTCGATCTGATCCACGGTCATCATTATATGGCTCGTTCCGTTTCACATCCAAAAGGCCTTCAGGGACACTTGCTGGATACCCATCGGGGGCATAGAATTCCAACTGTGCAACAAAACCAGGTTCCAGGGAGTCCTACAAGTGTGTCTAGGAAGGTTCCAGTTGGGAACGTTAGCCATAAGTACGCGGTAAACCCTTGCTGAGAAAAACCCTGGTTTCGAAAATGGACCTACAAGATGACACCTGGGCACTATGCCAATGTCCTGAATCCAATGGAGTCGACGGTTTGTCCATCCGACCGACGAATGTCATTCTATGGCTCATTCCGTGGCCTCGGGAAAAATCCTCAAATTGTCCTGGATGGCCTCGGGGTGCCTGACTAGAATGCCAATAGCACCCAAACCATGGCTTCGTTCATGAATTCGTCAATTCCGGTGGGCCCAGGGAGCCTAGTTTTAGTTAGGGCACCCCCCGCACTGTGCTTAGAAAACCCAAAAATGGCGCCAAAGAGCCATCTCCAGAGCTAGGGTTTTGCTCAGTGAGGGCCATTCCAACTTTGCTTAAGGGGGGAATTTCTCATCTGGAGGGCCCCGAGAGTGCGTGGCCACCATGGACAGGTCCACAATGGCCACTAGGACCTGTGGGACCTGACCAAATCCAAGTTTCGCTCGCCGGTTTGGGTTTCATGGCCCCAGAGAAAATACTCAAAGTGTCCCTGAATAGCCCCGGGGTGTCCGACTTGAATTCCCATAGCACCCAAACCGTGGCTCTCCTCACGAATCCATCAATTCCGATGGATTTGCGACATCGGGTTTCCGCAAGGGGACCCCCCACACCATGCCTTGAATACCCAGAAACAGTGTCAATGAGCCATTTCTAGAGTTAGGGTTTTTCTCAGTGAGGGCCATTCCAAATTTGCTCAAGGGGGCATAACTCATCTGGAGGCCCCTGGGCATGCGCGGACAGGTCCACAATGGCCAAGTGCACTTTTGGGAGCTGATGAAATCCAATTCCGCTCGCTAGTTTGGGTTTCGTGGCCCGAGAGCAAATCCTGAAAGTGTCCCTAAATGGCCCTGGGGGTGCCCCACTAGAATGCCTGTAGCACCCAAGCCCTAGCTCCATTCATGAATCCATCGATTCTGATAGGTCCTGGATGCCGGGTTTCAGTTAGCCCCCCCCCCCACACCGTGTCTCGAAGACCCGGAAATGGTGCTAATGATCTATCTCCGAATCTAGGGTTTTTCTTAGTGAGGGCCATTCCAAATTCGCTTAAGGGGGGCATTTCTCATCCGGAGGCCTCTGGGCATGCATGGCCACTGTGGATAGGTCCACAATGGCCCCGTGGACCTGTGGGAACCGACATAATCCATGTTCGCTCGTCGATTTGGGTTCCATGGTCCCAGAGCAAATCCTCAAAGTGTCCCTAGGGTGCTGGACTAGAATTCCCATAGAACCCAAAAGGTGTCTCCGTTCGCGAATCTATCGATTCCGATGGGTCCGGGGTGTCGGGTTTCAGCTAAGGGACCCCCCACAGCATGTCTTGAAGACCCGAAAATGGTGCCAATGAGCCATCTCTAGAGCTAGGGTTTTACTTAGTGAGGACCATTCCAAATTTGCTCAAGGGGGACATTTCTCATCCAGAGGCCCCTGTGCATGCGTGGCCATGTGGACCTGTGGGAGCCGAAGAAACCTAATTCCGCTCGCCGGTTTGGGTTTCGTGCCCATGGAGCAAATCCTCAAAGTGTCCCCGAAAGACCTCAGTGTTCCGGACTAAGTTGCCCACAACACCCAAACCGTTGCTCGGATCGTGAATCTGTCAATTCCAGTGGATCCAGGACGTCGAGTTTTAGCTAGGGGACCCCCCATAGCATGCCTCCAACCCCCAAAAGCAGTGCTATTGTGCCATCTCCGGAGTTAGGGTTTTCTTAGTGAAGGAGCTAGGGCTCACTGAGCAAAACCCTAGCTCCGTAGATGGCACAATAGCACCGTTTTCGAAAGTTGGAGGCATGTTGTGGGGGGGGGCCTAGTTGAAACTTGGCATTCCCTATCCACCAGAATCGATGGATTCATGATCCGAGCGACAGTTTGGGTGCTGTGAGCATCTTGGTTTGGCACCCTGGGGCCATTCCAGGACAGTTTGATGATTTGCTCTGGGGCCATTGAGGACATGTATACAGTAGCCACACATGCCCATGAGCCTTCCGAAGATAAATTCCCCCCTTTTAGCGAAATTGGCATGGCCTTCACTGAGCAAAACCCTAGCTCGGGATATGGCACAATGGCACTGTTTACGAGGGTTGGAGGCACACTGTGGGAGGTCCCTTAGCTGAAACCTTGCATCGCGGATCCACCAGAATCGACGGATTTGCGATCCGAGCCACGGTTTGGGTACTATGGGCATCTTGGTCCGGCACCCTGAGGCCATTCGGGGACACTTTGAGGATTTGCTTTGGGGGCATGGAATCCAAACCGGAAAGCAGAATTGGGTTCCATTGACTCCCAAAGGTGTGTATGGTCATTGCGGATGTGTCCATGATGTCCATGCATGCCCGGGATCCTTCGGACAAGAAATGGCCCCCTTGAGCGAAATTGAAATGGCCTTGACTGAGAAAAACCCTATCTCTGTAGATGGCACAATGGCACCATTTCCTGGGGTTTGGCAGCACGCTGTGGGGGGGGCCTAGCTGAAAACCGGCATCCTGAATCCACTGAAATAAATAGATTCACGATCCGATAGACAGTTTGGGTGTTGCGGGCATTTTAGTCGAGCACCCCAGCGGCCATTCAGGGACACTTCGAGGATTTGCTCTAGCGGCACGGAACCCAAGCCGATGAATCGTCTTAGATTCTGTCGGCTCCCACATGTGTAAGTGGCCATTATATACATGTCCACAGTGGCCATGCATGCTCAAGAGTCTTCGGATGAGAAATGACCCCCTTGAGAAAAATTGGAATGGCTCATGAGGTTTCAAATTTGGCGAGCATTTCATTCTAAGCTGAGCTATTCCAGTCATTGTCGAGGCATTTGAGGCCAAAAAGGATATGGTAAGAGTTCATTTTTCAAAAGTGGTTCAGAGGTTGTTGCATATTGGAACTGACCAAGAGTATCTTACAGTGTCATAAGTATGGCGTTATCCTCAGGCCTTTCATGAATTTGAGGCCAACTGTAATAACAAAGGAGAAACCTGAGCTGTTTCTCTAGGTCGTGGGTTTGATTGTTCTAGAAATCCAAGGAATCGTATTGGCATAGGATTGAATAAAAATAGTTCATCATGATTCAAGTGACTCGATCCATGTGACTCTATTCTTTATTTTCATGTCCGCTTATACCCAATTGGGTTTTTATTTTTATTTTTTTAATGACAGGTTTTACCGACAGGATTCTGCTGTGAATTGTGTTTGGTGATAAACGATTTTACTGTGGATTGTGTTTGGTGACATTTATGGTGACCCCCAAGGTACATATTGAAAAGATCAGGAAAGACAAGTTCTATGTTGGTGAAAAAGAAAATCCACTTACAGAAGATTTACATCGAGTAGTTAAACAATTATCTGCTGAATTATACACGAGGGATGTGCATTTTCTGATGGAGCTGATTCAGGTAATTACTGAGTTACAATTTTAGTAGTCATTTTATAATCTTATATGTTTTCTCTATTTTCATTGTAAGATTAGTGTTTTGTTTTGGATGCAGAATGCGGAGGATAATGACTATGAACCACATGTGGAACCTTCGTTGGAATTTGTCATTGCAACTGAAGATGTCGTTGGAGTAGGCGCTCCTATGACCTTGATAGCTTTTAACAATGAGAAGGGATTTCAAAAACATAATATTTATTCTATATGCAGCGTGGGACGATCCACCAAAATGAATAGCAGGGAACGTGGTTATATTCGAGGAAAAGGTATAAAAAAAGCCATAGATTGACTACCGTGGATCGAATTGATAAACTATCGACTCTGTTGGATTCAGGACATTGGGATAGTGTTAGGGGTGCCCCTCTCTGCCAGTCTCATGGCCCATGTGTCACCTTGTAGGTCCATTTTGGAAACTAGGGTTTTGCTTGGTAACAGAGTGTGCAATTTTTGCACACGGGGGTCAACTTTGCAAAATCGTCCACTGGGAACTTATGGCTAGCATTCCCAGCTGGAACCTTCCTAGACACACTTGCAGTACTCCCCACCACCCATTTTTGTTTCCTGATTGGAATTCTATGCCTTCGGTAGATATCGAGCAGGTGTCCCTAAAGGCCTTTTGGATGCGAAATGGAACAAGCCATATAATGATGACCGTGGCGCAGATCGACAAACCATCGACTTCATTGGATTCAGGAGATTGGGAGAGTGCTAGGGGTGCCCCTCTCCTCTGGTTGCATGGCCCAGGTGTCGTCTTTTATGTCCATTTTGGAAACTAGGGTCTTGCTCAGTAAGGGGGTGTGCAATTTTTGCACATTGGGGTCAAATTTGCAAAATGGTCGACCGCACACTTATGGCTAGTGTTCGTAGCTGAAACCTTGCTAGAAACACTTGCAGGACTCCCCGAAACCTGGTTTTGGTTCACGGTCATCATTCTATGCCCCCAGTAGGTATCCAGCAGGTGTCCCTGAAGGACTTTTGGATGTGAGATGGAACTAGCCATAGGTTGACGACCGTGGCTCCGATCGACAAACCGTCGACTCTGTTGGATTCAGGACATCGAGATAGTGCTTAGGGTGACCCTCTCCTCTAGTCCCATGGCCCAGGTGTCATCTTATAGGTCCATTTCAGAAACTAGGGTTTTTCTCAGTAAGGGAGTGTAAGTTTTGCACATTGGAGTCTTATTTGCAAAATCGTCGACTGGGCAGTATGGCTAGCGTTCCCAGCTGGAACCTTCCTAGACACACTTACAGGACTCCCCAGAACCCATTTTTGTTACACAGTTGTCATTCTATGCCCCCAGTAGGTATTTAGTAGGTGTCCTTGAAGGCCATTTGGATGCGAGATGGAATGAGCCATAGATTGATGAACGTGGCTCGGATCAACAAACTGTCAACTCTGTTGGATTCAGGACATCGGGATAGTGCTAGGGGTGCCCCTCTCCTTTGATCTCGTGGCCCAGGTGTCATCTTGTAGTTCCATTTTTGAAACTAGGATTTTGCTCAGTAAGGGGGTGTGCAATTTTGGCACATTGGGGTCAAATTTGCAAAATCGTCGACCAAGCACTTATGGCTAGATGTTGATGAGGAACCTGGAGATGACAATGATGATGAAGATGTTGATGATGATGATGATGGTGATGATGATGAAGACGTTGATGATGATGGTGATGGTGACGGTGATGAAGGTGATGATGATGATGATGGAGAAGATGATGATGATGATGATGATGATGAAGATGTTGATGTGGAACCTAGAGATGACAATGATGATGAAGATGTTGATGATGATGATGATGGTGACGTTGATGATGATGGTGATGGTAATGAAGATGATGATGATGATGATGATGATGGAGAAGATGATGATGATGCAGATGTTGATGAGGAACCTAGAGATGACAATGATGATGAATATATTGATGATGATGATGATGGTGATGATGATGGTGACGTTGATGATGATGGTGATTGTGCTGAAGATGATGATGATGACGATGGAGAAGATGATGAAGATGGAGATGTTGATGAGGAACCTAGAGATGACAATGATGATGAAGATGTTGATGATGATGATGGTGATGTTGATGGTGATGGTGATGAAGATTATGATGATGAAGAAGAAGATGATGATGGAGATGTTAAAGAGGAACCTAGAGATGACAATAATGATGAAGATGTTCATGATGAAGATGTTGATAATGATGTTGATGATGATGATGATGAAGGTGATGATGATGTTGATGATGATGATGAAAAGTCCCTCTAAGTGGTTATCTATAGGAATAAAGCATCAATCTTCAATCATAAATGAGCATGTTTTAAAATACATTGTTAGGATACATATCTAAGAGTCTAGAAGATCTCTATGCATTTGTCCATCAAATTTGGTCAAGGAGATTCTAGTATCTAGTTAGACTATATTAGTGGAAACCCTAGGTTGATGACACGATGCTTGGATAAGGGCAAAAGCACAAAATATAGCTATATTTGGGTGAGCATTGAGCATGGGGAACCAAATCTATGAATATGTGTATTGTTAAATATAATTTTGTTGGGTGAAGCCAATAACCAACATAATCAACATAATATAAGAGTTTTTTCGGTTGGGGATATACCTCAAGGTACCGAAAGCATGAAAAAAAGTTTGGATGGGCACAAAACCAAGAGAAAAAAAATGTTGAAGAGGACATGTGGGGTGGGAGGTCGACCTCACAAAACTCAAGCATTGACATGAGTGAGGTAGGTCTAAAGCAACTTCTCTCATACCAAATTAGAGAAGTGGTAGGTAGGACTCTATGTCTCTAAAGCGGATTCTCTCATACAAAATGAGGTAGGTCTAGAGCAACTTATTTTGTGGAGTGGTGTTGCATTTTGAAGTTCCCTTGGTCATTGTGTTCTAGTTGCATTGTTGGTTTTGGCTATTTGTTCCCAATGTTAGGAGTTTTTCTTTTTTTTCTTTAACTTGTGTGTAGATCTCTAGGCATCAATGGTTGTTGGTTGATTAACATAAGCTTGTTGTTGAATCCAATGAGGGATTCCTATATTTCCTAGAGATTATAGGCTTGTTGAGGAAACCCTAGGAGTTATATGGTAGGGATCATGAAGATATAACCAATGGTGAAGATAAGGGAAGAGACATGGATAGAGTTTGCATGAGAAGAGATTATGTCCTTTATTTAATAGAATGTGCAATTGTCATCATAAATGTGTCATAATGTCTAAGAGTAATATGCCATAACTGTGAAAAAATATAGCATAACCTTACACAGAAAAAGAGAAGCTATTAATTGTCATAATTGTAAGGAATCTATCATACTAGTATACCCACTTGGAGTGCAAATACCCCTTATTGAGGGTACGTGTGGCGGTTCACGAATTCTAGGGCTAGATTAGGTTTCTAGGATTCTAGATTAGTTTCCTAGGGTTAGATTAGTGTTTCTAGGGCTAGTTTAGGTTTCTCAGATTAGATTAGGTTTATAGTATTCTAGCTTAGTTTTATAGTGTTAAATTAGTGTTTCTAGGGTTAGTTTAGCTTTCTAGAATCTCTAGGGCTAGATTAGGTTTGTAGGGTTATATTAGTGCTTCTAAGGCTAGACTAAGTTTCTAGGGATAGATTAGGTTTCTAAACATTAATGACAAAGGGTGAAATGATGACATGGCAGATGGATGTATCTCTATGTATGTATGGAAAAGACATGTATGTATGTATGTCTCAACAAAAAATGCATGTACCAACAAAATAACATAAAACTACACATACCTCGATGTAGAACATAACATTCTTTGATGCAATTATTTCTCTTATGTAAAGTTGACTAGCCTCATTCAATAAATCCATTCGGATCCTCTCTATTGCTAATTGTCTCCATCAATCTCTCGTGCTCTAAATGAGGTAGGTAGTAGCGTACCTTGGTCGAGCTCTTGCTTGACATTGTTTATAGATGGATGTTTGTTCCAACGATCAAGTTTGTGAAGTGATACACCACTGAACCTGGTCTGTAATCCATGAATACATGCCCACTAGTATTTCTTGACTTCCCATCTGGTGTAAGATATTCCCCCTTAACCACCATCGATCCAATAGGAAATTCAATGCCTTCATCGTCGATTAATGATCTGTAGAGGGTTTTCTTACGTTGGATGCACTGTGCCAACCAATAATCAGTGCCCCATTCATTGTCCATTGTGGAAACAACTGCGTATATCTGTCCTGGTTGTATAAGATATGAGATATGGTCGTAGTCTGTCGAAATCACTGACTGACCCTCCTCTAATTGGGTTTCTTTAACAATTGCACATTGGTTTACTGCAAGTGACACACGATCACATTCATCAACCCAGTCCATGCATTTGCATTCATCCCATTCGCCACTGTTGCAAGGGCGGCAAAATCAAGCAAGCTTTCACGTCCATATTTCAAATAAGGGGTTATTTGAGCATCGAACTGAATGAAATCCATGTGTTCCTTATACTGTGCCACAACTATAGGAACGCGATCGATCTATGTCAACCACTCGCCAAAAATTTCTTACCACACGTCCTGCCATTGATTATGTTTGTTGATCTCTTGCTCGGTTTGACATTGTTGCAGAGCACCATTGAACTATGGATTCTGCATCTCAGATATGAGTTTCCATGTCAAACCTCATCTCTTCCATTCGTAGTGAGGTCTTGATGCATGCAACGACCCCATCTCGCTTGCCTTTGTCATGCCCAGTGTCAAAATATTTCCAGACATGTAGCACATTATAAGTCTTATGCAAAATACTCATCCATTGGAATACTCGGGCACTTTTGAACTGCCTCGCACAACCATGCTGATCCATCTCTATATCTCTCTCCTTCAACTAATCAGAGAAAATTCTGAAACAATGTTGCACATAATGCAGATCATCAGTTCTATCATCACTTATGTAAAAGTTTGTCTCCTTCAATATTATCCTCTTGTCATTGCTACTCTATGGCCCATGCCTATACATAATATGTACCATGATGCTAACTTGGTTTGAATGGTAGTATTGACTTTGGATTTCATTTTGTGGCTAAAGGGTGTAATTTTCTGCAAAATCCACAATTGACACTATGGTTCCAACAGGAAATGTGTCCCTGCATTTTATGTACTGCTCATCTTGCCATCGCGCTAGATGCACATGTTGAACATAGTGCTTTGTTTTGTTGTAGAACTACATCATGAAGTCACATACCCATACCTGCTACCATGAAAACAAGGGAAATATTACAATGTGGCCTTTGGAAAAATGTATATGTAATAAATTGAACGTGTAATATGAAAAATATGCAATATTCATTTGTACTTGTGACTTCACTAGAGTAATTTTTAGGGGCGAAATTTCACCAAATGGCTATTTTTTGGGCTTTTTTTCAAAAAATAAATTCGCTATTTGGTCATTTTTAGTCTCGAATATCGCCTATATTTACATAAAATATGTTTTTTGTCATAATATTCGCCAAAATTTACACATTTCAGTAGTAGATTGCATGTTTCATATTTAATATTCGCTTACCTATATATGTACTTGTTTTTTCAAATCCAAATTAATCGCCTATGATAATATACTTAAGTATAATATTAGAATCCTTAAAAAATACCTTGGGAATCACTTCACTAATGCAATCCTTTTACATTCCCTGGCACGATCTAATTGATAGGTTGCGTACTTGAAGCTCTGCATCTCCACCCCCATCCTGCCAAATTCGTGCTCGTCGCTTTCATGGATGGAACGGTTCAAAAGAGAAAACCCACTGCACCTAGAACATGTCCCATATAGACACGATTTTTCATAATATTTTTGTCTTTCGAGAATTGGACACATGATGTTGTGGATAAAGATGAGAGCATGGACAAAATTTCATGAACTAATCAATATGGGCCCTCTCCCATGATTGCTTCTTAGGATTTTCTTCAAATTGAAGAGGCTTAAGAGAGAACCTCATCATAGATGGGAATGTGTGGGGGCCAAGGAATAGTTTGATAGTTTATGCTATAGGTTCTTCTATGGTGTACAATGTGTAAAAGATGGAGGTTTATTAAACCATTTATTTGTATTTTTTTCAAATGAAAAAGAGTTTATGCTAGAGATGCCTTGGGAATATTTTGATAGTTTTTCTACATCAAATAAACATAGCATGAAGATGATAGCATGGACAAAATTTCATGAACTAATCAATATGGACCCTCTCTCATGATTGCTTCTTAGGATTTTATTCAAATTGAAGAGGATCAAGAGAGAACCTCATCCATACCATCCTTGTGTGAAATCAAAATATATTGATGGTAATAATTATTGGTTTACATTGCATACTTCATCTTGTTTAGTGTTCATATGAGTTTTTTTAGATGTGAAATTGGGAATTCTTTTTGTCAAATTCATTGTTGTATATGCATGGATATTGTTGTAAGCATATGATAAAAAAAAAGGCACGGGAGAATCTCAAATCTTGTGAATGAAAAGAATTATTTACAATTCACCATACCTATAGAAATGATCTCCACTTGCAATGGAAACTGGTAGCTTGAATGTATCCAATAGATTCCAAGACCACTGAAGATTTTGTTAGATTCCAAGGGTGATTTTTTGTCCAATAGATCAATGAGTGTCCAAAATATCAATGAGTGTAAGCCAATGAGCAACCTCTAAGAGCTTGAAACCCGCGGAAGAAAGAAAACCCATGTTTTTTGGTAAAATTCTTGGGAACAGAGAACTCTATTTTTTTTAACTAGCAACAGACACATGCACACGTGCTTAAATGCGTGCACGCGTGTTTGTATCATGTACACGTCACTAGCACGCACGCACTAAAAGACATACACGCGCCCCTGCATAACGTTTACACCATTTATTACCCAACGTTTACACCATTTAATGCCAAACCTTCCCCCACTTCGAAAATATTTGCATAAATTGGACTCGGTGATGAAATTTGAAGGGTGGGTCTTAAATTTTATTGGAAGGGCATTTGTTATTGGAGCCCTTCAAAGAGGAAGGGCAATTTAAATAATTGTACTTCAATTGACAAGTATAAATTAACTAAACCCTTCCCCCAAAAAATGTAAAAAACAAATATTACCCATCCAAATTATTACAATCTTAAATAATTGAGCACTCCTTAATATCTACATGCTAGAGACATAATCAAAGCATGAATATAATTCATAACAATAATGTCACACACATATATATAATCTCCGCAAAAATTAATACAACCATATGTCCACATTGTCATCAAACTGAGGAAGTCTCACAATAATAAAAAAATACAACACATAATGATAGTTCATGTAATAAGGTCAAAACGGGGCATTACATCCATGAATTAAAGCTCTTATCGGTTGATAGGGATGAAGACCCAAATCCATCGATTGAATGTTTTGGTGGTGAAGGAGGTAAAAAAAGATGTGGCAGTTCATCTTTGCAACAAAGTAAGTGACCTGTGTCTACAAGGAGGGGAACCTAGTCCCTTGGGTTTTGGGGGAGGATGTAAAATCCATCAACCCATTGGGTTGGCTTCACAAGCATTGGTTGGACATTTTTAGGGTAAAATAATGTGTGGGAAAGAACCATAGGGTTTGGTTGACTCAAGTGTAGAAACCAAGCCTAGGTTATAGTCTATAGTTCCTCCTCCTAGCCAAAGGGTGGATGGATTTTCTTTCCCAATTTGTAATAGATGTGTAGAAAACATTGTGGAAAATTTGGTGTTGGTATTCAAATCTCTTATTGCTTAGGTGGATGCAAAATTCATTGAGGGGATTGATATTATGGAGGAATTTCCATATGTTATAACAATTTTGAAAAAAAATAGTTTTGGATTTTTCATTTACTTGTATTTTTAATTTAGGGAAATATCAAAATTTTTATTTTTATTAAGAGAATGAGGCAACAATGAATATTTGGATGCCTACCTTTCCAATCCCCCTTGCTCTTCGAATCCAACCTCCACTTCCAAGTTAATAGCCCTGAATGCTCACGCGTTTTGGTTGACCTCGGCAAGTGAACAATGGACGCAATGTGTGGAATGGTTGTCGCATCTTGATTTGGGATTTTAATATATTAACAGGAATGATCAAGCATTATAGAATGCATAACGCTGGACCACAGGCTCAGGCCCGCCCATGCGTAGTCCAAAGAAACACTCACGCGTTCTGCTTTCGTTGAACTTTCGCGCATTTCCTAAAAGCACGATTCCATCTAAAAGGTCCCTCAACTTCGCATGAGGACTCTATGATGAAAAAATAATTGAAAATGTTCCTTGCACATAACTGAAAAGCTACCAATTAATAAATTTATTATTGAATTCAATAGTAACAAAATACACCATTCACTTCCTTTAAATATTTAGAAATTCATTTAGTTATTTAAAATATCTAAATTAACTTTATATGTATATATAAAAAGATAGCTATAAAATTTTAGGTCTTTAAAATAATAGAGTTTAAGATCATTAATTTTGTTTACTTTATTATTGTAAGAAAGTGGAGATACCTCAATTTATATCTAAACTCCATGGATCATTAGTCCATAATAATTTCAACTTACTATAAAAGCTTGTATTTTATTTTTGAATTTATCATTCAATTAGAGATTAACTAATTATTTAGTAGAGTTATGACTTAATATTTTTCATATCAAAGAATAAGTTGTATTTTATTTTTGAATTTATCATTGAATTACACATTAACTAATTACTTGGTAAGGATATGACTTAATATTGTCAAAATAAAAAGATTAATTCCTTGTGTTGTTTTTGTTGACATTAAAATATTTTTTAACAAATTCCCTCTAAAAAACATGTTCAAATGGATAAAAAAGATATTAGAGTTTGTTTTGAATTGAAGAATGAAATAATAAGGTTGTGTTTCAAAACAAGATAAGAGAATTGTAATTTATGGTTTGAGAAGTTTGATGGTAGTTCAAGTGCTAAAATGCATAGTGAGAAGTATCTAAACTTCATTAAAATTTTTACCTTTAATTAATTTTACTTTTAATTAATTGAAATATATATCTCGTTGGTTTTGAACATGCAATGATTATTAAATAATAATAATGAATTACACTTAATTTAAGTTTATCACAAGTTAGGTAATAGGTTGAAGTACAAAAGAAATAATGAAAATTGGAAATATGGTTTTGGTATTAAAAACAATTATAAAGTTATTTTTTATTTTATTTTTAAAGTAAAATTCTCTTCCACACACTTGTTATTACAATGATTTTATATTGATCTGAGATTTGGTGTTGTATTGTGTAAACTTTAAACGAAAAATTAAAAAAATCAAATCCATTTCATATGAAATAACCTTAAAATTAAAAACAATACATATTATCCACTCCAATATTAGTGGAGACACATGATAAGACAAGGTGTTTAATCTCCGTGCACAATACCATTTGTGGGAAATGATTCAATAGATGATGAAACACATTTTATAACCATAAGCAACTTGGTAACTATGATTATTAAAGATGGGCTTGGTATTATTTATTGTAGAAGTTCAATTATATTTATGTTATAAGATGTATTAAACTTGAAACACCTATAAACATTATAAGCCACGAAACAATATCATTGAAATTCTAAATATTTTTTTTAATTAATCATTTAATTTACCATAAATTTTAACAAGTGTCATAATGATTATAATCTATATGCTAAGTAAAAATAGTTTCTCTTAAATCTAAATCTAGGATAAGTTTTGGTAGAATGATTAAACCTCGTAACAAGTTTGATACATACACATACATTGACTAAAGATGATATGGAAAGATTGTCGCTAATTGCAGAAAAAAAGTGCATGCAAAAAAAAGTGCATGCATGCAAAAAAAAGTTGGTACATTGAGTAAAAATTGTCCCTAATTGCAGAAAAAAAGTGCATGCAAAAATAATTTGCAAGAAGCCTTGATTCCTGAAGATGGCATCTAGTACCAGAGGTGCTTTAAATCTTGAATTTGAGTATCATCGCAGGTAGGATTAGCGGTAGGTGGATTATATTGTTGGGAAAAGTGTTGAAGTTGTATTATCATGACAGTGATATCGTCAGTGGATTTTCTTGCTACTGCTAGCTCTACAAGCTTTTCGGTAGCAGCAAGAGGACCTCCGGTTGATAGTCCAACGCAGAAAGGCCTGGCAACATCGACGGCCTCCTGATTACTGACGACATCCCATAGCCCATCTGTTGCCAGAATTAAGAACTCGTCATGAGATGTAATTTCAATAATTGTGGTGTCTGGTTCAGGTGTTACCCATTCTTTATAATCGGAGTCACCAATCCGCCTGGAGACCACGAGCTTTCCAATTCGTAGACAGCCACCACATTTCAACACAAGTCCCCCCAACTTCTCTATGCGGTCTTGCTCGTCCTGCATTCCAGCTTTATGATCACGTGTAAGTGCTTCGGCTACACCGGCACCTCTGCTAATGACTGCTCGAGAATCTCCAGCGTTGGAAACCACTAACTTACCACCTACAATGAGAGCAGTCACACAAGTAGTGCCGCTGGAAACCCCCTGCTCCACAAACTCTTGATCTGTTCTCAAGTACCCGGCTCTCACTGCCTGCTCAAGATTCTTCTTGTCAAGAAGATTACTTTTATTAATAATATTGTCCTCTATTTCTGCATCTTCCATTGCCCGAAGCAGAGCTCCCCCAATATTCTTTCCAATATTTTGAGCAGCAAAATCTGCAGCTGCGCGACCGCCATGACCATCAAATACACCAAAAAAGAATACGTCTTCGGCGTGTGTGTCAAACTCCTGTTCAGAACCAGAACCAGAATTAGAGTTGGAGGAATCATCAACAACATTGATAGTCATTGTCATGACCTTGTGTGTGTCCTCCATGGATTTTTTTTTGCCTTTCCGGCCCTTTCTGCATGAAACTGCATAATGAGAGCCTTCTACGTTGGTTTCTTTATGGGGAGTCTCCGGGCGCTCGCTCTCGGGCTCGCTCTCGGGCTCGGGCTCGGACTCCACCTCCACCGTCAAGTCAGGGAATGTAATGCCATAGCTCATGCCATCCTCATTTTCATTTTCATTTTCTGGTTCTTGTTCCTGTTCTTGTCGAAGAGAAACACGTAAAGTCATAGTACGCATCTTGGAAACAACCTCAACAGGACTTGGAGCATTTGTACTTGTACTGTGAGTGTGACGATTTGTATCTTCTAGAAATTTATAATCAGTCTCAAACTGTGATAGCCATGAGCTGGATGGAGTGAAACTCAATGTATTCGAAGGAGAATTAGAGGATAGGGACCCAAGTGGGGTTGGGGTTGAAGGACTAGGAGAGGGTATTGCTAACAGGGATCCCTTTGGGGCCGAACTAGAAAATAGTATGGCAGGAGACCTCCCAACTGGAGTTGAAGGAGCGAATGCAGATATTGGAGGGCATGCCTTCAATGGAGTTAAAGGACGCAATAAGATTGAAGGTGATTTCGATGGAGTTGACGCAGAGAGTTTTCTTGAGGAGGATCCGGACTTCATTGGAGTTGATTGAGAGGAAGCTGACTTCCATGGAGAGTAAGCTGACTTCATTGGAGTTGAATATATTGTTTTTTCATCCTTGGACGATGGAGGAGTACAAGGCGCCATTGATATTTATTCCTTCGTCTGATACGGGTGCTCTTCAGCGTTTAATATCTCGCAAGTTTACTCTTTCTCAAGCAGTGCAGTGCCACGAATATGAACATATTGTATATTCCTCTCCTCTCGCTCATAAATATACTCTTCTTTCCATCTCTCAAACGACGCCATTCGCGCGTTTTACACATTGCATCGCGGCCATTTGTTCACATTTTAATAATTATTATTATTCGTCAGATTTTATATTTTAATAATTATTATTATTAGTCATATTTTATATTATTATTAGCTCCCGCACACACATTAAGCAATGGCTAACTAGTTAAATTTTTTAATTTTCCATAGTTACACATTGGTGGGATTATTTTACTATTTAATATCATTTAAAAAAAAATAATTTATCAAAAATAATTTTTCACCAATACAATTGGTTTGGCTTCCAACGACAATTGGTTTGGCTCGGACATCATTTAATGATGTTGTCTCATATCCAATCATTAAATAGCAATATTAGAGTAAGTATTTGTGTATGTGAAATAATACTAGTCACTACATAGTTGATATCTCAAGTTATATAGATATGTGTTTATATCTTAGAATTTGGGGTGGGTTATCTTCTATGTTTTTCCTAGATTGAAGGATGATGGGACAAGTGTACTCTCCATATTGATTTGATGGTAATCATTCAAAATTTCAAAGTAATTATAATATATATATATATATAGTTGATGCATGGATATATCTTGTATGGACAACACATAGTGACAAACAACCCATTTAACTAAATAAAGTAATAGGTAACTAAGATTACTTGTTTAAATGACACTTCACTCAAGTCACATATCACTCACCACAATCTAGATGAGAACTAATGATCTTCTAAGAGAGGCTCACATACGAGCTCTCATCAACTCAAGACGGCCTTGCCAATTAAAAAAAACATAAATAGAATATGATGTAGAATGTGATATATTTGTTTGTTTGTTTAAAATAATACTTTTATTTTAAATTATATTCATTATAATATCATTTTTTTGCAAAGGAACGAACAAGAAAGTAAAGGTGTAAAAGAAAAAAATGAGAAGTAAATGAGAAATAAAGTGTCCATGGAAGGGGATGAGGCTAAAAAGAGACTATTGAAATGAATGCTATTTGGAGCTTAACATGTGGTTTAGTTTGAGTGGTCTAAAGGTGTTTTAATCAAATTGTTTATAAAGTATGATGTTAACATCTTTGGGGGAGATTGTAAATGAGTTAACACCATAATTTCCAAAAACATTAATCAAACATGGGTCACCCCAGAACACTTTATAGAAGGAAACTTAATATGGTAGGAGGAATTTGTTCTTATATTCCACTACTAAGACCTCGTTTGTTATCTTCCTCTTTTCACTCCTCTCAATTTCTTCTTTCTCCAATGCCCTTATTCTTCTTCTTATGACTTGAATTGTTGTCTCTCTATTGATTCTCTTCACACTCTTTAATTATTGCTATGGTGGCTTGAATCTCTTTCCGTATCCTTTATTTCTCTTCTGGGCTTAGTTGCTCATCTCTATTTGCCATTTTTTCCTACATAAGCAAACAACACATTAGCACTAATTGGTTCTTACTTGATTTCACTAGGGAAAATTACATTCTCCACTCTCATTTCGATGCAAAGGAAAGAGGGATGGGTCAAAAGATATATGAATTCATAAATATACAAACAACTCCTACACATGGGGATGCAAGCAAGGCCCAATCTATAACACTCTCACTATCTAGGACACATAACTCTCTCAACAGCCAACAAGTCTCACCGTAGGTGTTTGATAATTCTTACACAATAGGTTAAAGACCACCTTACTACATATGTCTAGGATCCTACCAATGTGTAAATAAACACATTAACAACAACAATTCTGTTGTAAACGAAAGAGGGTGACATAACACTATTACACAAACTCTACTAATGGAATGCAAGGCACAAGATTGATGTTCAATGAATTTACCATGCACAACTCCTCTACGTGTTTCCTTTTACAAATTCTCTCTAAGCATGTCTACATTGCTCTTGAGCCTCCTTACCTTGTGATATTTGACCTTTCTCTATAGAGATGTGATCTTAAAGAATGGAAACCATGCATGCAATTGGGTGTCACTTGGAATGCTCAAGTTTAACACTCTGTTCTTACATTCAATGTGTGGTGCTTTCATTTATTGTTGGTGATCTTACATTATGGTGTAAGTCAAAGATTTTAAAATTGACTAGGGAATTCTTATACAAAGTGTGAGTAATTGCTTCTCAGGCATAGCAAAACAATGATAAGGTTATAAGTAATAGAAGATATGATGATACATGTGAAGAAGAATATTATGTTATGCATTTGAAAGTGTACATCAAAGAGGGAAATTTAAAACAAATGAAAGAACAAGAGAAACAAAGAATGAAGGAATATTATTGGCAAGTTAGAGAGTGCTTATATCTAAGACTGTGCATTTTTCCTTAAAACATTTCTATCAAATGGCCCAAAATGAAAAGACAAGTGGTATCTCATAGGTTAAGCTCTCTTCTCATATCTTCCACAATTATTCCATTATATTATCTTTTATTTACTTGTTGTGATTCAAAGAGATTTTGGTTTATAAATATCAATTCCAGTAATGAAGTTAGGGAAGGCTAGTCCACCCATAGTCTTCAATGTGTTGTATTTTTAATATTAAGTTTGAGAATATTTCCTACCATATTATGGGTTGTTCCACCACCAAGGATAGTATTCAATGGAATTGTAAAGAGAAATTTTTTTGAAAACCTATTCAACGTATTTCACTGAAACAAAACCAAGTCTATATAATGAGATTCTAAAGGTGTATATCAAAAATTAAATTTCCATTGACAAATTTGAATATAGAAATTTGGTTTTAATTTTTTAAGTTTTATATAAAATTAATTACTAGATAATTCTATTTAACTTTTTATTATCATATATATTATTTTATACATTATGTACTTAACAACATTTCCCCATTTTTAATTGTAAAACACCTCACCACTCCCTATGCACCGAATAAACACACGCATCCATATCATTCATAATGTAAAGTCATAAATAAGATTACATTAAAACACCAAACAATATCTTCATGTTTAGCTATAGCAACGCCCGTATCTTGATTATTAGCAAAATGATGAACCAGATCCCAGTACTTCTCCTATTTTTATCAATCCCTCAATTGAATCCATGAAGCGTGTAAACACATTTGAAAATTTAGATAAATAGAGAGAAATAACTTTCCAACATTTGCCTTTAATTTTTTAGACATTTTTAAAATAATCCTTACTTCAACTCACTTTGCACTTTTATGGTCCTTACTCCAAGTTCCTCTGTGGATTTTCTTTAACAACGGTGTCCAATACATAGCAGGAAGAAAAGAAACAGGCCTTAATACTGTATTGGTAATCCCTCAAATGGCCCCATACATCACCCAATATAGGTCCTAATTTTGTCAAATTACAAGAAGCTACATAATTCTTAGTGTCCTACAAAGAAGGGTGAAAGAAGTAATTTATTTGTAACAGAAAAGAAAAAAAGAAAAAAAAAAAAGAAAAGAAAGGAGATTCATGCTTTATAAATTGTGAAAGATGTATTAATAGTTTTTGGTAGTGCACTTAAAAACCATTATTTGTAGTCAAATTTGTTTTTCAAAGAGAAGTAAAAAATTACATAAACGCCTACATTATCATTCGTAGTGGTTTGGTATCCATTTGTTTCTTACTTAATTTCCTATGTTATTTTAAAAGGTTAGCAGCACTCTAAACATTGATTGAGCTAGTAATTCCTTGGAAAGTATTCATGTAGGGCTCCTCCCGAAGCCCTAACTAAATTATACTTCACATTTAACCATTTACTAATTCTCAATATAAATTGCAGAACGAAACTGTTCATTTTATTTATAAAAGAAAACTAATACTTACTTCCCGCAACTTAATATTTTCAAATGAGGGTTTGCACATTAAATTAGTTCTAGATTCAATACATATTGCAAGTTCAATGTAAAGGACAAATGCGGATCACCTGCTTCACTAAACCCAATAAAATCATTGCATAAATTTTAATACTAAAACAAGACTTAAAGAAAAGAAAAATATGTATGTGACAGTCGATCCAGCAGTTGAAGAAGTCACCAAAGGGGTTTCTGCTTAATCCGATCCAAGATTTCAACAATTTAATGAAGGAATCTTTGGTTGAACTCCCTACCACACTGGGAGTAGTCTTCTTCCTCCCAATCCCCTGAGCTAATAGGGTTCGCAAAGAACATAAAATCCCAAAAACTCGGAAGAGACCTCCCAATCTCCAAAGTAATTATGAACCAAGCTCACATAGATCACACTTTTTCTTAAATTTCCATTCTGGAATCCAGCTAGCATTAGGGAGCAAGAGATCATTTCCTCTTCATTCTCTCTTTCTTAAATAGAAAACTCTTTGTCGAACTGTGTCATCTCAAGCAAAATTAAATAATTGATTGATTTTCTAATATTCATTCTCATGCAACCATTTGTCACCTCCATATGAGGGTGCACATAAGTTCCACAATTTACGCTTAGTTGTCTCTCTAGTCTAAAATAGCAATCCCTAAATTGGTGGGTGCATGTGGAGTTTAACTCAAAATATCTACCAATCTAGATTTGCTCCAAAATCAAATATCTTTTATTTGTTTATTTATGATATCTATGTCACAACCCCTCCCATCTATTAACGCAAGGAAGGGAACATGATACCCAAAAACTGGGCTTTTATAGAACTTATCCCATTTCACCATTAATAAACAAAGCAAATGGCAGTACAGTAAAAATAAATATGTGTGCAAATGCGATTCAAATCAAATGTGCACAGCGGAATAAATTATAATCCACACACCTTTCACATGTGTCCATCATGACAAGAACAACCATCCATTAATTAAAACAATGCAGAAGTAAATACCCATAAGAAATTATACTTATCTCACTGTAATGATGTCCTAAGCAACTAGCTATGTCACTGCAACGTTCCACCCAACCATAGGTCTCTGCCCAGCCTATATTCTTTCAGCACTCATAGACCACCCCCGAGCTGGGAATGATATCTACAAGGAAAAGGGGACTCTCAAGCTCAGCACAGCCCAAAGCAATGGATACCCATCTCAACCCCAACATTCATTTACACACAGCCACTCAAAACTAGGCATGGATACACATTTCAGCAATGGGATTCATAGAATACAGTCTATAGGTCTTTCCCAAATCGTTGCACACCCAAAAACAGATTGTGGAAAGAGAGAATCAACCCGAGGGAAGAAAACCAATTTTTCCCACAAATGTATGAGCATACAGTGGGCCAAAACAGCCTCTATAAAACCCCCAAATTGCTTCCCCTTCTTCCCCACTGTTAGCCACAACAAAAAAACCCTTCCCAGCTATGAAAAAGAAGGATAACATAGGAAATCCATGGAGAAAAATGCCCAAGCAACTCCAAACTTGTGAGACAGCAAAACTGATGGTTGAATAATGGCTTGGGGGAAATTTCATGGCTCTTTTCTTGCCCAAGAAGCCAAAGACGAAATTCTAGGAAGGGTGGGTTTACCATACTCGAATTTAGACAGACATACCTCTCCATTCCCCAAGGCATTAACTACCTCAACCAAATCTTGGGAGAAGTGAATGATTGGGCACAAAAATCAACATGGGTAGTTGAGGGTTCATGGGTTCTCTCATTAACACTTGGCTTCACTTGATTGGCTGAAGGGTTTGAATATTTCCCTCCCAATTCCTTGTAAATATCATTCCCCCATCTCTTGTTGCATTGCATAGCTAGTTGTGGGAATTTATATTAAAATGCATATTTACAATCCCCATGGTTCACGAGCACATGGGTAGCATAATGTCCAATACTTGCCTCTTCAAGGTCGAGAATTCACTAGCAGGACCTTGGCCTTGAGCTCCATTGTAGGAATCATTCATAATATGCATATAATATTTACATTATAGCCCAAAATATTATAAGGGTAAAAATGGGGGTATTACACTCCCCTCCCCCTTGGAATAACACCATCCTCGGTGTTCCATAATTTGGTAATACACACACGCTTTATATATGTCCAAAATTCACAAAATGTGGCAGGTCTGTCTTGCATTTTCTTGATTGGAGATGTCAAGGTGAGGTTCTTGAGCCCCTACACATTGCTCCTGCTGGTTGTCGCTTTTCTTGTGCCCCTTCCTGGACATTCACGGAGGAGGTAACTTCCTCCACATCCCCAACATTCTATTGGAGGTAACTGCATCTATTTTCGTTTGTCAGAATTCCTGCTCTCTTCCAGCCTTGGGCGTTTCTTGATGGGGTGATTGGATGAATGTTTCATCATTGGTCCACTTTCCTTTCCCTTGCGGATTGCTCCTAGAATACTTTTACCTCTTTTTGCAGATGAATAGAGTCCTGCAAAACCTTGCGGTTCATCGCATTTTGCTGCTTCTATAGCTTGAGCATCTCTCCAAGATTTTCTTGGGTCTTGGCAATTGTTTGAAGAAGACTTTCAGCTAAGTCCAATAGCCCTTGGTCTGCGGCCATGTTCAATGTGCACAGCTTTCCTCACTTGCGTGCTAGCACCACTTGTTTGTTTTTGTAACGGCTATAACCAATTGCATTCAATTTCTCACTTGTGAAATTCATTATTGCAATTATTTGTTAGGCCAAGCATAACATAAACATTAAAATTAGTCAATTAATTTCCCAATTGACATGGAACATCCATGCTTTATTCATGAGACTTCCACACTTTTCATGCTTTCCCAACATACATATTGTCACCTACCCAAATTTCTGAAAATTATTATTTTATTTGCAAAATACTTTATGTTAAAATTAATTACAAAGTTTTGTAATCATGATCAGTTTTGATCAAGGATGAACGTAATTACTGAATATTATTATTTAAATAAATTAATTAGGAGACGAACACCCAAGGGGGCTGTTAAATGAGTGTTCACTGATCCACTAGGAGGAATGGAAGTTGTTGGAATGTATGGGACATATGGCAGCAATTGCATCACACCACTAGCTGTTGGTTATGGGACAACTACCCCTAAAAATGTGGCATTATCCCCCACGTGGAGGGAGTGAGCAGGAAGCTCATTTAATGACCCAATAACATCTGAAAAAGGCCTAGGTAGCCTACAAAAGGCAAATTCGAATTGAGTAGGCAACTCTTAATCAATATTTCTGCAGAATATTTTCCTCATGTGCATCAGGTGATCACTGAGAGATTCGAATAGGGAGGCTAGTTGTGAGTGCAATCTTAAGTATTCTTATTGTTAAGAAGAACCAGAGATGCTGGTGTAGGTCTAATGGGCTGCTAGTTATTGAAGATTCAGAAGTTATTTAATACTACAGAAAGTCCTATTTCTTGAGTTTCTTCCTCCTGGTGGTTCAGTGAACAAGCTCGGGGGTCCTAAGGCATTACTTGACTGTTTTTAGGAATTAGTTGGGTGGAACAGTCTTCTTGGGCTGTTTGTTTCCCTACAGATTTATCCACGTTCTACAAAAATTCTACTTATTCTCAGTTAGTAAATATGTTCTACATAGTTAGTCAATTCTGTTTTCTGTTTTACGAAAAAGAATCTACTTCTAAAATTTTTTTAAGTTTGAATGTTAATGTTTAAATGATGTTTTGAATTGATAAACCAGTATCTATATTTTTCCACATGATGTTCTAGGCATCGTACTCTAGTATAGATATACAAATTAAGAACATATTAAAAGATAGGCAAATTGCCATTTTGAATTCGATAGATAGATAGTAATTTATATATTTATCAGTTTTCTATCTTATAGTTAAATAATAGTAGAAAGTTCTGTATAATATCTAATGTATATTATAAATGTTTCCTTAGCTATATTGAAAAACAAACAGTGTTTAATTTTTGTATAGTTGCGTGGCATTATTCTTATCATTACTGTACATAAAGAATAGATAGAAATCATATCTCTCTATATATATCATATTGTGTTTTTATTATAATAACATAGCAGCAAATAAATGAATGTGATCATCATATCAAGACTGTACATAACAGTCATCACATAGTTTTTCACATTGCACATACACACATTGTTTTCATTCTCACTATATCCTTTTCCTATAAGTTCATAATACAAACAAATAATGAAAGTATTATAAACATTTTATTGCTATCAGTCATTTTATTCAATAGTCATTCAAATTGTAAATAGGAGCAATGTAAAACCTTTAGTGTTTCACACTTATTATTTTAGTTTCATAAATCGCTTGTATCTTTCCAATCTCAGTGTTGTATTTTCCATTATTTTACAAATTGTTTATAGTATTAAAAACATAGCATTGTATCACTGTAAAACCTAAGACCGCATTGATTGATTACACATTATCATTATCCACAGTATTATAAACATATATTAGTTCCACATTACTCTACAGTACAAACCCTACCATATGTAAAGATTATTATGAAAAACAATTATACTTTATATCTTCATTCCCAAAGAGCGAATACGAATCAGGGTATGACATGTTCATTTCTTTTACAACGCTTTGAACACCTTTTCCAACAGCACTTACAGAGCTATCATTTAAAACAAAGTTTCATAAACCCTATAATAAGTAGAAAATCACAATATCAATCTACGGCTTCAAGTCGTATAACACAAACTTTTTACACGGAGTTAAATATCATACATTTCATTACAGGGAAGGAAAATTTTGTTTACACAATAGATGAGCCTCAGCCCTACCTTTTAAACTCATAACTTAAAATGACAAGTTGTGATTCATAGTTTTTAAAACATCACGCAATTCCAACTTCAAGACAATCAAGTCGTTGTGTTCAAAATGAAAATTACAATATTTTTTTCCAAAATAAAAACATACAGGGTTTATACCCAAGTTCATTATTTAAACGAGTTCTTAAAACCCTCAACATTGACGAGCTTTACATTTTCCATTTCGACGAAGATCAATAACAAGGTAGAGAACCAAAGATCTTATAACCAAACAAAAGTCACAATACCGAAAAACAGTTATCATTTGATTTACAAATGGTGGTTCGAAGTTCTTCAATCAACAAACAACGACAAGTCACAGCAGGACCAGCTACAAAACCCTTGAAACCTCATCAACCACAGTCACAGAGAACCTACGAGGGTTTTTGGAAGACCTGGAGCTTACCAGTTTGGAAGCACGCCGCTCTTTCCAAACCCTGGCTTGAACCATTCCTTCACAACCTGTAACTGACAAGGAATTCGATTGAGTTAGATAACTGATAATTTTCAAATCGAAAGACGAATTGCAACAAAGGAATGATACTAATCTTTACAAGATTATTTACCTTGCTGTAGAATGCCAAAGCTTTCCACTTTCACCAATTCAACAAAGACTCCACGCTGAAGACGAGACAAGAAATCCCCTGTATATTTACACCAGGCATATTTTTTTACTCAAACTAAAACGAAAATCTCTAGAAAACTATCAACCTTTGAAACTATAAACGGATACCACATCTAGTACAAACGACGCCATGACAATGGATTAAAACCTGCAACTCAAACCCTAAACCATGGGTCTCGAGGTCCAACCTCTTAAAAAACCTCCTACCAAAATTTGGGAAGCCTGTCGGCCACACAGACCACAATAATAACACTTTAAACAACATTCCAAACTCATATACCACAACAACGATATAAGTTAGGGTTGAGATCTAACGGGTTCAATCTCATCGCAATCAATGTTCATGATCATGCCAACGAGATTGCATTGGGTCGAACAACCCTTGCAATTAATGCTAAGTCATTTCACATGCAAGGCATTTGCCACGATGGATCACATTGGATCGTTTTCACATCCAGCTCGGAGGAGTACCAACTCTTAACCATTACAAAGTAGTCTCGAAATTCAACCATTACATCGTTCTTACAATACATGGAGTGGTGGCGATCTTTGTCACCTGGAGATTTCATTTCAAGACTTTAATGCAAGATCGAGACTCGATCCCCTTGATAGCTCGAGACTTGCACCATTAATGAACTAGCAATTCGCCACCCTGTCAACATTGAATGCATGTCAGAGCCCTCAAGTTTTACGATATAGTCCCTTTTGATATTCATAAATTTAATAAGTTATCGTTAGGTTTGCATAGTGGATATAGGTTCTAACTATATGATCACGAATTAGAATATCAAGAATTAAGCTAGCCATGTTAAAAACCAATTTTTCATATGATATCAATATGGTGAACTATTATATAGAACAATGATATTATTGCAATTTCATAATATTCGAAATATTGCAAACTTTCCTATATAACATATAGTATGAATAGTTGTTTTTATAAATTGCTATGTACGATGTCAATCACAAAAATTATATGGTTAGTAGAATAACCATAAGTCTATTATTCTTTTTTAAAAGTCAAATAATGTAGGAGTTTACACTTTGAATTGTTCACAAGGCCTTTGGTTTGTCACTAGCTTAAACTATGCTTAGCCTTGAACTCCATACTTGACTCTTATTACAAAGCATATGACAATTAGCATTACAAACACGATGCTAAATTTCACAAGTACTTATTACCTTAAGACAACGACGAAACCATCTATAACAATGACAAGAATTACGGCAACAAAACCATCAGTAGGATGATGCACATAGATGATTTTGTTTTAAATGCTGTGGAATGGTAAGACGTACATCTGAAAGAAAATATTTATAGCTACAAAATTCATACCTGCGCACTTGTGGTGGATCACAACAGAATTATAACATGTTATTAAATTATGACGTTGAATTTAAACCTTACACGTAGCCATGAAACTTCTTACCTGTCATCTGCACATAGGACATTCAATAAGCTTTAGCGTTGCAGCTAAGTAAGCTCCAGGGTACCTCATAGGACACCCTTATGCAGCAAAGTCAAACTGTCAGTATCATTGTAAAAGAAAAAGTGTCGCATCATATTCCTAATCTGTTTATTTCTTTGTCATCATTATCATGTTCATTAATTACTTTAGTCAAACTGTCACTATCATATTGCTGCTAAACAGAAATTAAAGCATGTTTAGTACTAACAAATTTACATTTAATGTTGTCTTAATCTCACTTATTAATTCCACAATTATCATTTTCATAATTAATGCTATTATCAAAAATTTTAAAATTTTACGAAATTATGGGATGTTACATGTGGTATCAAAGCTCATATTGGAACTCTAGGCCTGAATGAGGTCCAAAACACGCAGCAGAAAATTTTCATACAACAGAAAATTGTACTAACTTCAAAATTTAATTATTATGTTATCCATAAATTATTTTTAGTTACAGGTATGGAGAACTTAGCTGAACTATTAGATGACATATTTCAGCCAAACAGTCACAGCTGGGGACATCACTATGTAGCAGAAGGTCACGGTGAACTAAATAACAGTTCGACAGAACTGCTACGTGCCTTTCATGAATTAAAAGGAGAAATCAGATCGATGAAACAAGACAATGAAAGAATTCTGCAAGCACAAGAACAATTAAACCAAGTGTTGTTTGAACAGAGCCAAACTGAGGAGCAAGAGAAAGATAATGAAGATATTTCAAAAGTTGAGGATCTGTCTCATGCTGATAAAAACAAGAAAATGAAAATCAGCAAGGTGAACGATAGTTCAACCTCATCAGGAGATGCTATTGAAACACGCAGAAAGAAACGTAACTGCACCAGTGATAGAAGTGAAGGAGATTTCAAACCTAGAAGGAAATATCAAAAGGAATATGAGCATATTTCTGGTGAGTTCAAAAATATTAGACCTCCAACTTTCAATGGAGAAACTGAGAAGGGAGAGACAGCTGAAGCTTGGTTTTCCGGTATGAAGAAATACTTCCAGATTTATAACTATTCAGAATCTTTAAAGGCAAAAATGGCTATATATAACTTGACCGGAAAAGCGAATATTTGTTGGCGAGACATCAAAAGAGTAAAAGGAATCAAGGATAAAGATGTAAGTTGGAGTACCTTTAAACGATACTTTAAAAAGAAGTACTTGTCTGAACAGTACTATGAAGAAAAATCCAAAGAGTTCTACTATTTGAAGCTAGGAGGTATGAACATGAAGGAAATGAACAGTAAGTTTCTGAACTTAATAAGATATGTACCATACCTCATACAAGAGAAACCAAAAATTCAAAGGTATTTGAGCTGTTTACCTTTCAATATTAAGGACAGAATCGAGTATGACAGTCCTAAGACCTTGGAAGAGGCAATGAGAAAGGCAGTTTTCTATTATGATACAAATCGGAAAAGAGAGGGAATGTCAAACTAGAGAAATCATAAGCCCAACAATTTTGAACAGAAAAAGAAAAATTTCAGATTCAGTGGAAATTCTGGATTTCAAAGGAAAAAAATTTCAGAATCAGAATAATCAAGGGAACAATTCCATAAACAATTCACAACAGAATTCTACAGCAACCAAAAATGCACCTAATAATTCCAGAACCAGTGAGCCAAAGACACCTATGAAATGTTTTGAATGCCAAGGTCCCCATTACGCATCAGAATGTCCCTTGAGAAAGCGAAAAGCAAACAACATCAACTTTATACAGACTGAACCTACGGTTGGAGATGTGGCGAGGGAAATGACCAGAATCAATGCAACACTTGACAACAGGCAAGCAGATCATCAAATCTCCATGGTAGAGACTGAAGGTATGATATATGATCATCCTATTACTATTTTAATTGATCTAGGTGCTAGCTTAAGTTATATATCACCAGATATTGTGGAAAGTATTAAATTGAAAACTGAAAAGTTTAGTAAATCTTTGCTAGTTAGACTAGCAACTGGAACAAAGAGAAAAATATCAGATTTTATAGAAAACTGTGTTTTGTCCATGAATCATTTATAAACACAAATCAAGTTGAATATTCTACCTTTAGGTTCTTATGATATTATAATTGGGATGGACTAGTTAGAAACCCATCATGTCATCCTGGACTATTATGGAAAAAGTTTTACATGTTTAAATGAAGAAGGGAAAACTATAGAAATAAAAGGTAACCCTTAGACAGATTTCAACCATGCAAGTTAAGTGGGCAGTTAGGAAAGGATGCCAAATGTTTGCAGTAAACATGGTAAATGATGAGTTCATGGGTAAATAGGACAAACTGAAATTAGAGGACATACCTATCCTAAAATATTTTAAAGATGTATTTCCTGAGGAGATTCTAGGATTACCTCCCAAAAGAGATTTAGATTTTACCATAGAGTTAATACCGGGAGCTCTACCAAATTCTAAAGCCCCATACATAATGAACATACTGGAGTTAAACGAATTAAAATCACAGTTGAAGGAACTGATTGATAAGAATTATATAAGACCCAGCGTGTCTCCTTGAAGAGCACCTGTCATCTTCGTTAAGAAGAAAGATGGAACGTTAAGACTGTGAATAGATTATCGCCAGCTTAATAAGATGACAATCAAGAATAGATATCTGTTGCCCCGCATAGATGATCTATTCGATCAACTGCGTGGAGAAACTATATTTTCAAAGATTGATCTAAGATCAGGATATCACCAAGTACGGGTTAAGGATGAAGATATTTTCAAGACAACTTTTCGAACTCGGTATGGACATTACGAGTTCGTAGTCATGACGTTTGGCTTGACTAATGCCCTGGCTGTATTTATGTGTCTGATGAATAATATTCTGCATAAATACTTAGACAAGTTTGTTGTTGTGTTTATAGACAACATTTTCGTGTACTCAAAAAGAAAAGAAGAGCATGATGAACATTTACGGATTATCTTACAAGTACTAAGAGATCATCAACTATACACCAATTTTAGTAAGTGTGACTTCCACAAAGACAAAATTCAGTATCTAAGACACATAATTTCAGTAGAAGAAATCTCGGATGACCCCGACAAGATAAGGGCCATTAATGACTACCGGTTCCTAAAGATGTGTCGGATGTAACATCATTTATGGGAATTACTGGGTATTACATAAATTTTATAGAGAATTTTTCAAAAATTGCCAACCCCATAACTTCCTTGTAGAAGAAAGGGAAGAAATTTTTTTGGGATCAGAAATGTGCTAACAGTTTTAAGAAATTAAAGGAACTATTGACGACAGCACCTATCTTGAGGATAGCAGACCCCAACAAGGATTTTGTAGTTTGTACAGACGCATGCAATGACAGACTCGATGGAGTCTTGACATAGGAAGAGCATGCGATGGCATATGAATCTAGAAAGCTAAAAGTACATGAAAAGAACTACTCTACCTATGATTTAGAGTTATTGGCAGTTATTCATGCCTTAAAAATGTGGCATCACCACCTTATTAGCAGGAAATTTACATTATTGACAGATAACATGGGTCTGAAATATTTATTGGATTAGACAAACCTGAACGCTAGACAAGCTAGATGGTTGACGTTCTTAAGTGAGTATGATTTTGAAATTCCACATATTAAATGGAAGGAGAACAAGGTTGTAGATGCCTTGAGTTGTAAGGAAAAACTAAATTTCATTTTAGCAATCAGTACTTATTCAATTGATTTCGAAAATCAGATTATGGAAAAGAGTGAAACAAATGAAGAATACAGAAAAATGAAGGAAAAGACAGCAAACAACAATTCTGAAAATTGTATGGCAGATTACAGCATGAAGGAAAACGATCTATTACTATTTAAAAACAGATTGTATGTACCAGATATACCAGAAATAAAATTTCTGATATTAAATGAGATGCATAAGAGTCACTATTCTGGTCATCCAGGTTATCAAAAGACCATTACTATGTTGAGAAAAGAATACTATTGTCCCAGAATGAAGGACGAAGTAGCAGAGTACATAGCTAAATGTTTGGATTGTAAAAAAGTGAAGGTTGAACACCAACATCCTGCTGGATTGTTGCAACCGTTACCGATACCAAGTTGGAAATGGGAAGTGATCAGCATAGACTTTATTACTGGATTACCTAAAAATCAGAAACAACATGATTCTATCATGGTGGTAGTGGACAAACTCAGCAAGGTAGCACATTTCATACCTGTAAAGACTACTCATAAAGATCCATATATTGCAGAGATCTTTATGAAACATATTTTTAGAATACATGGAATACCGAAAGTAATAATTTCAGATCGTGACTCGAAGTTTACAGGAAACTTCTGAAGGTTACTGTTTAAAGGATTGAACACAACTTTAAATTTCAGTACAACATTTCACCCACAGACGGATGGTCAGATAGAAAGGGTAAATCAAGTTTTAGAAGATTTATTAAGAATGTATGTTAAGGATCAACCTGGTAAGTGGGAAGACTACTTGCACTTAGCAAAATTTGCTTATAATAATCATTATCATGCATTGGCCAGAATTAGTCCTTTTGAAATTCTTTATGGTAGGAAATTTAATACACCTGTTTCATGGAATGATCCAGTAAATAGAGTTGTTATAGGACCTGAATTATTGCAAGAGTTAGAACTAATTGTGAAACAGGTGCAAGGAAATTTAAAAGCTACCCAAGATAGGCAAAAGAGTCAAGCATATTCAAAAAGAAATCATAAAGAGTTCCAGGTTGGTGAACATGTATTCCTCAAGGTAAGACCGAAAAAGAGTTCACTGAAATTGGGGAGCTGTGCCAAGTTGGCACCCAGGTATTGCAGTCCTTTTGAAATATTGTCTAAGGTTGGAGCAGTGGCATACCAACTGGCTTTGCCACCAAACTTAAAAATACATAATGTTTTTCATATTTCATTTTTAAAGAAATATGTGTACGATACTACTCATGTTGTAAATTGGAATGATGTACAGGTGGGACAAGACGGAGATTTTCCAGTGGAACCGGATTGTATCCTCGGAAGGAGGGAAACTATTCTCCGGAATCACAGCATTGGGCAAGTGAAGGTTCAATGGAAGCACCTTAGCCCAGAAGAGGAAACCTAGGAGTTGGAGAGTAGTATGCATGCAGCATACCCAACTCTGTTTCAGGAACACTCAAGAAGTGATTAACCAACATCGAGGACAATGTTGAGACTTAAGGGGGGGTGTATGTCACCTACCCAAATTTATGAAAATTATTATTTTATTTGCAAAATACTTTATGTTAAACTTAATTACAAAGTTTTGTAATTATGATCAATCTTGATCAAGGATGAATGTAATTACTGAATATTATTATTTAAATAAATTAATTAGGAGACAAACACCTAAGGGGACTGTTAAATGAGTGTTCGCTGACCCACTAGGAGGAATGGAAGTTGTTGGAATGTATGGGACAGATGGCAGCAATTGCATCACACCACTAGCTATTGGTTATGGGACAACTACCCCTAAAAATCTTGCATTATCCCCCAGGTGGAGGGAGTGAGAAGGAAGCTCATTTAATGACCCAGTAACATCTGAAAAAGGCCTAGGAAACCTACAAAAAGCAAATTCAAATTGAGTAGGCAGTTCTTAATCAATATTTCTGCAGAATATTTTCCTCATGTGCATCAGGTGATCACTAAGAGATTTGAATAGGGAGGCTAGTTGTGAGTGCAATCTTAAGTTTGCTTATTGCTAAGAAAAACTAGAGATGCTTGTGCAGGTTTAATGGACTGCTAGTTATTGAAGATTCGGATGTTATTTACTACTGTAGGAAGTCCTATTTCCTGAGTTTCTTCCTCCTCGTGGTTCAGTGCACAGGCACGGGGGTCCTAAGGCAGTACTTGACTGTTTTCAGGAATTGGTTGGGTGGAATAGTCTTCTTGGGTTGTTTGTTGCCCTACAGATTTATCCAAGTTCTACAAAAATTCTACTTATTCTCAGTTAGTAAATCTGTTCTGTATAGTTAGTAAATTTTGTTTTTTGTTTTACGAAAAATAATCTAATTCTAAATTTGTTTGAAGTCTGAATGTTAATGTTTAAATGATGTTTTGAATTGATAAACGAGTATCTATATTTTTCCACATGCTATTCTGGGCATCGTACTCTAGTATAGATATGCAAATTAAGAACAGATTAAAAGATAGGCAAATTGCCATTTTCAATTCGATAGATAGATAGTAATTTATATATTTATCAGTTTTCTATCCTATAGTTAAATAATAGTAGAAAGTTCTGTATAATATTTAATGTATATTATAAATGTTTCCTTAGCTATATTGAAAAACAAACAGTGTTTAATTTCTGTATAGTTGCATGGCATTATTCTTATCATTACTTTACATAAAGAATAGATAGAAATCATATCTCTATATATATATCATATTGTGTTTGTATTATAATAACATAGCAGCAAATAAATGAATGTGATCATCATATCAAGACTATACATAACAGTCATCACACCGTTTTTCCAATTGCACATACACATATTGTTTTCATTCTCACTATATCCTTTTCCTATAAGTTCATAATACAAACAGATAATCAAAATATTATAAACATTTTATTGCTATCAGTCATTTTATCCAATAGTCATTCAAACTGTAAACAAGAGCAATGTAAAACCTTTAGTGTTTCACACCTATCATTTTAGTTCATAAATCACTTGTATCTTTCCAATCTCAGTGTTGTATTTTCCATTATTTTACAAACTGTTTATAGTATTAAAAACATAGCATTGTATCACTGTAAAACCTAAGACCGCATTGATTGAATATCCATTATCATTATCCACAGTATTATAAATATATATTAGTTCCACATTGCTCTATAGTACAAACCCTACCATATGTAAGGACTATTATGAAAAACAATTATACTTTATATCTTCATTCCCAAAGACCGAATAGGAATCAGTGTATGACCTGTTCGTTTCTTTTACAACGCTTTGAACACATTTTCCAACAACACTTACAGAGCTATCATTTAAAACAAAGTTTCACAAACCCTAGAATAAGTAGAAAATCACGATATCAATCTACTGCTTCAAGTCGTATAACACAAACTTTTTACACAGAGTTAAATATCATACGTTTTCATTACTAAGAAGGAAAATTTTGTTTACACAATAGATGAGCCTCGGCCCTACCTTTTAAACTCATAACTTAAAACAACAAGTTGGGATTCATAGTTTTTAAACATCACACAGTTCCAACTTCAAGACAATTAAGTCATTGTGTTCAGAATGAAAATGACAATATGTTTTTCTAAAACAAAAACATACAGGGTTTATACCCAAGTTTACTATTGAAACAAGTTCTTAAAACCCTCAACATTGATGAGCTTTACATTTCTGAGTTCAATGAAGATCAATAACAAGGTAGAGAACCAAAGATCATATAACCAAACAAAAGTCACAATACCGAAAAACAGTTATCCTTTGATTTACAAATGGTGGTTCGAAGTTCTTCAATCAACAAACAATGACGAGTCATGGCAGGACCAGCTACACAACCCTTGAAACCTCATCAACCATAGTCACAGAGCACCTACGAGGGTTTTTGGAAGACCCAGAGCTTACCAGTTTGGAAGCATGCCACTCTTTCCAAAACCTGGCTTGAACCATTCCTTCACAACCTGTAACTGACAAGGAATTCGATGGAGTTAGATAACTGATAATTTTCAAATCGAAAGACAAATTTCAACAAAGGAATGATACTAATATTTACAAGATTATTTACCTTGCTGTAGAATACCAAAGCTTTCCACTTTCAGTAGTTCAACAAAGACTCCATGTTGAAGACGAGACAAGAAACCCTCTGTCCATTTACACCAGGCATATTTTTTTACTCAAACTAAAACAACAACCTCCAAAAAACTATCAACCTTTGAAACTATAAACAGATACCCAGTCTGTTACAAACGACGCCATGACAATGGATTAAAACTTGTAACTCAAACCCTGAACCATGGGTGTCGAGGTCAAACCTCTTAACAAACCTCGTACCAAAATTTGGGCAGCCTGTCGGCCACACAGACCACAATAATAACACATTAAACAACATTCCAAACTCATATACCACAACAACGATAGAAGTTGGGGTTAAGATCTAACGGTTCAATCTCATCGCAATAAACGTTCATGATTATGCCAGGGAGATTGCATTGGGTTGAACAACCCTTGCAATTAATGCTAATTCATTTCACATGCAAGTCATTTTCCACGATGGATCACGTTGGATCGTTTTCACATCTAGCTCGGAGGAGTACCAACTCTTAACCATACCAAAGTAGTCTCAAAATTCAACCATTACAGCGTTCTTACAATACGTGGAGTGGTGGTGATCCTTGTCACCTGGAGATTTCATTTCAAGACTCTAATGCAATATTGAGACTCGATCGCCTTGATAGCTCGAGACTTCCGCCATTAATGAACCAGCAGTTTGCCATTGTAATGTCCCCATTCAAATAAGTGCATAGTAAGACAATCCCATCAATCCCACTAGTTTCCTAGCTTGGATGGGCACATGTGGGAGGGTAATAAGGAAGCTAATAAATGATATTTAGATATTAGATAGGTTCAATCATTTAATAAATATGGTGAATAAATAAATTCAAGATAAATTCTAAGTGGCAAGTGGTTTTGGAGACATATGGAGGTGGTGGGACCCACACTAGCTTGATTTTTCATAATACATGGTATCTCTCTTTTGTAAATTCAAATTAATGGGAATGTGAACACTATTGGGTGAGTTGGTAAGTCATAACACATGTCATTGAGCATCTTAGGTCTAATTGGGAAGGATTGGTAACCTCCATGGAAGATAAAGAGTCAAACTGGAAGTTTGTGGACACTTGGGCTAGATTCCCTAGCCCTTATGACACCAATGATGGAGCATCTATGACAACTATGACAAATTGCAGACCTGAACTCTGACATCTGACCACTATGACATTTCAGCACCAAAAATAGGCTCAAGGAAGGCAAATTTGGGAGTTGGAGAAGCCAAAGAGACTCAAAATCGAATTTGGGAGAAGATGGAAGGTTGGAACTAGGAGACAAGTGGCAAATGTGGAATATTTCCTATATGGAAATCTATTGAATATTTTGAGAGTATTTCGACCCTTAGAAGGCTAATGTTTGTTATAAAATGTAGAAATGAAGTATGAGAATGGATTTTTGATGATTTGAGAAAATTTGCATTTGTGAAGAGAGAGCTAGTGGATGACTAGTTTCTTGCCTTAGCCAATTTCGAGGGTGAAAGATTCCCATCCAAGTTGGTGTTTGGAGAGGCCACTCAGGTCTTTCATGGTGCTTTAATGGAGTTTGTATTTTCAGGTAGCAGCTACAGGAAGTTTCATGGTTTGGTTTAGTGCAGCACTTTCTCTCCACCATTTCCAGTTTTGAAGGCATATTCATGCTCCTTGAGGGAGGGCGTTTTTGGTCAGCACTTGTGCTTCGTGAGAGAGCTTCTCATTATATATTTATGAATTTAATAGTGTGATATCCTATGTTATTAATATTCAGAAAGTATCAGGTCGAAATACCCACTGGTTGTATGCAAAACTATTGATTAATGAGCAAACAATGTCCATTTCCCCAATGCATTGATGTGTGACACTATAATGTTTATTATTTCGAATGGATGGATGATTCTATGATGAATTTGTGATAAATATACTTCCATGGATGTCTTCTACAAGTTTCATGTACTGTACTTGAGCATTTGAAGCATTTTTACTCAGTTTAGTTGTATTGGGAGGTGAAATAGTGCCATTTCCCCAAGGGTCGAATTGGGGATTTTGCTGTTGAATGTGAGAGAGTTAGAACAGTACTAAAAATAAATTAATGGTGAATATGAGAACTTAATCACATATTTAACACATTATATACGTCTGTTCATAAATTTGTGGGAGTTTGGAGGCATTTGGAAGGCCATTTGCAGTGTTACCCGGGGGGGATTTGATGCACAAATTACTAGTCAAAATTACATATATTGATCAGAATACAAATCAAGTTTGCAGTAGTATTTGGAGGGCCATAAAACATCCCTGAACTTGATATTCAAGTCTAAATACCATTAATACACTCCTACAGAATATTTGGGAGCATTTGGGTTGATTTGGAGGTCAAAACAGTTAAACTAGTCAAAGGTCGAAATTGGGGAAAAAGTGGAAAAATTGGCATTTTAATAGAATTTTGAAAAAGGGTCATTACAAGTGGTATCAGAGCATGGTCTTGGAACCTGATGGTATTAACAAGAATCCAAACAAATAAAACACCACCCTTTGAATCAGTAGTTGAAGAAGTTTTGGTTGAAGAAGAGATAGTAGCAGAAAAAGAGTTTTTTTCTAAAACAATGGGTAGAGAGGAGGAGGAAAAATTAAGACATAAGGAGGAATTTATTGAAGCCTTAAAACCATGTTTTGAAGGAATTACCATGGTTATGCTAGATATGAATAAACAAATTATGAAAGGTTTCGAATTGTTGGGTAGCCAACTTTCAGGCAAAGGGATGATAGGAGATAATAGTGGTTCACACTCAGGGGAAAAGATGAAAGGGAATGAGCATATTTTCTCAAGTACAGGACCTCATAATAGACCTAATGAATTTAAAAGAACACAAAGACATACTACACCTAAATTTCTCACACCCAAAGAAGAGCCCAATCTTGAATTGGATTACAAGAAACTAGTAAATGATTGGAATGATTTGAATGAAGAGTGTAAAAGAGGTGTACCACTCAGTGACTACATTGATGCTATGCAAAAGATTAAAATGAAGGGAGACAATAGGATTCCATTCCAAAACAAAGAATTGAATAGTGCTATTAGAAAAATGTCACTTCCTACTTTTGATGGTTCTTCTCAAAATTCTGCTAACACTTGGGTGCAAAAATCCTATGTTGGAAGAGGATGCATTAAAAATGGCCATTTTGCATTTGGAAGGAGATGCCAATGAATGGTGGTTTCATGAGCTGAAAACCTTGGGTCATAATCAGGTTAAAACATATGGATAATTTGTTGACAGGGTACTAGAAAGATTTGAACAAAAAGATCCAGAATTTCCTTTCAAAGAACTAGCTCAATTGAAGCAAACTGGGTCCCCTACCGAATATATGTTGGACTTTCAAAAATTATCAGTCAAGGTGGCTGATGTATCTATGGGAAGATTATTATTGTATTCACTGAAGGTTTGGCTGAACCCTTAATAGGTTTGGTCAAATCCCACAAGCCAACTACATTAAAAGATGCAATGAGCTTTACTAGGGATCTCCAAAATGTGCTTCCTAGAACGAGATTTCCTCCTAAGCCTAGCTACAAATTTGAAAAGAAACCTTGGCAAAGGGATGGATATGATAAGAAACCTTGGAAAAGAGAGTCATTTGAGAGGAATAAAAAAGAGGGACTAAACATGGATGAACTTAGAAAAAAGAAATTGTGCTTCACATGCTTCCAACCATGGACACCAGGGCACAAATGTACCAAAGGAAAGGCTTAATACATAGAAGTATTTTCTGACAATGAGGGGTATGATGGGGGCATGGATGAATATGGACATATTTCAGATCAAGAAGAGGCATATGAGACAGCAGTAGAAGAGGAAAGACAAGAAGAAAATCAGCCTTCACCGGACAAAGCAAGAATGGCAGTGCTTTCAGCAGTACCTCGCTATCATACTATCTGATGCAAAGGTGTGGTACAAGGACAAAGAACTTCAGTTTTGGTAGATGGAGGAGCCACTCATAACTTCATTGATGCAGATATGGTAGAGAAAAGAAAGATACCTATTGAACCATTTGATGGCTTCACAGTTGTCATTCCCGGTCACAACACAATGCAATGCAAAACATGGGTTCCAAAGCTGCAAGTCACCATAGGTAACTATACTTTTGTTGATAGTTTTTATATGGTTGATGTTGTTGATACTAATGTCATTTTGGGAGTGCAATGGTTGTATTCAATAGGATAGCATATAGTAAATTATCAAATTCCCGAAATGAAATTCCAAGATTCAAAAAGAGTACAAAGAATTGTGAGAGGGAAACACACTTATCCAAATCAAGTAGTAACTTGCAATAGTATGAGATCTATATTGAGACATGGGGATATAGAATGGGCTGCTGAATGGCATATTACATCTCCCAAACCAACTATAAATATTTTCAAACACCAAAAGGAGATAGAGAGACTTTTGCAAAAATATGAAAAGGTTTTTAGAGACCTTCCACATGGTAGGCCACCAGATAGGGGGGTTGAGCATAGTATTATTTTGGAGGAGGGTACTTCACCCATTCAGATACCACCTTATAGACATCCTAAAAATTTCAGAGATGAGATTGAAAAAGCTATCCAAGAACTCCTAGAGTTTGGACTCATTAGTCCAAGCTCTAGCCCTTATGCTTCTTCAATAGTGCTAGTGAAGAAAAAAGATGGAACATTGAGAATGTGCATAGATTTTAGAGCCTTGAACAAAAAGACTATCAAGAATAGGTATCCTATTCCTAGGATTGATGAGCTCATGGATGAGCTACATGGGGCCAAGTAATTCTAAAAAATTGACTTTAGATCAGGGTATCACCAAATTCGAATGAAAGATGAAGATGTGCAAAAGACCATTTTTCGATGTCATTTTGGCCACTTTGAATTTCTTGTCATGCCTTTTGGGTTAACTAATGCTCCAGCCACCTTTCAAGCATGTATGAATAGGATATTTTGCAAGCAACTAAGAAGGTTTGTTTTGGTTTTCTTTGATGATATTCTCATTTACAGTAAAACATGGGAAGAGCATTTGCAACAGTTAGAGATTGTGTTCAAAATCTTGCAAGAAGAGTCCTTATTTGCTAAGTTCTCAAAATGTGAGTTTGGGATGAAAGAACTACTGTATCTTGGGAACATTATTGGGAAAGAAGGAGTGAAGGTACACATGGAAAAAATCAGTGCTATCTTGGAATGGCCATCACCAAAAAATATTACCGAATTGAGAGGCTTTATTGGCATATGCACCTACTATAGAAAATTTGTGAAAGGGTTCTCCAAGTTGACTTCTCCACTCACTGATTTGACTAAGAAGGATGCTTTCAAGTGGGATGAAGAGGATGAAAAGGCCTTCCAAAAAATGAAAGAGGTAATGAATAGTTGTCCCATACTTGCACTTCCTGATTTTACTAAACCTTTTGTTGTGGAATGTGATGCTTTAGGTGGAGGAATAGGGGTTGTACTAAAGCAAGGCCAACAACCCATAGCCTTTGAGAGCAGAAAGTTGCAGCCTCATGAAAAACTTTACTCCATCTATGATAAATAAATGCTGGCCATTATGCATGCATTGGCCAAATTCACACAATACTTGGTGGGAAGCAAGTTTGTGGTGAAAACTGACCACAATAGTCTAAGACACTTTCTCACCCAAAAAGATCTAAATGAAAGGCAACAAAAGTGGGTAAGCAAGATTCAAGCTTATGATTTTGATATTGAATATGTCAAAGGAAAGAATAATATAGTAGCAGATGCTTTGTCAAGAAGGCCTTCTTTTTTTCTCATGGATATTGCCAAGGATTGGAAAAACATGCTACTAGTTGAATATGCCAGAGACAAATTTGCTTGTGATGTGTTGGATGGAATCAAAGAGGATGATAATTATAGGATTTTGAATGGGCTGATATATTATAAGGGAAGAATTTATTTAGTTCATAACTCCAAGCTCAAGTACCAAATTTTGCAAGAAGCACATGATTCCCCACTAGCGGGCCATCCGGGGATCTTCAAAACTTATAGACAGTTGAGGCAAATATTTTTTTGGAAGGGGATGAAGGAAGATGTTCAGAAGTATGTGAATGAATGTAAAGCATGTCAACAAAACAAATCAGAACTTACATGTCCAGCCGGCCTATTACAACCATTGCCCATTTCGGAGCAAAAATGGGACAGTATTTCCATTGATTTCATCACTGGATTGCCTAAATACTTGGGTAAGGATTGCATCTATGTGGTAGTTGATAGGTTGACAAAATTTGCTCATTTCTTTGTTTTTACATCATCTTTTAGTGCTGCACAAGTGGTTGATATTTTTTTCAAAGAAATCTTCAGATTGCATGGGCTCCCCAAGAGCATTGTTAGTGATAGAGATAGTAGATTCATGGGTGCTTTTTGGCAAGAACTTTTTAGATTGGTAGGCACTCAATTGACTCCAAGTAGCAGCTATCATCTACAAACTGATGGACAAACAGAGAGGGTAAACCAATGGTTGGAAGGATACCTAAGAAACTATGTGGGAGGGCAGCAAAAAGCATGGGAAAAATGGTTACACTTGGGTGAGTTTTGCTACAACACCACTTATCATATGTCAATAGGAATGTATCATTTCAAAGCATTATATGGTTATGATGCACTTCCATTTGCTGACATTATATTTGGTGATAGTAGATCCCCAAAGGCTAAAGATTGGCTGGAAGAGATCCAAGAAATTTTAAAGCTCTTGAAAGACAATTTGCAGGTTGCTCAAAATCAGCAAAAACAATATGCTGATAGGAATAGAGAAGAAAGAACCTTTCAAGTCAATGATTTACTATATTTAAGGTTGCATCCTTATAAACAAACATCTCTAAAAAAAAATGGAGCAGAAAAATTAAAACCAAGGTACTATGGGCCATACAAGGTAGTGCGGAAGGTTGGAGAAGTAGCATATGAACTAGAACTTCCAGAAGGGAGTAAAATCCACAACGTATTTCATGTTTCTTGTCTCAAGAAAGCTCTTGGTCAGCAAATCATCACTTTAGAAATACTTCCTCCTTTGGATGATGCAGGTTAGCTCACACTTGTTCCGGAAAATATTTTGAAGACACGGGAAATAAGGTTGAGGAGTAGAATCATCAAAGAATATTTAGTGCAATGGAGGGACTTACCAAATGAGGATGCCACATGGGAAGAGAAGAATATTTTGCAGCATCCAAATCTGAAATTGCTTGAGGACAAGCAATCTTGGGTGGGGAGGATTGTAATGTCCCCATTCAAATAAGTGCATAGTAAGACAATCCCATCAATCCTACTAGTTTCCTAGCTTGGATGGGCACATGTGGGAGGATAATAAGGAAGATAATAAATGATATTTAGACATTAGAGGGGTTCAAGAATTTAATAAATATGGTGAATAAATAAATTCAAGATAAATTCTAAGTGGCAAGTGGTTTTGGAGACATATGGAGGCGGTGGGACCCACACTAGCTTGATTTTTCATAATACATGGTATCTCTCTTTTGAAAATTTGAATTAATGGGAATGTAAACACTCTTGGGTGAGTTGGTAAGTCATAACACATGTCATTGAGCATCTTAGGTCGAATTGGGAACGATTGGTAACCTCCATTGAAGATAAAGAGTCAAAGTGGAAGTTTGTGGACACTTGAGCTAGATTCCCTAGCCCCTATGACACCAATGATGGAGCATCTATGACAACTATGACAAATTGTAGACTTGAACTCTGATATCTGACCACTATGACATGTCAGCACCAAAAATAGGCTCAAGGAAGGTGAATTTGGGAGTTGGAGAAGCCAAAGAGACTCAAAATCGAATTTGGGAGAAGATGGAAGGTTGGAACTAGGAGACAAGTGGCAAATGTGGAATATTTCCTATATGGAAATCTATTGAATCTACTGAGAGTATTTCAACCCTTAGAAGGCTAATGTTGGTTATAAAATGTAGAAATGAAGTATGAGAATGGCTTTTTGATGATTTGAGAAAAATTGCATTTGTGAAGAGAGAGCTAGTGGATGACTAGTTTCTTGCCTTAGCCAATTTCGACGGTGAAAGATTCCCATCCAAGTTGGTGTTTGGAGAGGCCACTCAGGTCTTTCATGGTGCTTTAATGGAATCTGTATTTGCAGGTAGCAGCTACAGGAAGTTTCATGGCTTGGTTTAGTGTAGCACATTCTCTCCACCGTTTCCAATTTTGAAGGCATATTCATGCTCCTTGAGGGAGGGTGTTTTTGGTGAGCACTTGTGCTTCTTGAGAGAGCTTATCATTATATATTTCTGATTGTAATAGCTTCATATCCTCTATTATTAATATTCAGAAAGTATCCGGTCGAAATACCCACTGGTTGTATCCAAAACTATTGATTAATGAGCAAACAATGTCCATTTCCCCAATGCATTGATGTATGACACTATAATGTTGATTATTTCGAATGGATGGATGATTCTATGATATATTTATGATCAATATACTTCAATGGATGTCTTCTACAAGTTTCATGTACTGTACTTGAGCATTTGAAGCATTTTTACTCAGTTTAGTTGTATTGGGAGGTGAAATAGTGCCATTTCCCTAAGGGTCGAATTAGGGGTTTTGCTGTTGAATGTGAGAGAGTTAGAACAGTAGTAAAAATCAATTAATGGTGCATATGAGACATTAATCACATATTTAACACATTATATAGATCTTTTCATAAATTTGTCGGATTTTGGAGGCATTTGGAAGGCCATTTGCAGTGTTACCCAGGGGGGATTTGATGCACAAATTACTAGTCAAAATTACATATATTGATCAGAATACAAATCAAGTTTGAAGTAGTATTTGGAGGGCCATAAAACATCCCTGAACTTGATATTCAAGTCTAAATACCATTAATACACTCCTACAGAAGATTTGGGAGCATTTGGGTTGATTTGGAGGTCAAAACAGTTAAACTAGTCAAAGGTCGAAATTGGGGAAAAAGTGGAAAAATTGGCATTTTAATAGAATTTTGAAAAAGGGTCATTACAGCCACCCTGTCAACATTGAATGCATGTCAGAGCCCTCACGTTTTACGATATAGTCCCTTTTGATATTCATAAATTTAATAAGTTATCGCTAGGTTTGCATAGTGGATATAGGTTCTAACTATATGATCATGAAATAGAATATCAAGACTTAAGTTAGCCATGTTAAAAATCAGTTTTTCATATGATATCAATATGGTGAACTATTATATAGAACAATGATATTATTGAAATTTCATAATATTCGAAATATTGCAAACTTTCCTATATAACATATAGTATGAATAGTTGTTTTTATAAATTGCTATGTAGGATGTCAATCACAAAAATTATATGGTTAGTAGAATAACCATAAGTCTATTATTCTTATTTAAAAGTCAAATAATGTAGTAGTTTACACTTTGAATTGTTAACAAGGCCTTTGGTTTGTCACTAGCTTAAACTATGATTAGTCTTGAACTCCATACTTGACTCTTATTATAAAGCATATGACGATTAGCATTACAAACATGACGCTAAATTTCACAAGTACTTATTATCTTAAGACGACAACGAAACCATCTATAACAACGAAAAGAATTACGGCAACAAAACCATCAGCAGGATGATGCACATAGATGATTCTGTTTTAAATACTGTGGAATGGTATGACGTACATCTGAAAGACAATATTTATAGCTACGAAATTCATACCTGCACACTTGTGGTGGATCGCAACAGAATTATAACATTTTATTAAATTACGACGTTGAATTTGAACCTTACACGTAGCCATGAAACTTATTACCTGTCGTCTGCACATAGTACATTCAATAAGCTTTAGCGTTGCAGCTAAGTAAGCTCCAGCGTACCTCATAGGACACCCTTATGCAACAAAGTCAAACTGTCTGTATCATTGTAAAAGAAAAAGTGTCGCATCATATTCCTAATTTGTTTGTTTCTTCGTCATCATTATCATGTTCATTAATTACTTTAATCAAGCTGTCATTATCATATTGCTGCTAAGCAAATATTAAAGCATGTTTAGTACTAACAACTTTACATTTAATGTTGTCGTAATCTCAATTATTAATTCTGCAATTATTATTTTCATAATTAATGTTGTTATCAAAAATTTTAAAATTTTACGAAATTATGGGATGTTACACATGTGAACTCATTCATGTTCATCCTTTCACAGGGAATTAGCTTTTTCAGTATTCACAATTTATTTTAAGCAAATAAACACAATAGACTTTCAGTCATGACATGCATTCAACAATTTTTTGTTTCTAAGATGTATCATTCAAAAGGAAAGAGAAGAGTAAGAGTTTCCCCGTCTTATTCTTGTTCCAATCCAGAGCCACTCCATCACTATGGTTATATGCTCTGTAGCCTCTTTCACTTTAATGTGAATGCTTGAATTGCCCTTTCTTGGCTATGACACTTAGTGTCTAAGGTCCGTCTCAGGATTTTATTCATCAGGGAATCCCCTTCCCATGGTTTTTCTACAGAACCTTTGGCTGTTAGGACCCGCCCACACATATCCACTAGCATCATTCTTATCATTGTTGCTCATACTGAGATTCCTAGGACAGTTACATGTCCAAATGCATCCCTAGGATGCCTTCAAGGCTTCTTGCTTTCCCGCAAAGAACAAAGTTTCCAACAAAGAAACAACAATGTATCAACTTCGCTGTCATAAGACTTGTTCATGAAATTTTCATTATCAAAGAATGAATAAAAATCAAATACTTATATGTATTAGGCAGTTCCTTCCTACTCCACAGGTTTCCTTCTATGCCTTACAAGCCTTGGATCACCTGCGGGGTGGATGTTTAATGCCCAACCAGTACACCTTCACGCTGACTGGGTTTACCAAGCATTTGTGGTGCCCAACCAGTCCCATACCTGGTTGGCCCTCTCCATTGCCGAGCCATCACATTCATCTGGGTCATCGACGCATGGAAGGAAACTGTGCCACCGACCATTATAGGTCAAAGCTCTACTATGGAGCCATAGGTATATAACAACCTTTCACTAATACCTCCACAACAACCAAGTAAATAATGCCAAACCAGTGCACCGACTGGGTTTATTAGGCATGCAACAACCATTCACAATACCTCCACAACATCCACAACATCCAATTAAATAATGCCAAACCAGTGCACTGACTAGGTTTATTAGGCTTCATAACAACCTTCACAACATCCACAATATCCAAGTAAATAATGCCAAACGAGTGCATTGACTAGGTTTATTAGGCATGCAACAACCCTTCCATTATGGTTCTTCTGTGTGAAGCCCCAAATTGCATATGTTTTAGCTGACAACACAAGATGGATAAGCAAACTCATCAGTATTATTGCTCTAAAATTGAAGCATAATTCATAACATTCGCTATCAAGTATTGAAACACCAGGAATGCGTCCATTCCCTTAGGGTGTAGTCAATATTGAAAACCCTATCATAACCCAACACCCGAAAGGTGTGCACCCCTTTCCGATGTGAGCCATGTAGACCCTTATCACACTCAAGCAACCTGTAATAATAATGAAATAATAAAACATATTAAATCTAATAACAAGATATGTATATCCTTAGTTAGGGTTACCGAATACTTATCCTTTTTCAGATGTGTTCTCTCTTCATTGCAAAGAATGGGGGCTCCCTTCTCTGAGTCAATAGTCCTTCAGTTTTCCACCCCAATCCTTTCATGTTCCATAACCCACACATGCCTTCTTGGCATAGCTTCACCATCTCACTCATATGGCTTTCCAACATGCAGTTCAGTGGAGACATTATCAACATTTACAATGGTGTTTTACCTGAAACCCATTTCCAAAACATGGGATCCTTCCCATCTAGTTTGGCTTATGCAGGCCATCACATATGGTCTTCCTGCAATGTGTCTTCCTGGAGCACTTATCAAATAGCCAAACAATCAGCAAAATTTTACAATAGAATTCGAATTTGTTTGTCTCATAGCCAATCAATGGCATTAAAAATTAAATTCAATCATGAATTTGCAATTCTCTCTACTACAGAAATTGACTTGCTTAGTCATGAGGTTATCCTCATATTGCTTGTCCCTTGCAAGTGGCACCCAACTTCCCATTAGGGTTTTATTCTTTCTACTATAACATGAACATCCACTTGCAACACATTCTCCTGACACAGTTCTTATACAAGCCAACGGTGATTAGCAATTATAAGCAAATTCTCAAATCTGAAATCTAGTACAAGTCCAAAATTGACAACATATTCTGTACATAAAATATTTTTACCCCCATGAGACCCTTATCATGAGGTTTGGATCTTGCACATGGTAGATTCCAATCTTCATCATGGACTTAGCCACATTGCCATGCCCAAAACAATCTACCTGAAATCTGAAACTTCAATCAGCCAAACACTCTGTAAGTCTTTATGCATATAATATTTCATTGTTGCAATAGTCACTGGAGTGATCTCAGAATTATAACACTTGATAACTCAAACACCCTCAGCTGTTAACATTTGAAATGCAATGAAATATATATATACATATGCATCATTATCGTAATAAAATTGCAAGACTCAGTCACATCATTTATGCAATTCAATGAAGCTTTAGATACCCGTTACTTCATAGCCATATCATTTTATGTAACTCTGTCCTTTTAACAGAGCACCCTCGGTAGCCCATCAACATGTCTACCTTTTTCATGCAATTATTCTCCTGCATTCACAGTATCTCATGAAATGGTCTCATAATTAACAATAGTTCACCATTTCATTCTACTATCTAACTACATTGAGACACATATATGTCACAACCATGCATTCACAGATTGCATCTCACATTCACAACATTCACATAATATTTTAATAGGCATCCACTAAATGCATAATCCCTTAATACAACCCTACACTAATCCATGAATACTACGTATTCCAGCATAGTATGGCCTAACCATGACTATCTCACATAGCATTCACTACAACAGGCCCATAAGTCATCACCTGCTTTGGCATGATATAATTTCATATGAATGCATTGAGGTTTCTAAGAAACTATAGGGTGTAATGCTCATTGCCTTCACTTACCCACACTTGACCATACTTGGTAGGATTATATTCACATTCAGGCACTCAGTCTCACATGCAAACAATTCAACATAGTTTAAACATAGTTGAAGGGATCTCACCAAATCCTCTTTCAACCTTCATGCAATTAAGCATAGTTAACCCTTATCTGCATGGATGTTATTAACATCACTTGATGTTACCTGATCAGCTGGCCTCTTACCAAGGCTTCACAGTTCTTTTGTTACCCTCATGATCATAGATTTGTTTCCCCAACCTTTCTTCATAAGGTTGTTGGTCATGTGCAACAACATCATCCACATCTTTAGCCATGCTTTGGTTATCTTTGGTCCTACAATCAATGCAGACACCATTAATTATTAGTAACCACAATCATTATCTTGAGTGGCTCTTTGCATATGTAAAACCTCACTATTTTACCAATGTGTAATATCATATACATGCAAAAATATTTTCACATGCTCGGTGTAATGTTTATTAATATGCCACCTAGTGCATATTCACTTCATCTATTTAATCTCTTGCATTTTCAATCATGCTTCCATGATCTAGTTCCTATAACATTAGTTGTCATCGACCATAGGAAGTCCCATTAGTGGGATATTGCATGTGTAACTTCATTTCCTTTACCCATATGCAACATCATGCTCATGCATAAGTAATTCACATGCATTATGCAATGACTCTCTAATCATGCCCACTAATTCATATGCATTATTCTCTTGCATTTACAGCATCCTATGCCATAATTGTTAGTATATAAAACTTAGGAAATATAAACATAATAGCAATGGAGGAGTTAAGGAATTATCCCTTTCCAATTAACTCATTGTAGCATGGAATTTCCTCTTCCACATCATAGTTGATCTAATTTCATGGACTCTCTACCATGCCCACAAGCAATCATTAGCTATGATCTTCTCACAAATTAGCAATTCAATATATACACATATGTATGACATTCATTCTTGCTACTTCCTAAGCATACAATTATTATGTGATAAACATAAATAGTTTAAGGTGAGAGATTTCCCTTTCATCCTCCATAGTGGATATTACAACCAATTGCCCTTGTTGAGAATTTGACACCCCCTCTATGCAACTCATGGAATACATTCCAAGCATAGAGAATGCCTTTCACACTTTCAACGACTATCTCTAGGGGATGATGGGGTTGAAGGGGGCTTGCCCCCTTATGGCTTTAGCGGTTCGAGGGCAGTGCCCTCATTTTTTTTTTTGGTAAATCCTTTGATTTTGCGCAATCTGGCACATAAGTTCCATGGCGATTTTCCATTTTCGACACCTGAAATTCATCTCGGAAAACAACTCAATTTTCTCGTTTCAGCGGACTTATCAGATTCTCCTTTGTCTGTGTCACGACAATTTATGCTAAAATTGTTGACCGTTGCTCTCTAGTTGGTGACTTAACTTTTCCACTACGATCGTAGCGCGAAAATTAAGACTAAAAATCCCGCCCGTGTTGCGGAATTTCAGGCTAAAAATTGTCGCCGATGTCATGAAAATTAGGCTAAAATTCGCCGCCCACGTCGCAGATTTTAGGCCTAAAATTGTCGCCCGCGTCGCAGATTCTAAGCGTAAAATTGCCGATCGAGTCATAGATTTTACCGTTATTTTCGCCGCACGCATTGCAGATTTTACCATTATTTTTGCTGCCGCGTCGCAGCAAATTAGCATAACTTTTGCCGCATGCATCGCAGATTTTACCATTATTTTTGCTTCCGCGTCGCAGAAAATTAGCATAACTTTCGCTATGCGTGTCACAGATTTTAACACTAAACTTTCCGACAGCGTCGCAGAAGTTAATGCTAAAATCGTCGACAGAGTCTTAGGCAAAATTTCAAAATCACTTCGAAATTTTTTCAAGTTTTCAAAAACAGTTAGAATTTTTTTTGAAATATTTCCTTCTTTTCTTTACAGAGTAAGCCACTTACAGATCATACTCACATAGAGAAAAACAGTAAAAGTATTTCAAGAAATTGCACCTCTTCCATGTCAAAAATAGAACAATTAATATGAAGATAGAAAGAGGTTGTGCCTCCTTTCCCTCCTCCATGGAGGCAAGCAAACAAATACAGAACAAAATGCTACTGAATTGGAAACAATGTAAAGCAAGCATCCAACTTGAAAAGGGATTTTCTCCCTCCTTCCTCACTTTCATAAGTTGAAATCAATGCAAGTCATTTTGAAATAATTCCCAAAACAGTCATGGGAATGATTTCCCATCCTAAACAAATAGAAACCATGAGATCTTCAGGTTTCTTTAATGCATTTTAATTCCAAATACTAAATACATATACAAACAATGATTTATATCTCTATGAAAGGCCCAACAGCCGCAATGTTGAACCATAAGCTTTGAAATCTGTATATGTGTATAGTAAGGCAAAATAATTTTCAAACAACACTAAATTTTTAACAATTTACTTACCTATGTAAAATACCTAGTAAATCTATCATCTGTCTGGACAGGACCAAAGCAGGGATGCCCTCATGTTGTGCATCGGTGGGGTTCTTAGTTGTGATCATGATGTGCGGGTCTAATGCCACTACTAGATGCTCCTCAACCACTGGAAGGTGGTGGCTCTACCCCACAGAGAGGTGGTGGCTATAGTCCACCAATAGATGGTGGATCCGATGGCCCTGTCTCGTACATACCTTGAAGATACATTATACTGAGAAAAACCTCCTGTGCCAACAGTAGGAATGACTCCTTCGTCTGTGGGACCAACTGATGTGCAAGCGGCACATCTGGATTGGGTAGCCTCCTATGAGGTGGAGCTACTGGGCGATTGGGATCTATGTGCCTCACATTGGGATATTTTTGAGGAATATCCATCCCAATGCCCTGTTACTCTAAGATATCAAAATAATTAACATGCTTCCCCAAAACAAATTATGCGTACATATTTTTAAGAAAATATAATTGCATTTCCCTGTTGTTATGTGCTGGTACATCAAATACCATGCACCATCAGTCCATCTAGTTATCTATGAATGGATGATATATACACTAGTCAATAGAAATAGACTTTTTGTTTACATCTTGGATTTCACCCATCCGTGGATCTATAAAAGGGGAAAAGATATCTTGTTTTATTATCTTCAACTTCTTAACTTCCTTGTAAATAAGTCCATCAGCATATTCTTTCCTCTTTCTTCCTCTGTATGTGGCAATTTCTTGGAGTGCACTATTTGACCTAGTAAATCTTTCTATCACTGCATCCAAATTGGATGCAAGCATACAATGCATACCATCAACAATAACAATTGAGGATCGAATTTCTGTGGGCCTCTAAATTTCTCTTTGAATGTCTGTGTGTGCATCCATGGTCATCAATGCAATAAAAAAATAAAAAAATAAATGATTAGAAACATATACATGTGCTATAATGACATATGCCACCCTGCCAACTAGGATAGTCTCACCCACCACCCATCTCTAAGAATTACTTCTTGGACCCCTGAGCCCAAAACTTGAGTACAGTCCAGTCCAACTAGGTTAAATAATTCTCCCCCTTTCAAAATTCATCCTCCTCTGCTAAAATTTTCCTCGATGCCCCAAAAAGATCCCCTTCCTCACTCCCTCCTTCTCCTATCTATCCTATTCCCTTCTACCGACTCCATTCCCCCTACCAACTCCATTTCACTGCCATTGCTACCCTTATCTCCCCATTAATTTTCATTAGTGTTTTCCATCCACCGTCAAAGTCCGTCGTTCCCCTAAAATAGTAAAATATTCAATCTTATACTTAGTAATGAGGCAAGTCAAACATGGCTTATCAACATTAAATGAAATTCATTTAAATTACCTTCCATTTGGTCACCTACCCTTTTATCAACTCATTGGGATTAGGTTCACGCATGATTTTTTATTTAAGGGTACTCACATGAAGCTGGTACCCAAAAGGGACGCAATAAGAGCACGTAAATGGAAACAAAAAGTGACGTGCACGTGATTCCAAACACATGTATACGTCATGGCTTCGGCAATGCCCAACATCCACGTGGTTGAGTCGACGTGGACAAAAGGTACGTGCATGGGTTTATTATTTTTGACAAACCCGCGAGCGTAGAGCGGCCATCAAGCACCCCGCGAGTGCGTTGTGGAGCACCAAACAGCCTCCTCAATGCCAACACTTCCAACCTCCACCACCTTGTCGACGTTTCCTCCAGGTAAGTGGTCAACGAACCGTCTATTTGTTGTTTTTTTGTTTTTTTTTTCATTTTCCTTTTCAAAATTTTAATTTAAAAAAAATTTACAATCCATTAAAAAACCCAAAAAAAAATCATTGCAGATTAACTACACCTAACAAGATGACAAACACACCTGAACCATGAAATGAAACCAATAAAACTGCACCATCAGAAGACAACATTGGAATAGATAATGAACTGAATGAAAACCCTGAAGATCAATTACACCAAGATTTAAATGAATTAAGGGTATTAAGCGATGAATTGAAGAGCACCAAGGAACCCTCTCTAGTTTCCTTGGATTCATCATTGCAAAACATCATTGAATCCATCAACATTGCCCACAGTGAGATCACAAATCCAAGCCAATAGAGGGCTCGAATGAGGGAACACTACTCCACTGGGATGTCCAAAGAACATATTAAAGACCTCAACATCACCAAATCCCAGTTGTACAGCAAATTCATAGTTCCCTCGACAGGATAGCATCCAGATGTGAGGAGGAGAGGGGTTTGCATGGACTATTGTATTTACCAACCATGGAGAGATAACTGGAGAAAGATATGGTTTATGGAGTTTGACAGGCCCCCATGCAATAATTTGGAGGTCCCATAGTATTTCCTTCGGAAATTGTGGGTTGAGTTTGAGCTAGGCTACCATGTCAACTATTTTGACATCATTGAGTTTTAGGGTGTCGGTCTTGACTCTGCCCAAGATCGACCTCAGGCCCGCCGCAACCCACTTAGAGGACCTCCAACACCTAGGAGAGAGCTAAACCACCCTCCTCAACCACCTGGGTTTAGTAGGGGCCTAGATGAGATTGATGACTCATTTAGACGTGCCACACACCATTTGCTTAGACATACCACATTTGTGGCTATGTCTTCACAAATCCGGGAGGAGATCGATCAGACAGACACAACTGCACGGTCTATGGGTGGTGGCCGAAACATGCCGGGTACATGTGGAACCCAGACAAGGCCTTCTAGTTCTACTAGAACAATCACACATCGGTGTTCTCACTGTGGTCATTCTTTCCATGGTCCTACGTAGCAGCATGCCACAAAGAGCTACATGGAGAAGGTTAGCTATTATTTTATTTAATGTTCAAGTATTTGTTATATTTTATTTAATATCGTATTGTTTAAAATATTTAACTTTGAATTACACATTGTTGACTTTATTTGTTTTAATGTACAGTTACTTAGGGCCGAGTCTGCATCCTCCAGGTGGGGGGACATCAGTTCCTTTGACCTAGACCGAGACATGGCAGTAGTAGAGGAGATTGCGGCACCATACACACAGGTAACTTGTTTACTTTGAATAATTAGATCCAGTTACGAGTACTTTGTGTTCAGTAATTACAAATTAATTAGCACTGAGTAATTACCATATTAGCATCGTATTTTACAGTTGTGTTTATCATATTGTCTAAATTATTTGAGAGCTATAAATTCATATAATCCAACCAAACAAAAATGAAACCTTTTAAAACATGAAAACCTAAGAGAACTAGAAACATATGTTCATGTTCACTTTAGGCATCCTAGACCTCTAATGATTATAGAAATGGAAGAGAAATTTCCAAAATCTGTCATTCTTACTTGACCAATCATGAGAGAAATTTCCATCATCAATTTGTTGTAGGTGACATTGTCATCATTCTGTCCATCAGCAATTTGTCCATAAGTTGATCATCTTTATTATGTTTGATAGCATGTCCTCATTCTATCCCCAAACATATCTTCATTTTTCCATGGACATGCTATCATTAATATACCACTGTTGTTGCCTTATTGAACCCCAAAAGATGCCCGAACTACCCTTTCTAGATGCCCACAGATGTGTTGAGAGGGATGCCTGCAAGGGCTTGCAAACTTCTCCATGTTCCGTTTTTCACACCAGCTTCCAAGATGCATTGAACCTTGAAGCCATCCAATGCTTGCTTTCTCTTCATGTGCTTGACCAATGCCATGAGTTTTATTGATGCTTTTCCATTTGTCACCATGTCATCCAAGCTATCTTTTCCATGTATTATCCTTGTCCAAATAATCTTCAAATGACCACAGTATGGGTCATTTGACCCTTGGATCAATAGGTGTGCCAATGGCTCCAATTCCCATCACTTTGTCCACCAAATAAACCTTTGTTGCCATGCCCTTATGCCATGTGCTCTTCAAGCTTAAAATTTGTCATTAATGTTGTCATCAATGAAAATAATAGACAACCATATTCATCAATCTCTCCTCAATATCCCGAAATATTCACACATTGCTTCCTTAAAAATGAAACTCATCTTCTATTTATACTCTTGTCTTCTATGAAACTTGTCTTCTATTTAGAGTTTTATCATTAAGATGATTAAATGAATCAAATAGGATTTATTTAATTATGTCCATGCCATGTCACCTTATTTAATTTTAATTTCATGCCATGTCACCTTCTATCCTTTCAGAGTATTAAATGTGAGACACACATATGCCCTTAAGATTCCCGCAATGCACTCTTAAAAATGCCCATAGTGGGCTCCACTTTGATACCCGTAAGGGCCATCAACACATGCCTGTATTGGTCTTGGATTATACACACAATGGTCTCATGTAAATTCTCGTAGGACCTTATCAATATTCCCACAATACACCACAAATGCCTGCAGTGGGTGCTTCAAAGAATGCCCACAGGGTCCTTTTGATTATGCTTGCAATGGTGCTTCAAAATGCCCACAAGGGGCCTTCCAAATGCCCACACATCTTCCTTGTACACCTCATCATCTTGTCTTTGTCCTCTAATCTTATGTTTTCCAACTCATCGTCCTCCATGTCACAAAGTTATCAATCCTTCTTGTCACCAAGCATGTCCTCCTTGTCATGTTCCATGTCATCAAACACCATGCTGAAAAAGTCATCAAGCTTGCTTGCTTGTCACTTGTGTTTGTCTTGTCCTTAGCTTTCCATGTCCCTTTTCCATGCTTGTCATAAACACTTGTCATGCTTTCCATGTTTGATGCTTGCCATGTTTGTCATACTTGTCACCTTTTTCATTCCCCAAGCCATGTCACCATCTCCATTGTGCTTACCATAATGTGTATGCTCCATGTTCTTAACTCTTCCATGTCTTTGTCATTAGTGTATTGTCATCAATGTCATTATCCAGTCCTTGTCATCAATCCTTTGTCATGTCTCCACTTTGTCAAGTCTTCTACACTTGTCATGCTTGCTTTCCACTTGTCAAGTCATCAAAGCTTGTCATGTTTACCATTTTTCCAGTCAAGTCTTTTCCATGTAATCACGTTGACCTTTGTCATTAACATGTTGTCATTAATGACAACTTTGGCCATCAAACACTTCAAGCATAAATTGTCAACCTTCTTTTTCACATTATCTTCAATGAATGACCACATAATGGGTCATTTGTTCCTATCATGGGCCCAATCCATTGTGGGTCAAAGGACATGATCCCCACAACCATGTTCTTTACCAAGTCTTGAACAAATGGACTGCACCAATACAATAAAAACTTTATATAATATGCAAATCCCATCAAACCACTATCATATAACTTGAATCTAAATTAATTGCAGCCATGTTTTTTAAGTACTATCGTTGTCATTCTCATTGGCATTGTGTTTAATATTGTTAATATTGTTTTTATAAATTCAATCTAAAAATTGTAGTGTTCGCACAGGTGTCCGCAGGCTCCAGCGACCAGCCATCACCATCGGGGATTAGCAGATCTCCACGTGTGCAGGTATCGTGTGTATTAAAGCATAAATTTAACTTCAAATATGATGACTTGTCTATGTATGTTTATATTTTTGTATTTTAAACAATGAGGTTATAAATGTGTATGCAGGTGCAAGCACCTCGGCCTAGAAGTGTCATTATTCCTCCCTCCCCGGCCTTTCGGCCACCGTATATGCCAGTTGTATCCCGTAGTATACATGCCCCATTCCAGCCATCCCTCCCCACCCCCTTCCATCTAGCCCCCCCCTCCTATCCAGCACCACAGTTCCATCCATCTCCCCCTTCCGTTTCATATCCTGTGTCCCATCACCCCATCCCAACCTTTCCACCACCTCCATATTAGTTTCCCATGTTCTCACCCTCCCCCATCCAACCATGACACACCACCCATCCAAAACAACCCATCCATCCACCGCAATACAGACCTCGCCCCCCCCACATTCCCCCATCACACTTGCTTCCCATTCCACGGTGCTCCCATCCATACTATAGCCAGTTCGGGTTTATCTCCCTAGACATGCATCTCCACTTTGCCCACCCCAGTCCATGCCTCCTTCTTACACCTATCCTTCTTCCACTATGCCCCCCAGTGGTGTAGCCACCATCGATATGGATACATTCTCCCCTATACCATCCACCCTAGCATCAAAGGACGTTGTCCAGCCGACTGCTCCATCCTCTAGCCCTTAAGACCATCCTGTTATGTTCACGGTGAGATTGACTAGTTAATGAATATCTCGTTCAATTTTAACGAAAACTACTATATGCATCTAATTTCATCCTTTATATGATTGTTCTAAATGTTGCAAGGTGGCATTGCTGAGAGAGTAGGAGCACAGAGGAGAGAGACCCCCTCACAACTTACAGTCTCGCATGCGATGAGTTATCTAAGATTTGAAAACTGTTTTTATTTTTAAATTATGTTTTATACTTGTATAATTGCCAGGAAAATTTGACATATTATTGTTGTCGTTTTAGGTCTCAGTGAGACATGGTCCAAGTCTCCCAAAGGACCCAACTTCCTCTAGAACGAATAAGAGGAAGATCGATTTTGGAGATGCACCTAGGAGCTCCGAGGGTGGGCATGACGATTAAGAGACCCTCCTATGTACACTAGCCACGATGTGGCATTTTGGGCACGAGTTTCCATATTTTGTATAGGGAACCATGGGCCATATTTTGTATAGGGCACGAGTTGCCATATTTTGTATAGGGCACAAGTTGCCATTATATAGACTTTGGGAATGATGTTCCATTTTTCCAAAAAGTGTACATGATTGGATCATTTTTACACATTAATAGATGGATCTGCACTTGTCTATATGACTTTGTCTTTGATTACATTTTTCCATACATGATTTTGTCTTCAATAACAATGTTATGGAAAAGTTTTCACATACATATAGATGTTATTTCTAGACACCAAGTAACATCAATATGAGTCCGTTGTATTTGAATGGGTCTTCCATCAAGCACATGGATGTACACGTGATTCTGCATTAAAAGTAAACTCAAACTATAGATAACCAAAGTTGATAACATGTACATGTGAGTCTGCATTAACATGAATGTTTTCCAAAAATTTTCATAAATTAGAATAGACACAACAATGGTCGAAACAAAGAATTAAATAACAACAATTTTGAAATATGGAATAATAAATGATAAAGAAGCTTATGAAGAGAAGACGTTCTCAAAGAATTGCTCAAAATGAAATACATACAACTTCAATCCAACCACAATATGTCCTGGTAATAGTTAGTATGGGTGTGTTGAGGCATCGGGGGTGCAAGGTGATTGCAAGGTGTTGGAATGGGTCTAAGGCTCCCAACACAGGGTGAAAACCCAGACTGAAAGGCTTCAAAAGACCCTACGCAAGGGCAATTCTATCCCCAACCTGTTTGGTGTGGAATTCTCCCATGGATATTCGGCCTCCGTTGGCACTCTATGAGTCGATGGGTTTGATTGATAAATCAAAATTCAATACGGAAAATAGAATCTTAACACTAAGTCTGCTCTAACTTTACCTATTGAAGACAAAAGGATCTATTCTGAGCTAGATCTATGCTAAAGAAAGGCTTGTTTTTTGTGCAGATCAACCTTGATATGAAAAGAATAAGTGGGTTTATCAACTTCAACAGAAATGTTAAAAGGTGCTTTCACTTACTCACTTAGATCATAATCCATTAATGAAAATTAAAAGAGAATAATTCAAGTAATTTAAACCTGTCCAAGATCAATCTGTAATCACTGTGTTAATTGAAAAATTAACATTGATTGAGTAGCTGTGAATCATTTGCAGAAATCGATAAAGAAAGTATCTTAATTACAGAAATTTAACAAGATATCCTTATACAAAGATCAGTCATAAGAGAAATCAATACAACAGATCTGTGCATTAATTTGTATGTGTAAAAGAAACATACCCTGTAGATGAAAATTTTGAAATTAGAAATCAGGCACCGTCAAAGATATTTTAACGATAAACAAGAGATGATTCAAAAGATTACTTTACTGTATTAAGAGGTATGTAAACAAAATTACAAGGCTCTGGTAAAACAGGGTATCTCCACGTCGTCTCCTGTTGATTTCTGACCCAAAAATTATCCACCCGTTTCCTCAGAAGTTTTCTTTCTTAAATAAGGATTACAATGGAGTACAAAAAGGGAATCCCAAAATATAGGGATTACAGAGTTTAAATCCGGCTATTAATCCAGGGAATTCAGCCATAATAATCTAAACAATTTTAACTCAGCAGATTCCCTCCACTTCAAGGTGAAGTTTGAACAGGAGTCATCTTGAAATTTCGAGTAAATCCCATAGGAAAATTGTAGGATTCGACAACATATCAATAGTTATCGACAACAAGAAATATTCGGTCCTCCAAACCTTCCTATTGAATCACCGCGGAATCTCTTGGCTGATCCATAATGCTTTCAAAAACAGAAAAATCAGACAATGGATCTTGTTTCACGGGAGCTAGTGACGTATTGGGTTCTTCATTAATTATGAAATCTTGGATAATAGAGTCATCTTGATCATTCAACTGTTGACTGCTTTCCTCTTCGTTCTACTGAGGATAAGGTAAGCAAACTGGTAGAATTTCAGAAAATTCTTCTCTGCTACCACAGTTGATATCAGGAACACCTGCATCAAAAGGTGGCGACATAGGTTCAGGAAATAACAAAGAGTTAAGCTCTTCGTGCATAGAAGATGCATCGAATGTTTCACAACCCATCTGCATGTTATTCACCAAATTGTCGGAAATAAAACTTACCAAAACAGGAAAAATTTCTAACAAATTCAAATGACGAGCTAAGTGCTTCATACCTGTGGCCATATTTAAGATACATTAAAGAGGATCAAAATGATTGAATATGATGAGCTGAAATGATTAAAATCATGCTGCTGGCTTGGTTTTGCAACCAAGCTTAGTGCAATGGGCACCTGCTAACTAGTAGCAGCAGTCTCAAATATTAAAGCAAAAACAATTGTAAATCTAAAACTAAATCTAAGCTAGCATGTGCATATCATAATAAACTTTTGATTTGAAAACAAGAATAAGAAATAGAAAAAATAACTTTGTATTGAAAATGGGGGCAAGCAAGTGCATGCAATAATAATACCTCCAAGTGATGAAGGTTGTTGAGTAGCTCCAAGGGTGAGCAGCTCCAAACTCCAAAGGGTCCTTTCTCTAAGGTAGCTACAATGGCCAAAAACTCAAGGGAGATTTTGGCAGCATGAGGATAGGAAGATGGATGGATGTAAAATGAGGAGCCCCTACCACCTTTTTATAGTTTTTGGTGGTGGGGAATACCATTATGGTTTTGTGGAAACCAATGGTATTGACCAACATGGTTTAGGTACTTTTCCCTCCTTTTTCCTTTTTTGAATATTTTGAATATTTTTATTTCCTTTTTAATATTTTTGGGAATTTTGGACCATTTTTTAGGGTTTTTTATGCTTTTTTAGAAAAAATAATCATTTTGAGTGGGAAAAGGGGTGTATTAAGGTCTTTTGGTGACCTTTTGTTTGCTTTAGAGGCTCAGATGGTGGAAAAAGTGGACAAATGGGTCATGTGAATAAGGAAATGAGCTAGTGAGCACTTTTTAGGTGTTAACAGATTGCCCCCTGATGTGTGAGGGCAGGATCTCATAGTATGGCCGATAGACATCATAGTTCTTTTGTCATTTTTCTCGGGTTTGGGGAGGAGAAGAGACCAATTGGAGACTGGATCCACGGCCCTTGGAAGCTGCAAAAATAAACAATATTACATGGACTCAATATGAATGAGGAATAATCTCTGATAATGGACGAGGCGGGCATACCCATGCTCGTATCAAGACATATGTAAACAATTAGTACCAAGAAGGGGGATCTGAAAAATAAAAAATATACTGGTACATCATAATGGTCCAGAGGGGACATTAGTTTGGGATGTACTTATGATCATAACATGGATGATCTCAATAACTGATACACTGGAATAGAGCAACAACCATTCTGACAATGGTCTCAGAAGGGTTGATGAACTGCTGAAACTGGAGGTGTCCAACATCTGTAGGGACTCAATGACTGTGAGTCATCTCTGGGAAGTATATGTAACTATATACTCGAGGGAGTATAAAACTGGGGTACATCTAAATACTGTCGCCATGTGCAACCCAGATATCTATAGAAAAATATAACTGGTTGTTTCCATAAGTAGACTCTCAAATGTGGAAGAGTCAAGAGGTAGTCGGGTTCTTCGACTGATAATTGAAAGGACCAATACCCTATGTGAGTCTCAACGATGCGATCAAGGTGTTGAAGTCGAGCATGTGAGAAACGACCATTTGGATAAGCACTGAGGACTCTTCTCGAAATGATTCGTAGGTACTCATCGTAAATGGTGATGAGTCCAAGACACGGGGACCTCTAGGTCTATCCTCTGGAATAAATTTGGTTGTCGTCGACAGGGGGAGACCAGCAACCAACAAGGCAATCATGCTTCCTTGATAGGAGCGCGAGGTGTAGAACTGAAGTGTGGTAGTACTGATGGTAGGACTGACATACTTGTGGGGATGGGAAGTAACTGGGGTCATATAGTGGGTAGACTCAAACTTCCTTTGTTCAGAGCATGATGACATGGTTGACCTGGCAGCGTAGGGAACTGACTTGTAGGTGTGGGGATCATAGCTTTTAGGGACTGAAGGATATGTATTGACTCTGGGGGGGTCAAGCTGATGGGTGCTGTCGAGGGGTTCTAAGGGTGACATACTGCAGAATACTCTGAACAAAGGCGACCAAAATGGGGGAGCTGCCATATGAGTAGACGTGATCTGTTGTGGCACCAAGAAGCACCATTGGGTCCTTCTTCATAGTTTTAATGAGCTCCAAGAAGGGATAAAAGTGTGCTCTGAAATGGTACTGTCCTGTGGATTTTGTGAGCCCAGGACTATTCATGCTCATTGGTTCTTTCATTTTTAAGGAGTCTGAAAACGATAAGAAGACTCTGCAGTGGTTATGATTACTATCTTGTTGGTTTTACAAGCCCAGGATGGTGATTGCTCATGGTCGCTTTCATGTTTAGAGAGTCTAAAAGCAGTAAGTCGACTCTATTGGTGTTCTTTTTCGTAAGTTAGTCTCCAAGGCCCGAAAAAGCATAAAATGATGCAAATGGAGAACTCTTCTAGCCGATGTGACTAGAGTATTCCTTTTTCAAAATTAGTCTACAAGGTCCGAAAAAGGGGTAAACTTATACCAGGTAGACGCCCTTTCAGATACGTTTAGCGAGCATGAAAGGAAGCAAGGTTGCTCGGCGATCTTTTCATTCTTTTAGGAGTCAGAAAATAGCTTAACAGAAACTCCCTAAGTGCCTTTTTCGTAAAAGGGATTGCTCGGCCCGAAAAAGGGGTAAAATTATACCAAACAAAGAGGGGCTGATGAGAGTGAGGAAAGGTCTCAAGCGTCATCATGAGTGCGGAAAACCGAATCTGGTGACATAAAGATTGTCAAAAAGGGGCGACGACCAATGTGGCACGCAAACCGAGGTGATGAGTGGCATTTTGAAAACAAATGCCCAAAAATTCTAGAGGTGAGAGCGAGAAATGATCTCAAATATCATCACGTGCGTGGAAATATGAATCCGACGATGTAAGGTTCATAAAAAATGGACGACGATCGATGCAGCATGCAAACCGAGGCGATGAGGGGGCATGGAAAAAATGCCCAAAACATTTGGGCGTGAGAACAAGAAATGATCTCAAGCATCATCACGAGCGCGAAAAACTGAATCCGGCGATATAAGACTTGTCAAAAATGGACGACGGCTGATGTGGCACGAAAACCGAGGCAACGAGGGGGCATGGAAAAAATGCCCGAAAGAACTGGGCGTGAGAGCGAGAAATTATCTCAAGCATCATCACGAGCGTGAAAAAATGGATCCAACGATATAAGGCTTCTCAAAAATGGATGACGGCCGATGTGGCACGCAAACCGAGGCAACGAGGGCATGGAAAAATGGTCAAAAAATGGACCTGGTGAAAACAGGAAAAGGAAAGAACTGTTATGCAGTTCAGTCATGGATGGTGGTGTCCATCCGATTTTCTATGGGTAAAATCGCTTGAGGTACAACCCGTTGCGTGGGTTGCGGAGGGGGTTGCCTTCTGAATCGGTCAGAATGTATGCCCCCTGTCCGAGGCAAGTGTGTATAATATATGGGCCTTGCGACATGGACACAAAATTTCCTTTCCCGGTTTTGTCATGAGCCTGATCGTAGGCGAGGACAAGGTCCCCTTCAGTAAAATTTCTTGGGTGGACATGTTTATCATAATTCAGTTTGGATCGGTGCTTGGCTGCTTCCATGGTTTGAAGGGCTGTGCGCCGATCTTCATCGGCCTGTTCCAGGAGTAGTAAGCGTTGCTCGATTGGGGAAGTGTCCGGTAGGAGTTCAACAGCCATTTGTAGGGTTGGGATCTAGCACTCAATGGGGAGGATGGATTCAACGTCGTGAACTAAGTGGAAAGGGGTAAAACCGATGGCGGTTTTGGTTGACGTGCGGTATGCCCATAGTGCCGGGAACAGCATGTGGTGCCAATTTGACTTGTGTTTGTCTACAGTGAATTGGAGGATGGTTTTTAAAATTTTGTTGATTGCCTTGACTTGGATGTTTCCTTGGGGGTAGTAAGCGGAGGAGAAATGGTGTTCAAATTTCAATAAAGTTGATAGTTCTCTCCATACGGTGTCTTCGAAGTGAGAGCCGTGGTCTGAGACAAGTTGCTTTGGCACTCCAAAACGAGCGATGACGTGGTTGAGAAAAAACCGTGCTGCGGTTTCGGCCTTGCAATTGTAGGTTGGCATGGCCTCCACCCACTTGGTGAAATAAGCTATGGCCACAATGATGTGTTTATGACCACCGGCTAAGGTGGGATTGCAATCGAGGAAATCGATGGCCCATTTGCATAATGGTCCGGCAGTGACTACTGGATGAAGGGGGGCGGGTGGGGTTCTTGCTTTTGGGGAAAAAAGTTTGCAGTTTTGACAATGTTTGACTGCAGTCATGCAATCAATAAATAATGAAGGCCAAAAGTAACCTGCACGGATGATCTTTTGGGCGGTAGCCATGCCTGAGAAATGGCCTCCGCAGGCACCGTTGTGGCAATCATTAAGGACTTGTTCTGCCTCTCTATGGGATAAGCAGCGTCGTAGGATGGTATCAACACCGCGTCGATAAAGTACATCCCCTAAAAAGAGATATTGGGGGGCATGGTGTCGTATACGACGGCGTCCGTCACGATCAATGTGGGGTCTGAACTTCTGCGTTCGAAGGTATAACAAAATATCACCGTACCATGGGTCATCGGACGAGATGATGAAAATGTGGTCGTTAGTGAGATCTGTTTTGATGACGGGTGATGACGAAGAGCATGGGAGATCTGTGATAAGTTGAGCTAGTGCTAGGGCCTTGTTGCTCTTTGGGGTATTAAAAGTAAGGTCGTACTCTTGTAGGATAATCACCCATTTAGCTACGCGGCCTTGAAGAAGGCGACGTGTCAAGAGGTAAACCATAGGATTGGAGTTAGCTACGACTGTGGTGTGGCTTAGGAGGATATAATATCTCAGCTTTTGCACTGAAAAAACGATGGCGAGGGCCATCTTTTCTTCATGTGGGTATCGGAGGGGTGGGCCAGACAAGGTCTGGCTCACGTAGTAGATGACATGCTCTTGGAGAGCGTCATCTTCTTGTACAAGGACTCCAGATACAGCGTGTTCGGATGCTGAAACATAGAGGATGAATTCTTTGTTGAAATCTGGAGGAGAAATCAACGGGGCATTTGTGAGTGCTTTCTTCAAATTGGTGAAGGATGTCTCTGCTTGTTGGTCCCATATGAAACGGGTATGCAGACGTAGTAGTCGTAGGAAACCGTGGACTGTTGTGGCATAGTCCGGGACAAAGCGACGGAGGAAGTTGGACCTCCCTTGCAGGCTTTGTAGTTGTCTTAATGTGCGGGGTGCTGGTAACTCTAGAATGGCTTGGACTTTTAAGGGGTCTATAGTGATGCCTTTTTCTGAGATAACAAACCCCAGTAGGCGACCTAATGTGACGCAAAAGACACACTTGAGGGGGTTCAAGCGGATGTTGTATTTCCGACAACGCATGAAAACTTGTCGAAGGTCATCTAAATGGTCAGATCGCTTTTTGGATCGAGCTGTGAGGTTGTCCAGGTAAACTTTTATGATCTTGTGGAGATCGTGGAAGCAATAAGTCATGGCACGTTGGAAGGTGGCTCCAGCATTCTTGAGGCCAAAAGGCATGATGCGATAGGCGAAGGTGCCCCATGGGGTGGTGAAAGTCGTCTTATACTAATCTTCTTTACGGATTTTTATTTGGTTGTATCCAGAGAAACCATCCATAAAAGAAAGGACCTCGTGTCCGGCGCATTCATCGATTAGTTGGTCAATGAAAGGTGTGGGGAAGTTGTCCTTGGGACAAGCGAGATTGAGGTCTCAAAAATCATTACAAACGCGTATAGTGCCCACTTTTTTGTTTACTAGTACTCGGTTTGAAACCCAAGTGGTGTAGGCAATAGGATATATGAATCCTGCTTTTTGGAGTTTTTCGATCTCAGCTTTAACAGCTGGGAGTTTGGACGGGTGAATGGGTCATTGTTTTTGTCAGACAGGAGTCACATGTGGCCACGTGTCGATGTGATGTTCCACAATTTTGGGATCAAGGCCGGGAATCTCGGTGTAAGACCAGGAGAAGACATCACGAAACTCTTGGAAGAGTTTCTTATATGCCTGAGTTTCCACTTGAGTGCAAGATGCACCTAGCGAGATGAGCTCAGGTTTTCCAGGTGTGGTGGAAATGTCGATTTGGATAATGGGGGAGATGTTTGACATGTTCCCTTCCTCAAAGGCATCAGGGGCAAGAATAGGATCCTTAAGCCAGTCGACTTTGGTGGGGAGGAAATCTTTGGACTCGACTGCAAACTGGGTAGCTGTGGTGGAGGAGGACTCTTCTGGGAGGAAGTATGAACGATGGTGCATGTCTTCCTAGGGGTAATCAGGGGCAGTAAGAGCCTCTAAATTTTTCTCATCACTATGGAAGTAATCCGACCATAAGTCGACGGGCTCTGGTTTGTATGTTGTCGAGATCATGTAGATGGTGTTAATCTCTCCGGATGAGGATGATACGGGAGGGTAGATTTCCTCGATTGTAGGGGGCACCGTCTCAAGGTCCAAATTGTTCATCTTGTAGAGAGCTGCTCTGTAGTCTAGGATATCAGGACAGTGATGTGAGTAGTGGCCGTAAATACCGCATATCGCACAAGGGTGGTTGGTACGCAGTGATTTGTCACGAGGCATGGGGTTTGAGTCGATTTTGAAAACCGGGATGTTGGGGTCATTGTCAAGCATTTGCATGTGTTCCTGTAATGCAGGTAACTATGGACACTGATGGGTTGGATGGCCTAACTCATCACACAACGAGCATTTAGGAGGATCACGGAACATGGGGGGAGGTTTAACTTCCTTGGGAGGAGGTACCACAGTGTATGGTTGTGGGCCTCTGCCCCCAGTGGGCCTGATGAGAGGAAGGGGATTCGTAGATGACGAAGGAGTAGTGATACCGAGAGGTGGTTGAGTAGAAGTGACAATGGGTTGCACCGGTTGCAGGATGACATTTGGTGTCGGCGGGGGAACGGGAGGCGAAATGTACCACACGGGTAATCCCAATGTTAACCCGGGGAGACTAAGGGTAGCCATAACCAGAGCGCTTACTACGCCTGAGGGAGGAAATAGAAAGGGGATTATGTGGATGGGTGTAACACTAATGTGACTAGGGACCAATGGTGTTTTAGATAACAAAGATGGTTGATTGTTGGGTGTTTGTGTATTGTGGGAAAGAGTACAGAGGTTAGCGATGTGGGTCTCCAGTGACGGTGGTGGAATGGATTGGAATGTAGAAGTCATCGACGCGTCGGAGTAAAGTCTGGGTCCCAATGAGGACACAAACGAGGTAGTTGCACCACAAATAGGTTGTTCAGCCATAGGGAGAACATTTTCAGGTGCAGCGGGGGCCTTGGGATTGTAATAGGTGAGTTGGTCGACCTTGACCACGCGTCCTTCATGGGGGAACATCATGGTACGAAAAATGGATGAGGCAACAGCCCGCATGGCATACATGTAGCTGCGGCCAAGTAAGAGGTTATAGTCAAGTTGGGCATTGATGACCTCTATGTCAATGAACACGGTTTTACCAGCCAGCTGGACGGGGACATTAGATAAGAGACCTTGGGGTTGAGCCGAACGACCGTCATAGGCTCGCAACGCAGTGGTGGACTGCTGGAGAGTAGGGGATCCCAACTTCTTCCAAACGAATGTAGACATGACGCATGTAGAGGCACCCTCATCGATAATGCATCGATGGATGACAAGATTCCGAATGGAAATGGAAACTTGGAATGCTAAAGTGGAAGGCAAGCGTGGTTCAGATTGGTCTGAATCGAATTCCATCAGTTGTGAATTATTGGGGTCAATAGACTAGGGTCAATGGCAGAGAGCAAAGTCTTCCGCTATGAAGGACAGTTTTTTAAGACTTCTAAAGCAGACATGGCTGCAGGAGACTGGGCTAATTCATCTACAATGTTGTAATTCGACGCAGCACGAGCATTGGGATTATTGTTGATGCGACGAAGTGGGAAGCGAGGTGCTTTAGAAGCGCTATCGAGTGGGGTCGGAGGTATACGTAACGTCTAATCTGTGGGATGAACGTTAGTGTTCTTGTCTGCGGGAGGGGCTTCAGGGGTGGAGCCATATTGGTTCCGGCGGGTTTGGAGGTTGGCATCTGCAGATGACATCATCAACAAGTGGTGCGTATCTGAATCAAACATGGGTTGATCAGGAGTGGCATAAGTGATTTGTTGTGGTGGCGCGTTGCCCTGAGGGGGAGCTAACGGCTGAGTGTTCACTATGCCTTGGGTCGGAAAGGGGTTTTGCAGCACCAAAGGTTGATGTTGATGTGGTGGAGGGTTGGGTGGCGGCTGAGGAGCCACTTGTCACATACCCCAATTTTATTAAAATAATGTAATTATTTTATTAATATTCCTGAGACATTATGTTAAATTTAACGCTAAGTAGGAATGGATGACTCAGCAGAGTCTCCAGAAATGGAATGTAAATTCTGAATAATTATTATTAATAAATAAATTATGGAGACAACAACATGGGAGAGCTGTTAAAAGAGGTTACTGGTCTAACTGGTGGATGGAATTAGGTGGAAGGATAAAAGACAAGTGGCAGCATCCTCAAACACTTCCTGAGTTGCAGGTGGCAACTTCCCTACATTTTGGGGTCATGATTCCCCAAGAAAGTGGAATCTGAGCAGGTGGCTCATTAATGACAGTTAACCCAACTAAGACCTAGGCAATCTTTTAAATACTACTCAATGAACTGAGCTGGGGGTTCAGCAGTTGTTCTAGAGGGAGAATACATTCAGCTGAATGCTATTCAGTAGTTCCATTGAGGAAGTGGGAAAACAGAAAGGAAGTGTTCTAATTCAGGAAGTTGCAGTAACTTGGTTCCAGTATAGCTGTTTTGGCTGAGGGAATTGTTGGCTGTACCTAGTTCCAGCCAGTTAGACCAGAGCAAGCTCGGGGGTCCTGAGAAGTGCTGTCTGGGCACTCTCCAGGAATTGGTAGGGAGGAACGGCCTCCCATTGCTGTTATTGTCTACCATAGATACAGGTTCTGTCACTCTTCCTGCTGTTTGGTTTAATAAATTTTAATGTAGAATGGACTATTTCAACTGTGTTTTGACTGTATTTATTTTCAGTAGATCAGTCTTCCTGTATTGTCCCTTGGTATAAATTTCAGAACTCAGATGTTTTAGAATTTTCCCTATTATCACTTAAATAGAGTAATTATTCTATGCAGAATATGTTTGTTATTATTACAGTAATCAAATATCATGGTTAGTTATTTCTAGAATTTCTGTTAATAGTTAAACAATAGACAGAATGTTAAACAGTAGTCATTCCAGAAATATACTCATTAAAACAGTCATAAGAACAGACACATAGACAAATCTTAGAATTACTGTGAAATATTTCCCAATAGAGAATGTACAGGAATAGTTTCTATTAGAGCAATATACTTGTATATATATATCTGTTTCATATTTATGTCAACTATAGATATAGGTTAGTCTCTGCATCGAGCTAAATAAGAATAAAACTCATATCATTTTATTTATTTATACTCAGAATATCATTGACAGTTATCGATTATCTAAAAGATGTGATTGTAACAATGTTTCATTGTTTAAAAACTTTCCATACAATCTTATCCAAATCATAAGCATAGAATCACTGTTTATTATCGAGCTTGTATTATATGAAATACATAGCTCTGTCGTAGGTTGTCTTATCTATAGTCACACAGTTTTAAACGCAGGGAAGCCATCAACAAGCGTAGCTATTGTTGACTATTACAACCCTCATAGTTATTTATTATATTAAGACTTATCTCATTATCAGTATTACTCTTTGGGAGTGGATAGCAAACTTATCACGGCCATAGCCAGACCTTATTAAATCAATAGGGTGAAAACAAGAGAAAAGAAATGCCTCATATGACAGACCGAACCTACAGGAGGTTTTATACATAGTTTATGTATATAATTTTATTCACAGTTATATTCAATATTTATACAAGAACCAAAACAAAACTTCACAGCTCGTTTCCAGTCACCACCGAACTCAAAACATTTTCATATATATATGTTTTAAACCAGGAACAGAACCCCAACTCGCCAGGATTTACCCTATATAAATTAACCATTACAGTAATGGTAATAAACATCAACATTCTTTTTATTTTACACTCAAATCAAAGAAAACGCAGAGAGATAAATACATAGATGCACCTACAGTAGAGTTATCATCCCGTGCAGGTATCGGAGAACTCAAATCATCCTTATATTTTAAACACTCTATTTATTTAACAAAAACACAGAATGATACACGGCCATGACAGGCCCAATATTACATTAATATTAACTTATACAGTGTGGGTAAAACCCTACATATAGAAAACAAAAACGACAACAGCAATCCCCTGGCCTCATACAGTCTGAGCCGTATATGGTTCTTCATAAACATGACGGGGTATCAAACCTTTTCTATACAAACAAAACAATTTTATACATGTGACTGTATCCATGTCACAAGAACCATAACACCCCGCTACACAGGAGGTTCCCTCCAGACTTAACCCTAGCACGACAAAACCAACAAAGGGAGAGACAGCCGTGGATAACCAGGCTTACCCGGAGGAGCCAGCGCTGAAGATGAAGCCCTGTGCATCTTCAGAACAGCAGGACCTGCACATTCGAATGCCGAGAGTTGTTAATACTTATGTAAATCGAAAACAATCGTTTGCAAAACCAAAACTGTGAAAAATGGATATTATCTTACCTGAGCCATGGAGGAATACGAGCCGTGGACAACCTGGTAGCCACCAGTGGAAATGAGTAACGAAACTCCATTACAGTCGCCAGTTGGATGAGTAAGGGAGATTTCCAGTACCCTCTATTGACAGCCACGACAGGCAACAATTTAAACAAAAACCCTTAAGCTGTGAATGGACCAGTCGAGAAGCACACTCCCAAACCCAAATGTACAACCACCTCATGGATAAAAACAACAGCGAAACCCTGCCTCAAACTCACACCAGCGAAAGTGGAAAGCTGAAGTAGCAGGTGACTAAAAATGATGATGGCAACGAGACCAGGATACAAATGAAAATGTAGCAGACGCCAATACAGAGCTCAAGACTTCTATACTATCAGAAGAATGAAATTTACGTAACCAGACCCTAAGCAAATATCCTGTTACAATGCCAAACTAACGAGTTCAGACATGGAGGGTTTCTCCCTTACAACCCGAGCCCGAAGGCAAAGACAATGACCAGGTAGGGTTTCATTATTAGCTTATATATCATCAAATGCATGGAGGAGAGCCAACCACGTAGCCATGTAATTTATCAACGTAATATGGGTCGAGTTCCTATAGTCTGTTGCAGTTCGAATCATTGTTCACCGATTTTAAAAATCATTGCATAGATATAAGTCAAATTCAAATGTATGGAAAACACTAAGATTTACACTCAATCAGCATATAGTGCATGCCTTGCAACCGAACCTTCGATAATTCCAAGGTACATGGTATGTATATTCCCTACAATGATATGAACGAGATATAGTCAACTTCAAATATTGAGTTTTCTCTTAGCCTTAGTATGGTAGATACTACCTTAACATTATATTGGATATAAATCTTGTCCAACGTATGGAAAACACTAGGATTGTTACACAATCATTGTAATGTATATAGATTAAAAATCAAGCCATCGATAATGTCAAGGGCGCATCATATTTTTACCTACAATCAATTAAACAATGATGTAGTTAACCTTCAAATGAAAACTCCATATCACTTAAGACATTGAAATGTTACCATAATCATATGATGGGATACACCATTGTTACTAAGTTGTAATTACCATAAATCTCCCAATACCATGGTGAACAATCAACAATGAGAATAACAATATTTATTATCATGATGTCTAAATATAAACTCATATACAGGTCCATACCATGAACATAGAGTAAAACCAAGACAGAGTTAGATGAGACAAGTTAAACAATAATACTAAGTGGACGTTGGGATCTTGAAAACATAGATGAATGGAACATTGCTAGAGGAGTCACAACTCCCACTCATGTTAATAACACATGAACACAGCAGTAATCACCGTTAATAGTTGACAATAGATCACCTAACGCAAACGTCACTATATGCAGATATTAAACATGATACTAATAATTCACTACAGTGATAGTTACATCATTAACATAGGGTCATGTTCATATCGCAATGGATACGACGGAAAACTTTGTAAGTCATCGCAAAAACCTGATGGTACTATCCAGGATAAGAAATATCATGTCGAGGCAGACTATCAATCTTATTTAAGCGTATATTTCACGAAAAGAACCTTACTGTCTTACACGACAACTAGCATAGTAAATAGATCTTCTTTAAGTTTTTACAGTGCAAGTAAAGGAGCTTGTTACTTACAAAGATTAAAATTCAGTGACCCATACTTCACCGGTGTACCTGCAAACAAAAGTCAAAGTATGCATTAGCTCGTAAGCTAAGTAAGCCAGTCAGCTATGGCTAGCTCTTCCTTTGCAGTTTGAAACAAAAACAGTCAACATTTAAAATCACAAAAATCACAATTGTAGTAAGACAAAATCTTTTAAACAAGATTATGTTTAGTTACTGAAATTAAACAGGACCAGGAATGCTATTAACTAACATTTATTGTTATAATAAAAAATTTTAAATTTTTTAGAAATTTCGGGATTTGACATGTGGTATCAGAGCATAGTTCAGACACTAGGCTTGGATGTGACTCCACTAACTTCCGCAAAACAGTGACCATAAAAGAAGATTCTTAAATATATATAGTACTAACATATATTTCGGTTTCATGATACAGAACAGAAAATTTCCTTTTTCTGAATTTTTCAGACAGGTATGGAAAAACTGGGAGAATACGCAGAGGAGGAATCTCCCAATGCAGTGATAAGACAGATGTCAAGAGAACCTGAGACAGAAGAAGTAATTGCTCACACCGCTGAGTTGATGCAGACCATAAGAGGATTAAAAACAGAGATGGAAACAGTCAAGAAGGATAATGAAAGGATTCTAAAGACCCAGGAGCAGTTAAATCAATTATTGATAGAAAAATTTCAGACAGAAGGAAGGAGCAAACGAGCTGACTCAGAAGAAGTTAGTCATCAAAGAGGGTCAAAAAGGACAAAACCGGCTAAATCCGACAGCAGTTCATCATCTGATGAAAGAAAGGGACAACCCAGTTATCACACTAGCAGTGACAACAGTGAAACTGAGCTGCATAACCGAAGGAAAAAGTACAGGCCTTATGAAGAGATTTCCGGGGAGTTTAAGAAGATAAAGCCCCCAACTTTCAATGGAGAATCTGAAACTGGAGAAGAGGCAGAATCCTGGTTATCCGGGATGAGAAAATATTTTCAGATCTATAATTACTCAAATCAGCTGAAGGCACGAATGGCCATCTACAACCTCTCGGGAAAGGCAGACATATGGTGGCAAGACCTGAAAAGGGTCAAGGGGATTAAAGAGAGAGAAGTTAATTGGAGTACTTTTAAAAGATATTTCAAGAAGAAATTCCTGTCCGAACAGTATTATGAGGAGAGGGCCAAGGAATTTTATGAACTAAAGCTCGGATCTATGACGATGAGGGACTTAAACAGTAAATTTTTAAGTCTGTTGCGGTATGTACCGTATTTTGTCGAAGAGAAACCAAAAATACAGCGGTTTCTTAGTTGTCTGCCCTATCATATCAAGGACAGAATTGAATATGACAACCCCAAAACACTGGAAGAAGCTATGCGCAAAGCTAATTTCTGTTATGAACAGAATAAAAAGAAAGAGGGAATAGCCAGCTGGAAAGCCAAAAAGAACAGCAATCTGATCGAGTACAAGAAAAAGGAGTTTGTCCCCCATAAAAGTTTCAAGAATGGCAAAAACGGAAACCATTTCAATGGTAAAAGCTTCCATGGAAACAAAAACGGAGCTGTCAGTCAATCCAACAATTACAAAAACAGCAAGGAGACTCCTAATAACCATGGAAACTACACCAAAAACTTTGAGCGAAAAGAACCTGTCAAGTGCTGGGAGTGTAATGGGCCGCATTATGCTTAAGTCTGCCCAAACAGAAAGAAACAAATCAGCAATATTCATACTGTGCAAGATGAAATGACAGTTGGGGATTTTGCAGGAACTATGCCCCGAATTAATGCAGCGTTGGAAAACCGCCAGGCTGACTACCAAACTTCCATGGTGGAAGTAGGAGGTATGATTAACAAAACCCCTGTTACTATTTTAATATATCCAGGTGCTAGTCTTAGTTATATTTCACCTCAGCTGGTAGAAAAATGTAAACTAACTGTTGAAAGATTTGATAATTCTTGGTCTGTACAATTATCTACTGGGGCAAAGAGGAAAGTAAATTGTTATGTAAAAGACTGCATCTTAAACATGAATGATTTTAGAACTACAGTTAAACTGAACATCTTACCACTTGGCTCTTATGACATACTTATCGGAATGGACTGGTTGGAACAACATAGGGTCGTTTTAAACTGTTTTGACAAAACTTTTAGGTGTGTAAACAGTAGTGGACAGCCTGTAACTGTCAGGGGTATCCCTAGGAAAACAGTAGTTAGGCATATTTCTGCCTTACAACTTAAAAGAGCAGTCAGAAAAGGGTGCAAGACCTATGCTGTAACTATTACAGAGGAGACAGATAAGTCCGAAAGCAACCAGAAAACAGTAGAGAACATCCCTGTAGTCAATGAATTTATTGACGTTTTTCCTGAGGAAATCCCAGAATTGCCTCCCAAGAGGGAGCTAGACTTTACAATTGAGCTGGTACCGGGTGCTGTTCCCAGTTCAAAAGCCCCGTATCGTATGAATATCTTGGAGCTTAACGAGTTGAAAACTCAGTTAAAGGAGTTAATAGACAAGAACTATATTCAACCCAGTGTATCCCCTTGGGGAGCACCAGTGATTTTCGTTAAAAAGAAGGACGGAACTATGCAACTTTGCATAGATTATCGTCAACTAAACAAGATGACGATTAAAAACAGGTATCCGTTACCTCGTATTGATGATCTGTTTGATCAGCTACGTGGAGCTACGGTATTCTCCAAGATCGATCTGAGATCGGGTTATCATCAGGTAAGAATTAAAGAAGAAGACATTTTCAAAACAGCCTTTAGAACTAGGTACGGACATTACGAATTTGTCGTAATGCCATTTGGGCTTACTAATGCCCCAGCTGTTTTTATGTGCTTAATGAACAACATAATGCATAAGTACTTAGATAAATTTGTGGTTGTATTCATCGACGACATTTTAGTCTATTCTAAGAGTGAGGAGGAGCATAAAGAACACTTACGTATAGTCTTATAAGAACTGAGAGAACAACAGCTCTTTGCGAAATTCAGTAAGTGTGACTTCTTCAAAGACGAAATCCAGTACCTAGGACATGTAGTCACTAAGGAAGGGATTTCAGTGGATCCCGAAAAGATTCGGGCAATTGAAGAATGGTCAGTACCTAAAGATGTGACGGACGTTAGATCTTTCATGGGGATTACCGGTTACTACCGGAGGTTTATTGAAGGCTTTTCAAAAATAGCCAACCCAATCACTTCTTTGCAAAAGAAAGGCAAGAAGTTTGATTGGAATGCGAAGTGTGAAGAAAGTTTCAAGAAACTTAAGACCTTATTGACAACTGCACCTATTCTTAGAATAGCGGACCCAAATAAAGATTTCGTAGTTTGCACCGACGCTTGTAATGATGGTTTAGGCAGAGTGCTGACTCAAGAAGGACATGTCATTGCTTACGAATCTAGGAAGCTGAAAATCCATGAAAAGAATTATGCCACTTATGACCTAGAATTAGCTGTTGTAATTCATGCTTTAAAGATGTGGCGACACCACCTAATAGGCAGAAAATTCACTTTACTAACAGATAATAAAGGCCTGAAATACCTTTTAGATCAGCCTAATTTAAATGCAAGACAAGCCAGGTGGCTGGCATTCCTAAGTGAATACGATTTTGAAATCCAACACATAAAAGGGAAGGAAAATAAGTTGGCTGATGCCTTGAGAAGAAATGCAAAGCTAAATTTTATATCAGCTAGCAGCACTTATACCTCTGACTTAAATGAACAGCTGGTTGAAGGGATAAAATTAGACGAAAATTATTAGCATTTACAAACTGCAGCCAAAGAACAACCCACAGAAAGTTTGATAAAAGGGTATAGTTTAAATGAAAACGGATTTTTGTTGTTTAAAGACAGGTTGTATATTCCTAATGCACCTAAAGTTAAGCTGTTAATTTTAGATGAAATTCATAAAACCCCTTACTCAGGGCATCCAGGCTATCAAAAGACCGTCACCATGTTGAGAAAAGAATATTTTTGGCCTAACATGAAATCTGAAACAGCTGAGTATTTAGCTAGATGTTTGGACTGCCAACAAGTAAAAACAGAACACCAACATCCAGCTGGATTGCTTCAACCTTTACCTATTCCTAGCTGGAAATGGGAAATAATCAACCTGGATTTCATTACGGGTTTACCCAAAAATCAACATCAGAATGATTCAATTATGGTAGTGGTAGACAAATTAAGTAAATCAGCACACTTTATTCCTGTTAAAACCACATACAAGGCTGCAAACATAGCAGATATCTTTTTAAAACAGATTTTTCGGTTACACGGTATTCCAAAAATTATTATATCAGACAGGGATCCTAAATTCACAGGAAATTTTTGGAGATCCTTGTTCAAAGGATTAAACACCACTTTGAATTTCAGCACCTCTTTCCATCCTCAGACTGACGGACAAACTGAAAGAGTTAATCAAGTATTAGAAGATCTGTTAAGGATGTATGTTAAAGATCAACCAGGTAAGTGGGAGGATTATTTACACTTAGCCGAATTTGCATACAACAACAGCTATCAATCATCAGCTAAGTTTAGTCCTTTCGAGATTTTGTATGGACGAAAATGTAACACTCCTATCTCTTGGAGTAATCCAGTAGATAGATTAGTGTTAGGACCTGATTTATTGAAAGAAATGGAACAGATTGTGAAACAAGTGCAGGAGAACTTGAAGATTGCCCAGGATCGGCAAAAGAGTCAAGCAGATTTGAAAAGAACTCCTAAAGAGTTCCAGGTAGGAGAACATGTGTTCATCAAGGTAAGGCCAAAGAATAGCTCCCTAAGATTAGGGAGTTGTGCAAAATTAGCACCACGTTACTGTGGTCCATTTGAAATTTTATCTAGAATCGGTCAAGTTGCTTATCAGTTAGCATTACCACCAAATTTAAAAGTACACAATGTTTTTCATATCTCTGTTTTGAAAAAGTATGTTCATGATGCTACTCATGTTATTGATTGGAACATTGTACAGGTAGAACCAGAAGGGGAAATTCTGGTGGAACCGGATTGTATCCTCGCGAGGAGGGAAATTACTCTACAGAACCGCATAATTGGACAAGTGAAGGTGCAATGGAAGCACCTTAGTCCTGAAGAAGCTACCTGGGAGCTGGAAAGTAAGATGCGGGAAGCATATCCCCATCTATTCCAGCAGGTGGCTGAAGAAGAAGAATAAGTAACATCGAGGACGATGTTACATTTTAAGGGGGTGTGTAGGTCACATACCCCAATTTTATTAAAATAATGTAATTATTTTATTAATATTCCTGAGACATTATGTTAAATTTAATGCTAAGTAGGAATGGATGACTCAGCAGAGTCTCCGGAAATGGAATGTAAATTCTGAATAATTATTATTAATAAATAAATTATGGAGACAACAGCATGGGAGAGCTGTTAAAAGAGGTTACTGGTCTAACTGGTGGATGGAATTAGATGGAAGGACAAAAGACAAGTGGCAGCATCCTCAAACACTTCCTGAGTTGCAGGTGGCAACTTCCCTACATTTTGGGGTCATGATTCCCCAAGAAAGTGGAATCTGAGCAGGTGGCTCATTAATGACAGTTAACCCAACTAAGACCTAGGCAATCTTTTAAATACTAATCAATGAACTGAGCTGGGGGTTCAGCAGTTGTTCTAGAGGGAGAATACATTCAGGTGAATGCTATTCAGTAGTTCCATTGAGGAAGTGGGAAAACAGTAAGGAAGTGTTCTGATTCAGGAAGTTGCAGTAACTTGGTTCCAGTATAGCTGTTTTGGCTGAGGGAATTGTTGGTTGTACCTAGTTCCATCCAGTTAGACCAGAGCAAGCTCGGGGGTCCTGAGAAGTGATGTCTGGGCACTCTCCAGGAATTGGTAGGGAGGAACGGCCTCCCATTGCTGTTATTGTCTACCATAGATACAGGTTCTGTCACTCTTCCTGCTGTTTGGTTTAATAAATTTTAATGTAGAATGGACTATTTCAACTGTGTTTTGACTGTATTTATTTTCAGTAGATCAGTCTTCCTGTATTGTCCCTTGGTATAAATTTCAGAACTCAAATGTTTTAGAATTTTCCCTATTATCACTTAAATAGAGTAATTATTCTATGCAGAATATGTTTGTTATTATTACAGTAATCAAATATCATGGTTAGTTATTTCTAGAATTTCTGTTAATAGTTAAACAATAGACAGAATGTTAAACAGTAGTCATTCCAGAAATATACTCATTAAAACAGTCATAAGAACAGACACATAGACAAATCTTAGAATTACTGTGAAATATTTCCCAATAGAGAATGTACAAGAATAGTTTCTATTAGAGCAATATACTTGTATATATATATCTGTTTCATATTTATGTCAACTATAGATATAGGTTAGTCTCTGCATCGAGCTAAATAAGAATAAAACTCATATCATTTTATTTATTTATACTCAGAATATCATTGACAGTTATCGATTATCTAAAAGATGTGATTGTAACAATGTTTCATTGTTTAAAAACTTTCCATACAATCTTATCCAAATCATAAGCATAGAATCACTGTTTATTATCGAGCTTGTATTATATGAAATACATAGCTCTGTCGTAGGTTGTCTTATCTATAGTCACACAGTTTTAAACGCAGGGAAGCCATCAACAAGCGTAGCTATTATTGACTGTTACAACCCTCATAGTTATTTATTATATTAAGACTTATCTCATTATCAGTATTACTCTTTGGGAGTGGATAGCAAACTTATCACGGCCATAGCCAGACCTTATTAAATCAATAGGGTGAAAACAAGAGAAAAGAAATGCCTCATATGACAGACCGAACCTACAGGAGGTTTTATACATAGTTTATGTATATAATTTTATTCATAGTTATATTCAATATTTATACAAGAACCAAAACAAAACTTCACAGCTCGTTTCCAGTCACCACCGAACTCAAAACATTTTCATATATATATGTTTTAAACCAGGAACAGAACCCCAACTCGCCAGGATTTACCCTATATAAATTAACCATTACAGTAATGGTAATAAACATCAACATTCTTTTTATTTTACACTCAAATCAAAGAAAACGCAGAGAGATAAATACATAGATGCACCTACAGTAGAGTTATCATCCCGTGCAGGTATCGGAGAACTCAAATCATCCTTATATTTTAAACACTCTATTTATTTAACAAAAACACAGAATGATACACGGCCATGACAGGCCCAATATTTGATTAATATTAACTTATACAGTGTGGGTAAAACCCTACATATAGAAAACAAAAATGACAACAGCAATCCCCTGGCCTCATACAGTCTGAGCCGTATATGGTTCTTCATAAACATGATGGGGTATCAAAACTTTTCTATACAAACAAAACAATTTTATACATGTGACTATATCCATGTCACAAGAACCATAACACCCCGCTACACAGGAGGTTCCCTCCAGAATTAACCCTAGCACGACAAAACCAACAAAGGGAGAGACAGCCGTGGATAACCAGGCTTACCCGGAGGAGCCAGCGCTGAAGATGAAGCCCTGTGCATCTTCAGAACAGCAGGACCTGCACATTCGAATGCCGAGAGTTGTTAATACTTATGTAAATCGAAAACAATCGTTTGCAAAACCAAAACTGTGAAAAATGGATATTATCTTACCTGAGCCATGGAGGAATACGAGCCGTGGACAACCTGGTAGCCACCAGTGGAAATGAGTAACGAAACTCCATTACAATCGTCAGTTGGATGAGTAAGGGATATTTCCAGTACCCTCTATTGACAGCCACGACAGGCAACAATTTAAACAAAAACCCTTAAGCTGTGAATGGACCAGTCGAGAAGCACACTCCCAAACCCAAATGTACAACCACCTCATGGATAAAAACAACAGCGAAACCCTGCCTCAAACTCACACCAGCGACAGTGGAAAGCTGAAGTAGCAGGTGACTAAAAATGATGATGGCAACGAGACCAGGATACAAATGAAAATGTAGTAGACGCCAATACAGAGCTCAAGACTTCTATACTATCAGAAGAATGAAATTTACGTAACCAGACCCTAAGCAAATAGCCTGTTACAATGCCAAACTAACGAGTTCAGACATGGAGGGTTTCTCCCTTACAACCCGAGCCCGAAGGCAAAGACAATGACCAGGTAGGGTTTCATTATTAGCTTATATATCATCAAATGCATGGAGGAGAGCCAACCACGTAGCCATGTAATTTATCAACGTAATATGGGTCGAGTTCCTATAGTCTGTTGCAGTTCGAATCATTGTTCACCGATTTTAAAAATCATTGCATAGATATAAGTCAAATTCAAATGTATGGAAAACACTAAGATTTACACTCAATCAGCATATAGTGCATGCCTTGCAACCGAACCTTCGATAATTCCAAGGTACATGGTATGTATATTCCCTACAATGATATGAACGAGATATAGTCAACTTCAAATATTGAGTTTTCTCTTAGCCTTAGTATGGTAGATACTACCTTAACATTATATTGGATATAAATCTTGTCCAACGTATGGAAAACACTAGGATTGTTACACAATCATTGTAATGTATATAGATTAAAAATCAAGCCATCGATAATGTCAAGGGCGCATCATATTTTTACCTACAATCAATTAAACAATGATGTAGTTAACCTTCAAATGAAAACTCCATATCACTTAAGACATTGAAATGTTACCATAATCATATGATGGGATACACCATTGTTACTAAGTTGTAATTACCATAAATCTCCCAATACCATGGTGAACAATCAACAATGAGAATAACAATATTTATTATCATGATGTCTAAATATAAACTCATATACAAGTCCATACCATGAACATAGAGTAAAACCAAGACAGAGTTAGATGAGACAAGTTAAACAATAATACTAAGTGGACGTTGGGATCTTGAAAACATAGATGAATGGAACATCGCTAGAGGAGTCACAACTCCCACTCATGTTAATAACACATGAACACAGCAGTAATCACCGTTAATAGTTGACAATAGATCACCTAACGCAAACGTCACTATATGCAGATATTAAACATGATACTAATAATTCACTACAGTGATAGTTACATCATTAACATAGGGTCATGTTCATATCGCAATGGATACGACGGAAAACTTTGTAAGTCATCGCAAAAACCTGATGGTACTATCCAGGATAAGAAATATCATGTCGAGGCAGACTATCAATCTTATTTAAGCGTATATTTCACGAAAAGAACCTTACTGTCTTACATGACAACTAGCATAGTAAATAGATCTTCTTTAAGTTTTTACAGTGCAAGTAAAGGAGCTTGTTACTTACAAAGATTAAAATTCAGTGACCCATACTTCACCGGTGTACCTGCAAACAAAAGTCAAAGTATGCATTAGCTCGTAAGCTAAGTAAGCCAGTCAGCTATGGCTAGCTCTTCCTTTGCAGTTTGAAACAAAAACAGTCAACATTTAAAATCACAATTGTAGTAAGACAGAATCTTTTAAACAAGATTATGTTTAGTTACTGAAATTAAACAGGACCAGGAATGCTATTAACTAACATTTATTGTTATAATAAAAAATTTTAAATTTTTCAGAAATTTTGGGATTTGACACCACTTGTCCTTGACGATGGGCATCGTCAGTCCAGATTTGCCGCGCTCCAAATGTGGGTATGCATGTGTGTAATGGCCATAGACCCCGCAAATAGAACAAGGATGGTTTGTTCTAAGGTTATTGTTTTTGGGCTGCCTGGGATTACGATCCGGGTTCTGGTTGGGAGGAGTAGCATTGTTATTTTGCGGAGGATTGGGAGGTGGAGGACCTCGATGTTGTTGTTGATTGTTTCCGCAGATACGTCCTCTTCCACGGTTTTGTTGCCCGCCCTGGTTGCGCTGGTTGTTTTGGTGCTGGGGCTGATTGTGTTGTGTGTACACTTTCCCTTGAGCAGTAAGAGTATTTTGGTTCACCTCAGGTGCGGGAGCAGGTTGCGGTCCATAATAAGCTGGCGGGGCTAGAGGTGGTCCAGTTACCTGCTGGGGTTGTTGGTAACCCTGAGCTATTGGAGGTGTTGGGCTAGCTGTCGCAGCTTGCTATGGATAATACATTGGTTGAGGTGTGGCTGGGGGGGCGTATGCAGGTGGTGCATGACCAAAGCACTGAGGTGGACATGAAGGTCCGTGGGTATGGTGGTGATGTGCCATGGGAGCATATGAATTGGTTGCTCCAGATTGAGATGTAGCCCGCGAAAGGTCGGGACCATGGATAGGATGTGCAATGGAAAAGGGTTGGGGATGTGAGGCCATATGACTGATGATGCCATCTGCGGCATGGGATGCCCCCGACGCATCGTGTTGGGATGACTCGCCCTGAGGGGCGTCTGGTATAATGGTATGCAGATAACCCGATTGGGCGTAAATGAGGTCAAACTGTTGTAGCTAGGGTTTTACCCCTAGCTTGTGCCAATGAGCACCTACTAAGGAGAATGGACTCCTTAGTAGCAGTTCAGTATATTAAACTAATTATGCAATAAACAAAACATTAAATTATTTCTAATACAAGCATGAAGCATAAACACCAAAATGAAAGAATGTCTTTGTATTGATGTTACCTTGAGTGTCAAGGTTGGTGAAGCCCTTTGCAGTGTCCAAGAGAATGCTCCAAGCTTCAAGAATGCTCCTTCTCCTTCTCCAATGTTGGGAATGGGCCAAAGGTGGCTCTCAAGGTGAAAATAGTTCAAAGGTGAACTAGGGTTTCGAGAGAGATTTTGGCAGAGTAAGGGTGCTTGTGATTGTGGATATGGAATAAGGGATCTCCATCACCTATTTATAGTTTTTTGGTGGTGGAGTGCTGGCCCATGGTTTTTGGGAAACACATGGTTTTAGGCAGCTGTATAGGGTTTTTTCCTCCTTTTCCTCATTATTTTATATTTTTATTCCCTTTTTAGGGGATTTTTGCTATTTTTGGAGGAAAAGGGGGTTTTTTAGCCTTTTTTAGGCTATTTTGATGGTTTTGTGGCCTTTTGGAGGCATTTTAAGCCTTTTGGAGGCTTTTTAATGGGATTTTTTAGGATTTTAATGGAAATATGGTAGGAAAATGGACAAATGAGCCATATAATGTGGTAAATGAGCTAGTGAGCACTTTTTGGGTGTTAACAACTGTTGGGCTTTGAGGATGGCCTCTTCTTCAGACTGGGGCCGTTCGGATGCCACATCCTTGGGAATGAGAGGGAGGAAGGATTTGAGAAACCAATCTAAGAAGATACGGTCGTCTAACTTGATTTTGTAGACACTTCGGCGTCGACGCCACTCATGAATGTGGTCAGTGATGTGGGTGGCCATGTTCTGTCTACAAGACAGTAGGATCTCGACTCCCGCATCATAGCGGAAAGGTAACTGAAAGAACTGCAGGAAGGTCGAGGCAAGGGAGGTAAAGGTGGCATGGGTCCCATGGGGCTGCTCGATATACCACTTAGCTGCAGAGCCAGTGAAGGTGCGCTGTAACAAACGGAGGCGGACAAAGTCGTCCACTATGGAGTTGGAGTAACACCATAGATGGAAGGACATAATATGGTTCTGGGGGTCCTCACCTACCTTGCCCTCAAACTTAGGGATGTCAGAGGGGAGTTTGGTGGGCATGTGAGGCCACGCAGGGTCGTGTCTGATAGGATCATTGGTTAACCTGGCTAAGTATGGTAAGTTCAGACTCGCCATGTATGGTAAGCTAGTAGATGGATGTGGCGTAGTGACTGGGACATGACTAGTCATGGTGGTATGATGTGGGGGTCCAGTAGCGCCTAAGGGTATGCTAGGTATTGAAGGTATGTGTCCTCCAATAGCTGTGGTCTAGTATGGGCCAGCGTTTCCAAGTGCAACATGGGTTACACCAGGGTTAGGAATAGTAGTAGGGATTCCTGGGATATGGGTTTTGGAAATGAGAGGGGTTGTGACCCCTATGTTCGGCATACCCGTAATAGGAGGTGGTCCTGTGTTGGGCATCCCTAAAAGTGGAGTGTCCCCCATATTAGGCATACCTAGGGGTGTGGTTGTTTCCATGGATGGCACCGCAGTAGAAGGGTTTGTGGATGTATCTCCTATGGTGCTGGTAAAAAGTGGGTCGAATTGTGTCCCAGCCATGAGGTTGGTTGGTAATAACTCGGTAGGGTTTTCGAATTCTGCCACAAAATCAGATGTGAAGTGAGGCGTGTCAGAATCGGATGACTGTCTGTTTGACCGACAATGTGTCGAGTCAAGGGATAGGCTCGACGTCGGTGACGTGGAGAGCCAAGTAGACTGAAATCAGGGAGTTCACCCTGAAGACGACGAGAGCGTCTAAAATTCTCAATGGTGAGAAATAAGTTTTTTGTGTAAAAATCTTCTGTGTAAAATGGTAATGTATAAAAAACTCAAAACCCTAATGCAACCAAGGGTGCAAAAAGGGGAGTGAAAATGAAGGCTCGCAGGCCAAAAAATCAACCTCAAAAAGCACTTATTATAGCAGTTGTGCTATAATAAGTGGAGGGATGCAAAAAATGGTCAAAGTACCAACAGGCAAACAGCTTCTAGAAAAAAAAGGTGCTACTAGACCAAAGGTGGATTGTATCATGCAAACACCTAACTAAAAGTATTGTGAATCAACAAACGATATTCTCTGCAAGGTGATGAAATCCAAGTCAGACAATATTGAGTGTTTAATCAACGGCTAGATATCCCCCTACTGGGAGGGACACCGGGTAATCAATCCAAAAGAATGGCAACAAGGATACTCCGTTCATGACACGTCCAGAAAAGGTAAATCTGTCGTTTGGTCCTTTTACCGCAATACCCCCATACAAGGATATCCCGAGAACTCTGAATGGTAGCCCTTCAGTTATGGAATGGATTTCGGTATTCCACTCAGGCTTCCGGAACCATCCTCACGACTTCAACCCTCCTAGGGGAGACGCCTTTCGATAAACTGGTTATGACCATGCCAAAAAATACTAGGAGATTTTGGTTCCCTAATGGACAACAGCTATGTCTCAAATGTAATAACTGAAGGGTGTTATTGGAACACATGTCCCCTCAATACTACCTAGCTACAAAGTTCTTTTAAGTGTTCCCCAAGTGGGGTTAAAAGTTTGTTGAAGTTAGAATAAATTTTAAGGCTCAGTTTAAATTATGTGTTTGAGTGGGTGCACGTGTGGTATTTTAAACTGAAATTGAAAAAGTAAATGCTTTGCAGAAAATATTCAAAAAACAAAGGATCTTTTGAAATAGGAAAGCAAATAATATGACTTTTTCAAGAAATAAATGGATTTCTTTTTCAAAAAATGCAATGGGCAAAATATCAAGGAAGTAAACAGCAAAATTTTAATCTAGATAAAATGCAAATAAATCCTTCTTTCAATTTCTGAAAATTTTTAAAAAGACTATCTCAAAGGTGCATTCTAAATAGTAAAATTTTTCTATGGCTGTAAACAATGCAGGAATTTTAGTACTGTAAAATGTGCTATGTGGGCAAAAAATACAGTAAAAAATTAATTTTTTAAACGGATTGGTCGAATGGAAAAAATTGGCATCGTGGGTTTTGACATAACAGCCACGATGGACTACACGGGTTTCTGTCGCACAGTCGCGATGGGCAGCGCGGGTTTCAACCGCGAAGCCGTGCTGTGCAGCGCGGGATTTCGTCACACAGTTGCGATGTGCAGTGCGGAAAATGTCCGTGAAGCCGCGATGTGCAGTGCGCTAATTGGCCGCGAAGCCGCGGTGAACCGCGCGGAAAAGAACCGCCCAGTCGCGATGAGCCGCGCGACTGTTGGGCAAAAAGATGCGAGGCGAAAGCCGTACGCGGATGCCGAAAAACGAACCCGAAAATTGAAAATTTTGGGCTGTTAATGGCAATAAAATGGGCCAAGATCTAGAACAGCAATGGATCTGCTATCTAGGGTGGCATATCTATGAATTAAACTAACTAATACTAAGAAAAATTAAGATCTAAAGCAAAAGTGAGATCTAAAAATTCGAAAGCAGCGGAGTCGCCAAAAACTGTTGGCTTGGTTTTGCAACCAAGCTTAGCGCAATGGGCACCTGCTAACTAGTAGCAACAGTCTCAAATATTAAAGCAAAAACAATTGTAAATCTAAAACTAAATCTAAGCTAGCATGTGCATATCATAATAAACTTTTGATTTGAAAACAAGAATAAGAAATAGAAAAAATAACTTTGTATTGAAAATGGGGGCAAGCAAGTGCTTGCAATAATAATACCTCCAAGTGATGAAGGTTGTTGAGTAGCTCCAAGGCTGAGCAGCTCCAAACTCCAAAGGGTCCTTTCTCCAAGGTAGCTACAATGGCCAAAAACTCAAGGGAGATTTTGGCAGCATGAGGATAGGAATATGGATGGATGTAAAATGAGGAGCCCCTACCACCTTTTTATAGTTTTTGGTGGTGGGGAATACCATTATGGTTTTTTGGAAACCAATGGTATTAACCAACATGGTTTAGGTACTTTTCCCTCCTTTTTCCTTTTTTGAATATTTTTAATATTTTTATTCCCTTTTTAATATTTTGTGGAATTTTGGACCCTTTTTTAGGGTTTTTTATGCTTTTTTAGGAAAAATAATCATTTTGAGTTGGAAAAGGGGTGTATTAAGGTCTTTTGGTGACTTTTTGTTGGCTCTAGAGGCTCAGATGGTGGAAAAAGTGGACAAATGCGTCATGTGAATAAGGAAATGAGCTAGTGAGCACTTTTTAGATGTTAACACATGCAAATTTGGGGATTACAATCATTTGAACTGGAATGAAACAATGTCGTAGCATGTCAATCCAAAATGGATCATAACAAGTACAATTTCAACAGAATGCAGCATAATCCAATGTCGCATTTGAAAACTGTCATTACTGGTCAATCTTATCAAACAATCATACCTCCAAAGATGATCATGTAGTGCGAAGTGAAGTGAGAATCTCGACCGTGAAAACAGCGAAAACAAGACATTGCAACGTAAATTCAAATGATTGAATTTCACCCACTAGATCAACTGAACGACGGTGAGGATTTAACAATTCAGGATGCGGGATAAGACCTTGGGGAATTATTCCTAAATTTATTCATGATTCTCGAAAGCCGCAACCTGAAAGTTGCGTCTTTTGGGATTGCAAACATAAATCAAAACACAAAACGCATTACCGAAAGTTACAACCAGAAAATTGTGGGTTCTGGGTTTCAGAAACCTGCTACGCAATTACAAGGAAAAGCAGGAATGCAAAATTCAAAAACTGCAAGTACGGTTTTCAGGTTTTGGGATGATGATTCACAAACTTATTAACAAATGGTTCCCCCAACCCGCACCTTTCAGGTTGCGGGTTATGGGTTCACCAAAATCAAACAACTGCAAATTGCTTTCTGGCAACCCGCAACTACCGGGTTTGGGATTTCGGGGTGTCGAAAAATCCTTGTGCTAATTTTAAAATCGGGGCTCTCATGCTTAACTGAAGCATGGGATCTGTTGTGGAAACAACAAGGTGCAAGGTTTTCCTTTTGCAACTTGATAATAGAAGATATAGTTTGCAAGTAGGGAGTTAGATCTATAACATATCAATCTATCTTACTAAGAAATTGTGAGTTTCTATGTCAGCAAATGAAGAGATTATCACAAGTTTCTAAAGATCCATATTCATTCATCAAAACTTATTAAGATCTAAAGCCATTTAAGAATTAAATTCATACATGATACGCAAAATGCAAACTCTTAGATGGTAGAAACTTGAATCCATTCATATTAGAACAAGGAAGAAATACATTCTTACCAATGATCTACGTGAGAATCCTTCCGCCATTGCAATGAGCTTCCCTTCCTTCACCCTTTCTTTTGAAGAATTTGAGCTCTTTCTCCTCCTTCAGAATCTCTCCAGCATGCATTTGCTCTTCCTTTGTGTACTCTACAATGCCTCCCATGCCCTTCTTATATAGCATTGGGAAATGAGCCCTCATGTTTCTCTTTTCAATGTGGGATTGTCCATTTTTATCTTTTTTTATTATTTTAGCTCAAAAACCCACTTTTCCATAGTTATTAGGCTTTTTTGCACAACTTTAGCATATTTTAAGTACAATTAATGCACTTTAATGCATTCATCTTCACTTTTTGATTGGTGTAGATTAGTTTTGGACCTTTTATGAGTGGTTCAATCACTGAACTTGGTCTCTTTAAGTTCTTACTATCTTCACCTAATCCTTCCATTTATGGGAGAAGTGATTAGATCAGAGAGGACTTGTCTCTGAATGTACTTGTGTTTCTGTCTTCATGTTGCGGGCGCATAGTAAAAATGTGGTTCTTCCGTCACATGAATAAGGGTGTTAATTTAATTGTTAACAGATGACCCCTAATGTGTGAGTTCCGAAGCAAAGCTAACGGCCGAAATACATTACTGAAATTTATACTCTGTATAATGATACTCTTTATCGTTGAAAGCAAGGATAAGGGAAGGAAAACTCACGGGTGCAGGATTGAGGATCACACCTGCAAAACATAGCAATTTCTCAAATATATAATATCTTCTTGAGGTAGGCATACCTATGCTCAGTAGTAAACAAGCATGGCCACGAACAATACACAGTGGATCCATGTCAAAAGCAAATTTTTTCTAAAATTTAAACATGCACTTTGATGAGTGCGAGAACAAAGTCTTTATTGAACTTCTGACATGGAAGTCTAATCTTGTGCAGCTCGGGCATCGATGAGTGATACAACTATTTTTCCCAAGGTCTTCAATACAAATCGACGATAGTACGAGTTTATATCATGCGAATAAGTGATCTGATGTCGAGCATAATAAAACACCATTTGATTACCAGTCATTGATGTATACCGTTAATAGATGCAAAGAGACCCACCAATAATGATGATGGAATCTAAGGTACTGAGTACAAACTAACAAGTGTGAATAGATGTTCCAAAGTCGAATGCTTGTAGAATCAAACAATCAGGGGTCATTGATGTATACCCACTGTCATTTGCGAGGAAACCTGCCACTAATGACTGCAAGATCCAAGGTACTCTTGGGTTTCTAGATCCATGTCCTACATGATGATTTGATGTCGATAGGAATAGATCCATTGAAAGGAGGGCATTGATGCATCCCACATCAACTGATATGAAAGAAAGATCAATAGTATGATGTAATTTGGTAGAACTGCAAGATCCAACACTATATACTGACACAAGGAAGGTCGACATGATTGGTCAAGAATATTTGTGGAATGTCCGACTCGGTTTGGACTTCCCTTGAACACATAATATGACGCAGAATGGACACTTGGAAACATAGGACTTTGAGTAACCGACCTTAATGAAATCCGCTAATTCAAGATGCATTAACGAAAGCTCCATTGGTGATAGGAAGGATAACGAATCGGTGGAGATCTGTTCAAAATACTAGTACAGTTTCCTCAGGAAAATGTAGATGGTGTACTGATAGCGGATACAAAATTATGTGCCGTGTTCAAGGGCAACAAGGACTGATTGTTGCCGTTTTCTTCGAAGTTTATAATATGAAGTGATTCAAGTCTCTCCCTTTTTTGGATTTTTGTGTTTTCCAATTTTTTTTTAACCTTTTTGGTTTATTAGCTTGAAAAAAGAATAAAGCATGCTATGATACATTAGAGGAAACGAGTGTCTCAAGGGCATGTGCCTAAATGTCAAGGGCATGGGTCAGGCCAAGGCAAAGATCTGAATTGCAAACAAGGGTTGATCTAGTTATGTACACTCTTACAGATGTTTCCTCCATGGGTATGGGTCAAATATACATAAGCAATGGTTTATAGGCATCTTGTAACAGAAAGTGACTATATAGGAAAATAAGCAACATAAGAAATAAGCAATGAAGCAATTTGCATAGATGTTCAAGTGGATATTTTAATGCAAGCTTATGTAAAATGAAAAAAAATTGGAATCCCATGAGGATATGGTCAGAAATGTATGAAAGAGAAATATGTGGTCTCAAACTCCAAGTCATGATGGGACTAATAGGGCTCTCGGGCCTATGAGAATAATGCAGCATGGGTAGCAAAATGGCAATGGGGTACTGACTAGGGTGTCCCATGTTTGGTAGGCTCTGTTGTCGGAATGGTGGAAAATATAGATATGAAGGGTGGACCCACCAATTTCCAACAGGCTCAACCCTATGGCAAGTTTAGGTTGCAAAAGGTTCAAATGCATCTTCACAAAGGGATGTCCTAAACCTATATGCAAGTTTCCAAATATACCAAATAAGATCGAGGAACATGCAGATCATGCTCCTATACTTGGGTAGATTTATATCAAGTATGCTCCCAGTGACCCCAGAAAAGATGTCCTTAGGTGGGTGCAACCAAATGTTTACAACTTCAGGGATATCTTCATTTGATGATAAAATGTAATCCAAGAAGTCATGTGAGCTGGGAGATCTCATAGCCCAAATGGACCAAGTAGCCGAATCATATTCCTCCATCAAGGGAAGATTTTGATCTGAATAAGCCGAAGCTATTTGAGTAGCTTGGTTTGAAACTTCTATGACAGATAGAGGTGATCCAAATGCTTTCCAACATGGAAATGGCATTACACAGGCTGAGTTCCCTTCATCTACTATGGTTAGACATATGTTCTTATCATGATTCGTTACTTCAATCTGAAAAGCAACTTCAGAAAGGATCCTACATATTGAATGGTCTACGTCTGATGTGATCAAAGTCTCATCGGATGGATCAATAGCACCAATGGTAGACAATAGTTCCTTTATTTGCGCATAATGATATTGCAATACCTCCAAGGCCGACATGGCACATGGTACTTGAGCTAGGTCCTCAAGAACATTATCATTCTGAGCAGCTCGCACGTTAGGATTATGCATTGTTTTACGTAGAACACCTTTGGGGGGTGTGGTACTAAGTCTATGATTGGTTTCTCAATGTAGAGAGAACCATTTGGTTGTGATACCGATTGATACGATGTACTAGGAGAGACATCATAAGAATTAATTCTTGTTTGAATGTTCATCTCAGGATCACACATGAAGACATTGGCATTAGGATCATTGCCCCCTTGTGCGAGGGTTGGTTGATTTCCCCCTGGCGGGGGTACCGGTGTCAAAATAGTGGGTTGTTGATTCCCACCACATTGAAGCATAGTTGGTGCATCTCCCTTCCCAGAGTTAGCATCTTGATTACTCTTGTACTTCTTCTTCTTTCCTCTAAGGTCTATGGATGAGACTATGAGCATGTTAGAATTGTTGGAAGGATTGGCAGATTCCTGCATTGCCTGGCTAGCTGTGGGTTGCAAATTCCAAATAGAAACTTGTCCTGGATGTGGGGTAATCTGTTCAAGATGGTTGACAGAATCCGTCATACCATTGACATGAGGTTCATGTGGAAGCCTAGCTGGATCAAATGCAGGTCTTGCAGGTTTGTTCCAAAAAGATTGGTTATTTTCTAGAACCTGACCACTTTATGGAGGAATGGGGTTAATGGTTGGATTTCCCCCTTGCGCGGTTACGCCCAATAAATATTGGTTACTTTCTAGAACCTGACCACTCCATTGATGTGGTCCTTGGGTGTGATAATATTTCCAAGGTGGGTTTCCCCTTTGCAGAGGCTGACCCCAAGAAGATTGGCTACTTTTTGAAACATGACCATTGGGTGGATTTCCTCCTTGCGGAGGTGGGGTCCAAGAAGATTGGTTATTTCCTAGCTCCCAACCATACCATGGTGGTTGAACTTGGTATTGAAAATCGTTCCAAAGTTAACTTCCTCCTTGTGGAGGTGGCATCCAAAAATATTGGTTACTTCCTGAATGTTTCCCAGTCCATTGTGAACTAGGTTGCACGTATGGATTGCCCCCTTGCGAAGGTATGTTCCATTGAAATTGGTTACTTGGTGGAACATTAGCACTCCATTGCTGGTTGGGGTGCATGGGTGGATTTCCCCCTTGCGGGGGTGGGCCCCAATTAGATTGGTTACTAGTTGGAACCAAACCACACCATTGATTGTTTCATTGGTTTGGATAAGCATTCCAAGGTTGATTTCCTCCTTGCGAAGGTGGGCCCCAAGAAGATTGGATACTTCTTGAAACCTCCCCACTCCATGGCGGAACGGGATTTATAAGTGGATTTCCGCTAGGAATTATGCTAGGATAAGTCGCAGGATAACCCCCTGGGGCATTTCCACTAATCTAAGGAGCATATCCACAATTGGCATAAATGTTACATGGTTTATTGCTTCCTCCATGAATATTACCATTCCATGGTGAAGGGTTGCCCCTGAAAGTAGAATTTGGACAAGTGTTTTGTATACCATGAGGAGTCTGGTTTACTCGCGTGTGTTGACCCTGATTAGCCGAACCATATGGAAAACCAATGTTTGAGAAACCCATGGGGTCCCTTGTCTATTTGTGCATGTCATTCAAACTTTCAGAAAGAGGTTTGATATCACCTAGTGACTCACGGATAGTAAGTGCACCTGGTTCTGAAAGAATCATCAAAGGAGGAATTTCATGAGCATGTGTGTGATGTTTCAATGTTTCAATTTCAACTAGAGTAAGATTATCAACTATCTCTGTATTTAGTTCGTGATGTGAAGATGAATTCTTAGTGTTGATTTGATGTTGTTCTTCTTGAGTAATGTTAATTGAGTTGAAAATTAGTTTTGTTTCGAAGTCATTAGAATGTGGTTTTTGTGTCTGTCTCTGCAATGTAGTAGGGCCTTCAATTTCTGGTGACTCACCTCGCTGCCGTCGTGTCTGGCAGATTGTGAGAGTAGCCACTTTTAATAAGTTGATAAAATGATGTGTTTAAAATGATAGTTTGAATCAAACAATCCTAAGGCAGTCTGGACTCAAAAAAATGAAAAGTGTCCACACAGTAAAAATTCCCTAGAGATTTCAAGCAAGAAAACTTACTCTTCCAAAGAACCGAAGCTTAGTGAAAATTTGGATTGGAGGGCCTTCCAAAACTAGTAGTTGTTGAGGGATGCTAGGCCTCAGACAATTGGTAGCAGCGAAGGTATGAGAAACAATTACAATAAACTTTAATCGCCAGGGGTGCAAGCATTGGTTCCTAACCAATCACCCTCCCAAGGATTAAAAGTTCCAAAGTCTGTCTCAGGTATTGCAAGTGTGTCCCACTCACAATATCCTATGTGCTCTCCTAACAATAGCCACTAAAGTTTCCACTTCACAATCGACGGTCGGGCGGAACAGTCGTAAGTCAAGGACAACTCTCATAACCAGGAACTCTAGAAACAGTTATGTTACCCCAAGGACTTATAACTGAACATAGAATCCCTTCGATAAGCTCATGTCCCACTAAATAATCAAAAGGGGGGAACCACCCTTACTTATCTAGATTGACCTCGTGCTTGATGCATATTTTAGAAGCACTTTTTCGACAAGCGTTTTTTGGTACTAATGGATTTACTCTCTTTAATCAATGCTAATTTCAAAGTTTTGCAGCCCAAGAGTGTTAACTCTCCAAACCTAATCCGGGGCACTAACCTAAACTTGTTGGTGATATGAAAATCAAAAGTTTGTCAATTTTAGATTAAGCACCAATTTTACATGTAGTTTGCTTAGTTTGAGGAGTGGAATTGAAACTGGTTGTGTTTTGACTCGAAAACAGAAAAATGAACCAAACAATGCAAAATGCTCACTACTCTACCTTTTATTTCGATGAATATTCTAAATTAAGGAAGAGTTAGAGGTTCATGAGTTTCTTTCAGACATGCAAAATTTCTAGTAGATGTTGTATGTTCATGCACAGGTTTTTTTCTGAAATATTGATAATAATTTATGTGTAAAGACCAATGTTACCCAAACAAATATATGATCCGGATTTATGTGGGAATGAAACAAAAGATAGCATATACAGAATCATATACAGAGATATATTGCAAATAACACAGTGATACAGTAAACACATATTCTATTAAATAGCAGAAATAGAACAGACTGTAAAATACAATAGCTAGAATGGTGGTAGCTATCTCTAAGGAGATATGTGGCCGCTATGCTCATTCGTGCCAAGATGAATACAAAGAGAGGCCGAAAGGGCCTATTTATCATAAGCATGAGGGAAAGAATCTCAAACATCCAAAAACCTAACCCTAGAAGATGAACCGTCATAAATTTTTGTGGCCCCAAGGTGGTTAGTTGAGCAGTCAACTTCCCGGGGTCATAACTTTTGCATACGATCTCCGTTTGGGGCACTCGGAAGTTGACTAGAAAAACTGCTAAAAATAGTAATTTACCAAAATTGCTAGAAGACTGTTTTGCTCTAGTTGGAAGAGGTGGGCCGCCACCGATATCCACCTGGATCAATATCTCAAGTAAACATGAATCTAATTCTATTACACAGGGTATCCTTGTTTCTCATTCATAAGATCGCCAACAGGACCAAGTGAAGAGGATACGCAGAGCCCTTTGTAATGATTTTGAATTAAATCCTAAACTGGTAAACGTGAGATCCAGTTTCTCATTCACAAGATCGCCATAAGGCCCAAGTGAAGAGGATATGGTGGCTCGAAAAATTGTATGCAAAAATTAAATCTACTCTATTACATGTGAGATCCACTTTCTCATTCACAAGATCACCATAAGGCCCAAGTGAAGAGGATACGGTGGCTCGATATAAGATGCTTTTGAAAAAATGAACTCCTAAATTATTACAAGCGAGATACACTTTCTCATTCACAAGATAATCATAAGATGTGAGTGAAGAGGATACGGTGCCTCATACACAATATATCTCAAGAAAACTAAACTCTAAAGGTACAACTCTCTCTAATTGTGCATGAAAATCATGAAAATATTCTAACTCCAAAACAAAATGCAACTAATTAAAGTTTAATTTTGTTTTTTGGAAAAAAATTATTATCAAATTATCTCAATCATGTGATGTTCAAGGTGTTCTTCAAATGCAAATGTGTGTGAAAGGATCTTTCAAGTGTGTATGGTGCTTCCAAATGTGTATGGTTTATGTTTGATTAATGTTTTCAATCAGCATATTCTAAAGGTCTGAAATATTGAATGTGCTTAAGGTGTTTTGGTGAAAAATTTCTGAAGTATGCTTCGGGAGACTTGCAGCCATGTAAAGAGACGATAATGTAGTTTAAGATCAGTCCTTCAACATCTTAAAACAGGGATCTATCATCTTATAAGGTTGTAAGAAAA